>BDUI01000006.1:1529317-1554689 GCA_002335545.1 Apodemus speciosus
TAGCTTCCTTATTTTGTCAAATCTTTCTCTAATTCATTTCTTTGTCTGCCACTCAATTAGATATCATTTTCAAACATGGGTAATTCTTTCTATAAATTTAGCTTTACCTTCATCGTTTGGGATTAAAGGTGTGTACTGAGGGTGTGTCTGTATTCCAGCCAGGGGGATTAAAGGTGTGTGCCAAGGGCTGAGCCACACCACAACTAAAAACAGATTTTTTTCCAGTAAGTAGCACAATCTTGGGATTCATGGTATTGTCAAATATACTGCAACAGGATCTGGAGGACAGTCTTAAATATCAACCCTAGAAATATCATCTTCCTCCTTAAGACTATCTCTTCCATTGGCCTAGAGCTCACCAACTAGACTGGGGCCAATGAGACCCAGTGTGGTGTTTTGAATAGGAATGACCCACATAGACTCATGTGTTTGAATGCTTGGTCCATAGGGAGTGTCACTGTTAGGAGGCAAAGCCATGGTATAACAGGTATGGCTTTGTTGGAGGAAGTTTGTCTCCAGGGGGTTGAGGCCTCAGAAGCTCAAGCCAAGCCTAATGGATTATATCCTCTTCCTATTGCCTGTGGATCCAGTTATAGAAATCTTAACTTCTCCAGCATCATGTCTGCCTGTATACCACCATGCGTCCCACCATGACGATAATGGACTAAACCTCTGAACTATAAACCAGTCACAATTTAATGTTTTCCTTTGTAAGAGTTGCTGTGGTCATAATGTCTCCACATCAATAAAACCCTCCTGACAGTCTCCCCAGCACTTGGGGTTACAAGTACGTGCCACCGCACCTATCTTTTCATGAAGTGCCAGGGATCAACCTCAGAGCCTCATGCTTGCCAAGTGTTCTGGCTGGTTTTATATTAACTTGACACAAGTTGAGGTCATCTTGGAAGAAGGAACCTCAATTGAGAAAATGCTTCCATTAGATTGGCCAGTAGGTGAGCCTCTGGGGCATTTTCCTTGGTTTGTTATTGGCACTGGAGAGCCCAGTGGTGTCATCCCCTAGATGGACGACCCTGGGTGCATAAAAGAGCAGGCCGAGTGAGCCATGGAGAACAAACAGTGAGAAGCACCCTGCCGTGCTCTCTGCTTCAGTGCCTGCCTCCGGGTTCCCCCTTGAGTTCCTGCCCTGACTTCCTTCCATGATGGGCTGTTATCCGGACTGTAAGCCAAAATAAATCTCCCCACACTGCTTTTTGGTCAGATGGCCACAGCAATCTAATGCAAACTAGCACACCAACTAAGTCATTCCCCCATTGTCAGTTTAGAAATTAGATAAGTAAATTAGTACTTCTTGGTCTCTACCCCAGGAGAAGGAAGGTTTACAAAGCAGCTCGCTTACCATTTCTAATAGCTAGCCAAGAAGATCCCTTCCTCTGTGGCAAGGTCATTTTGGTGCTGTTTCTAAATGATATGTAAATTAGTAACTAGGTTCTAGGTACATTGCTTTTTCTAGAAGTGGCACTAGCCACCTCACACATCATTTCACTATCTAGACATTCTGTACTCTTTGTACTTGGGATTTGAAGGCCGTGGTCCTAGTGGGGACATGTTGGGATTTTGTTTTGCTTTCTGACAGTGCTCGGTATCAAACCCAGGGCTTTGTGCATAGCAGGCAAGTATTCCATCAGTGCACAAAACTCCCAGACCTGCACTGTATCTAAATGCAAATTCTGATTTGCCCAGTTGGCTGCACAGCAGCCTCCTTAGAGAGATGCTTTGGGGTTGAACAGAAGCCGTGTGGTTCAACTCCTGGGTTTCCTTGCTCCAGACCGAAGGATGCTCCGTCTGTATTGTTATCTCACCTGGTATCTGTCCCGTGGTATTTCTCCCTGTCTATATTTATCTACTGACAAAAAAAAAAAATATCAACCGAAGTAGCAGCAGCAGCAGCAGCAGCAGCAGCAGCAGCAGCAATAATATCTCCCTTGTTTGTTTTTGGTGGCTCTTCACTGCTGGGTCCATGGCGTGCAGTGTTATGATTGAACCAGCAATTCTTCCCAGAGGCGCAGTCACTGTAGTTAATCAAAGCGGAGCCTTGAGACTGCCGAATGATTTGCCAAAGACACACAGTATTGACAGAATTTCTATTAGTTTTGAGAGCTGCTTTCAACTAGGATCTTGCCCCAGTGAAGCAAAATTTGATCCTTGGCTGATTACAAAAAGAAACTCATAGCATTTATGATCTTTCTGTGTCCTAGCCTATGTAACCAAATCCTATTCTTTAGTATAGAATTTCACTTGAGAAAGAGAATTTAAAGTGTATTTAGTAGATTAATTTGCTTTGATTTGAAATTAATTAACCCTTCCATCTAGAAGGTGATAAGAGGAAAAGCCCAGATTGAGAAATGCATATCCTTAATTCCATATCCTTATTCTTCACAGTCCGTTTCACTGTTTCCTGTTTGTTTGGCTTCAGGTTGAATGAACCTACCTACTGTGGGGAAAAAAAATAGATCTTTAGGCAAAAACCTATTTGTAATGTGTTTGTTGGTTGCTTTGCATCTGGTGATAGGAGAATTTTAATTATTTATAAAACATTCTATGATGACCACCACAGGCATCATACTACATAAAGTACATGATCTAGGCATATAGACTTTCCCCAGATTGTCTCCTATATTCTGAATGCTTTCTGTGAATAACTACAAAAGTGCCACCTTATCTACTTGTGAGTTCCCTCTGCTTTGTGACGATTCTTGGCTAACTAGAAACATTGGAATTCTCACATCTAAAAATCTCCCATGAACTCCCAAAAATCTCTCCAATTATTGGTCATGCACATTACTGAATCAGTGTAGTATCTTCATTACAGGTCCTGTTGTTTAGTAGTGAACTCATGTTGCCCATACATCAACATTTTGAAGACTCTGCTGCTGCTTCTGAGTGGTCCTGTGATCTATAGCTTCCTGTTTCTTCGGGAGGTCTTATGGGTAAAGATTCTGCGCAGTAGTAGAGCGCTTGCTTAGCATGCTCAAGACCCTGGGTCCCAGTTCTAGAGACAGACAGACGTCCTTACTCACATGTATTTACTTTTATTTTATTTGTCTAGGTATTTTGTCTGCATGTATGTAAGCATATCGTGTGCATACAGTATGCAGTGAAGGCCAGAAGAGGGTGTCAGATCCCCTAGACCTGGAGTTACAGAGAGTTGTGAGCTGCTTGTGGGTGCTGGAAATTAAACCTGGGTCCTCTGCAGAAGTAGTCAGTGATCTTAACCACTGAGCCATCTTAGCCCCAAGAAAGTGCTGTGTTTTTGTTGTTATTATTGTTGTTTTTGTTATTGTTATTGTTGTTTTGTTTTGTTTTTTAGAATGAACTTATTAAGGGACTTTTTAGGGTCAGATAAAAATATAAATGTTGAAGGAGAATTAGTCTTTTGAGAATGTTCTCCTTCATAGCAACGTTTGAGTATAGGAAGAAATAGAAGTTACCTCTGTGAATCCCTAAACATTGTGTCCAGTTGCTTTTATTAATTATCCCAAGACTTACCTACAGACGCTAACTGGAAAGAATAAGGATGCTGAGCACTATAAAATCCTTTCATCCAGGTGGGACTGTAGACAGAACAGACTGGAGATGGAGTGGGGGTTGGCATAGCACTCATACCAATAACCATTCAGTCCTTAACAAGCCAACAGCCCCTCCTGAGGCTCTGTGAAGGATATGGGGCAACACAGACACTAGTAAAAGGAACTGTTTTGAGTACGTTTTAATGAGTTCTATTTTGTCAAAAACCTCTGGCTAAGGGAATTGGTCTGGTCAGTTGTTTGGAGGACCATGTGACTGTGGAATCCACTTTTCTTAATACCCTATACTAGTAGGCCATCTAACTAAATAATGGGCAGGTAAGGTGAGTGTACTTTTCAGAGTCATCATTGGGCAAGATCTGAAGAGTCCAATATAGCAATTACATGATTGTGAAGATGATATGATACTCCACCAGTTTTTCTCGGATTTCTAAGAGGGTAACGGTTTGAGGCAGAAAACTCTAGAAGAAGCACACCAATTGTCATGTGGTTATTCATGATCTAACAACTTATCAGACACCCAGGAAATCCAGCCAAAAGTCTGTCTATTGCTTTCCCAGCAAAGGAGACCTACATCTCTTACACAAGGAATGTGAATCTCACCAAAAGGAAGCCAATGGGGCTGGATGTAACCTGACACAGGACTCTGGGGGTGGTAAACTAGTCTTCATCTCTGGCTGGCTCTAACTCAGACCATCAAGTCTTTCCTGGGAGGGGCTGTTTATCACATCCTATGTCAACATCCTTGAGAGCATGGTTCTCAGAAAGGAACAGTACAAATTTTGTCACCTCTTGGCACGGTTGAGATCAAACAGCAGACAAAAGTGTGTCTTCTTTCATGCACTGGCAAACAGGACCGAGAAGGATCCTACATTTTAAAAATCTGCATTAGACACAGAGATTAAAGGCAAAATACACTTCTACAAGGACAACTCACAATAACTAACAGTCAAAGCTGCCTCTTTACATGGGCCTGGGTGACAACCATTAAAAAGAGTTTTAAAGAGGGCCTATGGATGCTGCTGAGACACTGAAGTGCCCGGAGGGCAATGGAACCTGAGATTGATCTCCCAGAACCCACATGAACTATCTGGATGCAGTAGGGCATACTTACAATATCAAATTTGAGAGGGAGAGACAGGGATCTGGACAGCCAGTCTCACCAAACCAGGAAACCCCAGGCTCAGTGAGAGGCCCCAAATCAAAACACTAAAGTATATAGAGGAAGATACCTGATATTGATCTCTGACCTGTACACATATACCTCCAACATACAATAAATAAATAAATACACACACATATACATATATACACATACACACACATATATATATACATACATACATACATACATACATACATACATACATAAAGACAAGTTAGAAAATAATGAGACATAGTCATGAATTGCATACACAATCCTAAGTCATTGCTAGAGGAGATTTGTTCATCAAGGGAGGCTACTGGAGGAGAAAAGTCTTTCTAACCTCAAATTTTATTTTCCAGGATTCCCCCATACTTTGATGTGTTCCCTCAATAATACATCTTTGGTCTCCATGACCTTCAAACTCCGTGTCCGAGGTGATGGTGAAGGCATGAATAGCATCCCAAGTTACCCTCAGGAGTCAGACACCAAACGGCGGTCCTGGATTAACACAGAAGTATCCACAACAAAACCAAAAGAATTCACCATCACTCCCAACAGTGGCACCATCCGTGCCCAGGGCTTTGCTGCCATCAAGGTAAAGTGCACAGCTGTCATCATGCAACGGAACACCCACCACCACCTTTCAGATAGTCACTGATACATCACCTAGGGGTTTTCTGTCCAAGGACAGTAATAAGAATGCCACGGGGAAACCACACGCAAAACTGGGCAATATAGGAGCTAAGCCTCTGAGACCACAGAACCAGATGCAAACAGATTGGGCAAAGAAATTCACTCTGCTCAGGTCACTGGCATCGCTAAGGTTGGAGACTATGTTTAGCCAATTCTAGCAAGCCAGTCCCCAGTAAGCCAAGAAGAGAAAGAGGAACAAAGATAGCAGTGGCTCCCACTCCCCAGTCCTCTCAGGGTCCTGACATGAGATTTGGTTTAAGTAGAGCAGTTCTGGGGCTGTGGTGGCGCACACCTTTAATCCTAGCACTCTGGAGGCAGAGGCAGGCAGGTCCTTGAGTTCAAGGCCAGCTTGGTCGACTGAGTGAGTTCCAGGACATCCAGGGCTATATAGAGAAATACTGTCTCAAAAACCATAAATAAACAAACAACAACCAAACCAAAAAAAAAACCCCTTTAAGTAGAGCAGTTCTGGTCCAGATATGGCCCCATTTATCACATCAGCTCTAGCCTCTCCTCAAAGGTAGGCTGACCAATAATAGACTATTGTTGGACGGGGATAAGATCTCTTTCCAGGCAAAAAGATTCTCCTTCTCCAGCTTGAGATTCCAGGAGCTGATGGGGAAAGGGGCTCGAGTATCTTGGGGACTATTGTTTCAATTGTCTAATGGCCAAAAGGAGGGCACAAGTCTCTTTAGAATAACCTTGTTCCCACCAGACCAGTTACACCCCAGTTAAATGTATACCCGCTGGGTCTAACATGTATGCAGAACCAGTATCTTCCTAGGAGCTGTGGCTTCTAGTTATTTCTAGTGCCATTTCTGTTCCATATAGACAATGCACCCATTGACTCTAATAGAAGAGTGGGAGAACTCAGAGTCTGGCTTCAGAATCAGGTCCTCCACAACCATAAACTTCCCAGCTCATGCCAAGCTGACAGCTAGGTCATTCAGGCTTGCAGTGTAAATCTGGGCCCTAGCAAATGTGGGCCATGTTACTTTCCACTAGTGCTTTATATTTAAGTCCAGAGGAAGAGAGATGCAAAGGGTACCCAGCACCCTCCTTGGTCTGAAATCAGACAAGTGCAGTGGCCTTAGTGGTGCCCCATGGTGCCAGCAGTAGGGTTATTTCGTAGTTAACCGAGAAAGGTTTCAGCCTTCTCCCTCACCATTGCTTCTCCAGACACCAGAATCTTGCAAAAGGAAAGGTGGCTAAACCGAAGTGGTTTCTGGGAAGGAAAGACTTCACAGCTAAAATGGCTAATTCTGTAGATATTATCATCGAATATTTATTCAATCCAGCCACTGTTTCATTCTCAGATTTGAGATGCTTTTCGATGTCTCACCTCAAATCATTTCAGTATCTCATCTCATTTTAACTCTTTTTTTTTTTCTGGGAATGTTCAGCCCTTCCATGGGCTTCTCCAGGGGTCTAGAGAAACTCGCTCTGTCATTACAGTCTCTCCAGAGACGGCTAACTGGCATTTCCTGGAAGGAGCTCAGTTATGGTGGATTTACTTTTTACTTGCTCCTCAGCCTCCATAAGATCTATCCATCCTTTTACCCCTGGACATACCACAGGAGTGTCTGAAGACAGCGTCTCCCCACCAGCCCCCTGCCAGACCCCCTTAGCTTTCTTCCTACGAACCTCAATCCCAATACATGAACAAAGGGGTCCAGTCATGCCGACACCTCCGCTTTTCTCCGAGCCAGACAATTTTTCTTTCCAAATCAATGCCTTCCTTTTGTGTGTGTGTGTGTGTGTGTGTGTGTGTGTGTGTGTGTGTGTGTGTGTGTGTGTTTCTTGGCAAAAGCCCCTCTGAGCTCCTGCTTTCCCTCCTGAGCTGCACTTTTAGCCAGGTCTGTGCAGACTCAAATTTGCATGCAGCAATTCCCTCTGCAACCAAAAAGATTTTAATTAGTACCCGATACATAATTTATAGACAGAAAACCCTCAGCCCATGCCAGGAGCTGTTTTCCAAACTAACAAGTATCGTTTCCAGTCGAAATCATTTTGAAGCAATTAAAAGTTGTAACAAGGCTTTCAGAGGGCCTAAAGACAAAGTTTCACAGCAGTAAATACAAACACAGGGGAGAACGTCTGGGTAGAGATTGTTTGTCCTCAGGTGGACCTGGCTTTGGACCTTTCTATTTTTCTGCTAAAACGGAAAGGGGAGACAAACTTTTAGTTTGAAAAACAGATTGCCCCTGCGAGTTTCTAAAGTATACGTAGTTATTTTCATTTCCCTTTGATGTAAGAGAAAATTCACTATACTGTCTCTTCAGTTATATTGAAGTTCGATCATTTAGTTAACCCCCAGTAGCATAAGGAACAATTTAAGCAGCAATAATTAAAGTCTGTCTGATACGTTTGAAGTCTCTTACCATCTGAGGTCATCTTCCCCTTCCTGTGGGTACGATATTTCTCCCCAGAAATGAGCCAGCCTGTTATGCTAACACCGAGATTCTAACCCAGCATGCGAAAACATCCACCATGCCCTGGCCCCACAATGTAACTTGTTCAGTGTAAAAACACCATCCATCTAATGAAACATGGCACTTAGAGACCACGCTGGTGCTCCCGGCTCCCCCATGCAGAGAGCTAGCCTTCAGAACAGCAATGTGTCACCTTTTTCTTCCCAGGTGACCTTGTGCTCCAATACCGTGCAGAATTACGAGCTGGCGCTGGTGGTAGATGTGGAAGGCATTGGAGAAGAAGTGCTGGCACTCTTGATTACAGCCAGGTAGCATAGACCTGTTCCTCTCTGCCAGTGCCCCTCCCCCCCCCACCCCGCCCCCTGGGCCCAGGGTCAGGCTGCCTCCTGCAAGGCAATTGTTCTGCTAAACACTGAGTACTGGATTCCTCTTGCCTTCCTGGGGATGGGAAAAGGAATCAGGGGTGCAAAGGGCAAAGTTTTGAAACAGAAAATGATTGTAAAGGACCTCTGGCAGGGATACCAAGGACCAAACAGCTTTATGCGTGTGTTCTATTGCTCTCTGATGAGTCTTCCAAAGTATAAGAACTGAAAGGGTCCATCAGGTAGGATGAGTTGCTAAGTTTTATTTTGAGATTTTTAATGTGGTATGCATTAAGGTCATGTAGGAGAAGGTGCTGTTCTTGGTCTCTGATAATATAAACACCGCCTTCACTCCGTGCCTATGCACATATACAAGCATGTGTCTGTGTGTTGTATATGTTTGTGTGTGCACATGAGTGTAGGGATGTGCTCACTCCAGTGTGCACGGGTAGAGGCCAGAGATTGATCTTGCATGTCTTTCCCCATCAAACTCTACCTTACTCTTGAGACAGGGCCTCTCACTGAGCCCGGAGCTCACCGTTTTACCCAGACTAGCTGCCAATGGAGCATCCGGGATCCACTTGTCTCTGTCCCACCACTTGAAGCTCTTATCCGAGTAGAGGAGATCCTATCTCCTCACGCTTGCATAGCAAGTTCATCTACAGCTACATCTCCCAGGCACCCAGCTTCTCCCTCTTTTTCAGTAAGTCAGGAAGGATCCCTGAAGTTACGTTTAAATAGGGGCTGCACCCTTTCCATCACAGACAGGCTTCAGAACTGCATGGAAGCAAATGGCTGTGGCCAGAAAGGACATAGGAGAGCTGGTACATCAGTATCTGGGAGTTAGGTCTTATGTGTCTTAGGAAGACTCACCTTAAAGAGGATGCAGACACGCTGATTGGGGGGCGGGGATAATAACCATGTGTCGCAGGCTTGAATGGAGACAAATATCAACCTGGAAGGAACCAGAACTCCTGCTGCCTCAGTCTGCTTAAATGTCACTCCGGTCCAACTCTGCTTGCCTCACTGAAACTAGGAAAGGCTCTTTGGTTCAGTCTGTACCTCTCTGGGTTATGCTTTTTGCTTTGGCCTTGATCTTGCACTTGATTTCTGTGCTGGCTCTTTGTGGTTCTTCTCTTCAGCCTCCTCTCCCTGCAGCCATTCCGAATTGTAAAAAGTAACAATGCCTAAAGGAAGCATGAGTTTCTGCCCGCTAAGGTTTGCTGCGACCCCTGTAAAACATCACACAAATATAGACCTCGGCCACACGGGCTAGGGAAGCAAAGGAAGAGCTTTGAGAAAGAAAGGCATTGGGTTAACTGGCGACTTCCACTCCAGCTGAATATAAACGGCATCCCTGCTCAGAAGCCGGCATCCGGTTAAAGAGAGCTCCTTTTGTTATCATTTCCTATCCCACCAGAAGAATTTCTCTTAGAACTTGTCCCTGACAGGACCCACTCAAAAAACCAGCAGTGACTTGCCGTGCCCTGGCCTCAGGCTCATCACCTCTGGCTGTGCACTTAGACGCTCCTAGATTCTTCCACACTACCCTCAGAGTAACAGCCCCACCAAACAATGCCATCCAATCTCCAGAATGACCTTCACTTTTCTCCCTAAAGGGTGAGATGTGAGACAGAAAGCAGGTGACTCAAAGGGACGCAGGCTGGACTTTGTGAGGTCAGCATTAAACTGGACTCCACGGGACTTTAAAAAACAGTCCTCTTCATCTTTGTGCCTCATGTCAGAACAGTGAGTGGCCTAGGACACTGAGAGCCATGGACAAAGAAATAGAACCCAAGTCACTGACACGCAAGGAGCGCTGACACAGCTCCAGTCCTGCGGCTGAGCTGCAGGAACCGGCTACTCTGCACAGGAATTAGAATTATTATTGTTATTTAAATGATTCAAGCTTTGTCCATGGAGGCTTTCTAACCCATCCAAGCAGGAACAACTAGTTAAGCCTCTGTATAGCGGGTATTGGCCCTATTTGACACAGATGCAGAGCCTCTACCCTAAGCAACCTGGGCTGGTGGGGGGGGGGGGCTTCACAAAGGAGGAGCACAGTGAAAAATTAATGGGTGGGGTTTAAGGAGGTCTACCTCTAATTCTTTCTGATTAATTCATGGTGAGTGGGGGCTAGGAGAGAGAGATAATGGGCAGAAGGGCAGAAACAGTAACTTGTTCCCCCAAGGTGCCCCCTATTGTTGTTAGAGAAAACCCACTATGTAACAGAGACATGCATTTAGCTTAGCACTCAGCCCTTTGGGATGTAACAAGCTCTCCATTTCGAACTGTTCAATGGGCTCTTTCGAGCAGGTGTGTCGTACCCAAGCTCCAGTTGGTGACTACAGAGGTGGACTTTGGGCGCTGCTTCCTGAAGTACCCATACGAGAAGACCATCCAGCTTGTTAATCACGATGACCTTCCTGGCTGCTATAAGGTCCTGCCTCAGGTGAGTGACTTTATCCTTCTTCAATGTTGACCTTTCTTCCAGTGGACTCCCTCAGTGTCAACGCAACATCCTTCTGAGACTCTTGTGGTGCTCCTGGGCCCATGACCTCCTGTGCTTCTGATTTCTAACCCTCAGATGAGTCGGGTGCAAACTTAGGGAGCCACAGCTGGATTGCTGTCTGTGTGCCTGAGCGGCTGCAGGTGTAAACAGTTGTTAATTTCCCAAGGAAATTGTCCTTGATAAAGAAGAGAAAGTGTCAATTAAACCAACGTGCAGAAGTGCACCTGCAAATAATTGCCTGCGAATTAGCCATGCTTGGGAAATGAGCTGGGAGATCTCATCTGTACTCATAGCCAGGGTTGAACAGCATCACCACGATACGGGGACGAAATGTTTATAAATGGAGCCTGTGGACCGGAAATCTGGAGGTTACACAGAAAGAGAGACTGTGTCTTAATTCCCATGAAATACACCCTTCCACACATCACTAACCCTGACTATGTGGGGGACCAAACAGGCCACATGTGCAGAAAATTCAGAAATATTTATATAAAGCAATGGAAGATCACTAATGACACACAGTTTGCCAAGAATACATTTGGGCTTAAACTTTAGGTCTGTGAGTATATAGACTACAATATAAATTCATGGGGGGGGGGTACGGGTAGGGAATAATTTGGAGATTTAATTACTTTTTACTATGATAAGACACCATGACAAAGAAGAACTTACAGAAGAAATAGTTTATTCTGGCTTATAGAAGAAATAGGACAAGGGCCTGTCAGCACAGGGAGGCATGGCAGCAATTAAATGTAGCAAAAAGCTAGTTGAGCACATTTCAGCATACAGATAGCAGAGAGGGCAAAGGAGTAGAGAAGGGGCTACAAACCCTCAGTTATGTATTTCCCCAAGCAAGGTTCCACATCCTACGACAGCACAACCAACTAGGGACCAAGTGTTCGCATACCTCAGCTGAAGGAGAACATCATTCAAACCACTCCACAGGCTTATTTGATTCCAGGTCAAGTGTTTCTGTGGGGGACACAGAATAAAGATTTGGGCTGCATCTGAGAAATACAGCACGAGGAAGATGGTAACCACTGGTCCAAACATGGCCAGACTCTTGTCTTCAGCTCTTGCCATCTTTCAAAATGAAAACTTGGAAGAGCGGGGCAGAATGTTTGGAGTAACCAAAACGTGGGCCTTGTCATCTGCAAAGCTAAGCCTTGAGAAGAGCCAACTCAAGTGTTTAAGCTGAACAAAGAAGGCTGCACCAGGACCACATGGCTACCTCTCACTAGCCAAAGGGATATTGTGTAGGAGAGGAAGTTGAAATTATTACATGGGCTTCTCTTGACATAAGCAGAAATCAAGAACCAAGCTTCAGAGCACGTCCAACATAGTCCCAGCAGCAGAAGCAGGGGCCCTATGCTGTGCATGGTCATCTCAAGAACTCAGAGCAGAGCCTGCTTCCAGGGACAGGGGAAGTATGTTCAACACAGGGGAGCTGGGATCCTGCCTTGGGTACAGTTTCGAAGAGGAAGCCTACTTAGTCATCAAGATACTTAGTACTTTTGCCACATTTTTCTAAGATATTAAATTTTTAAAAACTGTCGTGAACAAAATATCAATATTTGGTTAAAAGGTCACATTACAGACTTTTCCCCTTTTGTCTAAGGCTCCAGTGGCTCAGACAAGGAGTGATATATCACAATAGAACATTGTGAAGTTATGTTGAGCCAGGGCGGATGCAGAAAGGGTAGGGGTGTGAGACCTAAGGCCCTCTCAGGAAGGTTTTCAGAATTACCCAGACCTACAGTATCAGTTTTGGGCCAGGAAGTGGACTTGGGAAAAAAGGAGAAGCCAGGCTACAAAAATATAGTCATCAGGCCTGCGGGTGGTCAGTCACATGCAGTAGAAAAGGACTTCATCGAGTGCTCTCAGAACAAGCCACCCACTCAAGCTTTTCATGGAGGGGAGGAGGTAACTGGAGCAAATTCAAGGGAAAAGTATCTGTGGCAGGTCAAGGAGAAGAGCAGGCTAAGAAGGGGTCACAAGAGTAAAGGACTGTAGGCGGGACAAGGACCGTGTGCTCAGAAAGGGCTGGTGGCATGACCTCCGTTAATGGAGTGCAAATGTCTAAGGCAGTGGGGGGTGAAGCGTGAAGGCCCAAAGAACCCAGCCGTAGACCTTGAGCAACTGTCCTGAAGGTCTGATGTGCTCACTCCCTGCCCTGCATCCCGCTGTCTAGGAGCCTGGGAATTCTTTTTCCCCACACTCCACTTAATGTCCTATTGGCTGAGTCAAGGTCTTTATCCCATAGGCTTCTCTAAGTGATGGGATTTTCCTCATAAGTTTCCATGGACTCAGAGCACCACTTGCTTCGAAATAAACCCATATGACGTTTGTTCTCCCCTAAGCGTGGCTTGCCTACCCTGGTTTGTCTCTGCAGCTGTGTGAGAATTCACCCGCCGTGCTGCTTTCCAGCCCCTCCCCCTGTGGGGTCATCTCCCCGCACAGCACTGTGAACATACCACTCGCCTTGGAGACCCAGGTCACCGGTGCACACGGATCCACAGTCTACATCTCCATCTTCGGGAGCCAGGAGGCCCCTCTGGTGAGTCAGTGTTCAGAATCACCGCTGAGGTCACACGCTCCCCACCACAGGGGTCTTTAGCTTCTTCCTTGAAACTGTGTGTCATCATCAAATAGCCTTTGGTTTCTACAGTCACAAACCTTTATGTTTTCATTCTGCAAAAGTAAAACACATGTGTGGACCTGGGAACGGACACTACGTGCAGATACAAAAGTTGTAAGGTAGTATAGGAATTGTTCCTTGTTTTGTATTTTCTTCTTTATTTTCTATATTCTCTGTTTACATTCCAAACGATTTCCCCTTTCCCGGTTCCTCCTTCCCCATAAGTCCCATAAGCCCTCTTCCTTCCTCCCGATCCCCAATTAATCCCCTCCCACTTCTCTGTAAATCTAACTTGAGTAGCACTATTTTCATATGCATGGACACATATATACATCTGTGCACACACACACACACACACACACACATACACACACACCACATATACATGGTTGGTGCCTCTCCATGGTGAGAATATCTGTATGTTCAACAAGGTCTTCAGTTGTTCGAAGAGCAAAGCTAAGTTTGGCCATCCCTCAGTCACCTACAGGTTGTTCCCCAGATCTTCTATAGAGCAACTATATTAACCGTCCCCCAAGTTTACCTACTAGAGCTGTTAAGAGTTTCTCTAGGCAAGGTAGGGGGAAAACACTGAAAACTGCTGCTTAGGCTGAACTGATAAATCTTGTCTTAATGGAGTTTATTTTCCTGGACCTTCAGTTTACTTGGAAGCTGATGTGTGTCCTTTGAGTGGATTCTGATCACGTAGGGAGCACAGTGAGCTAATTTTTTGCTTTCACCACTTCTGTGTAAGATGCTATAGGTGATCCAATCAACAGCAGCCCAGCATCTCCCACACGGCTCCCTGTGACCACTTCATTCCCTTCACACATACAATTGGTGAAGAAGACAGCTAGTGCTTTAGGGAAGGAAAGGACCCATGTGGTTCAAAGTATGGATTTCAACCACCAACCTGTTTGGTAGCTTTGCCTGTCAGCTTTTATCAGAATGGTAAAGTTGGGTATCAAACTCAAGACACGTCAGACTCTGAAACAGCAACGCATAACTTCATATGTTCTTGAGAACGAATGGCTGATTTTCTCTACTCTTTGACCCTGGGCTGGCCTAGGGAAGCTGATCACCCCAGGGAGGTGTTCCAGGCTAGACAAACAGGTCTGACCACACGTGTCCCTCTGACCACAGGGAGCCAGCGGGAAGGGATGCGAGCTCACAGCAGCACCCTCACCTGGCCCGTGGCTCTTCCTCTTGTGGAATGCAGGCATGTCACATACAGAGTATCGGAGAGGGCCCCGTGATCTTCATACACCCCACTCAAATCGACTTCGGCAACATCTACGTCCTGAAGGACACTTCGAGAATCCTCCAGCTCTCTAACCAGTCCTTCATCCCTGCGGTCTTTCGGGCTCACATGGTGAGTAAGTCCTGGGCTACCACAGCTTTGGCTAATGTCCAGTGTCTCTTCTTTTAACAGCCTGTGTTTACAAATGAGTGCCAGAGCAGAGATTCTCACGGCTAAGCAGTGCGAAACTGTGTCGTTCCCAACCTGAGTTCTCTTTATTATAGTCCTTTTGTTAAACAAGAAGGCACAATATACATACCCTGTCCTGGGAGAGTGTTTCAGAAGCAACCAGCTTTAGCTCTCACTGTAGACATCAGCTCCAAGCCCTCTGAAGAACATTGTCTCTGTAGATTCTGCTCCGATATTCATTTTTCTTTCTTTCTTTCTTTCTTTCTTTCTTTCTTTCTTTCTTTCTTTCTTTCTTTCTTTTCTCTCCCTTTCTTCAGAGACTATTTCAATGCAATTTATAAGAATATGTCAAGGCCAGAGAGATGGTTCCACAGTTTGGAGTCCTTACTGAACTCAGTTCTCAGTACTCTCTGAGGGGAGGGGAGGAAAGGAGAAAGAGGGCCTGGGGGGGCTAGATAAAGAGGATGGAATGAAGGGGTGGACGAGGAGGAGGGAAGAAACAGGGAGGGGAGGAAGAAGTCCGAATTACTGGATGGTTAACTTCAGCTCCAAATGATCTAGAACCCCTTCTGGCCTCAACAGGCAACTGTACTCATAAACACACACACACACACACACACACACACACACACACACACACACTAAAGATAAAATAATTTGTATAAGGATGCATCACATATAAGATACTATAGGCCAAAAATAGAAATTAAAGAAAACAACAAGGCAAAGTATATGTGTTAAAATGAGTCTCAGATCTGCATAACTCAAGAGTATGGTTGAGATCTGTTAGCCACCTACAAGCTCTTATTTATTTATTTATTTATTTATTTATTTATGTATTTAATTTATTGGTTCAAAAAAGAGATAATACTGGGGTTGGGGTGCTATGGAACACATTTTTTTATTAGGGTATTTGTTAGGTTTGTTGGGTTTTTTGTTTGTTTGTTTGCTTGTTTGTCAAATTTAGGAATTTCTGTTAAAAGTACCATTAATTTTAAAACTGGCTTTCCAAATTTGAACATAAAATTATAACCAGTATTGTTTTCTTCCTATCTCCAAATTACTGTCATCTGAATAAGAACTGTCTGATATTTCTGAAGAAATAAGTATTATTATTTTTATGGCAATCACTGTCAAAAGGTATAGAATTAACACTTTCTCCTGACTCAAAACAGCTCACCAGACATTGGTCCCAACTTTATTCCTCATCCTGATTCATTTTTATCATCATTTTTCCTTATTCTTTGTCAACGCATGGTCACATAGAGACATCCACTACTCTTTTCAGCGTGAGGCCCAAAGATCTAGATTTCTGTCTGGAGAACATTGTTTAATAATTTACAGAAGTAAGTCCTGTCAAGAAAAAAAATCTACTATTTACCCAATTAATTCATGACTGCATTTGGTAGAGATTGTGAAGTCTTGCTTAGGAAATGTTGCTCTGTGGTCCAGTATGAAACTGGCCCTAGGAAAAGAAAGGAGTCAATGCCCCTCATAGAGAACCTAGGGGAGGGCTCAGCTGGGACTGGGGACGACGGGAGGACGACACCGACAACCCAGAGAAGCTTCAAAACCCACACAGCATCCGTTCCCTCTCATTCATGAATCCCTAAGTTTTACTTTTCTTTTCAAAAAGTTTTATTGTTGTTGCTGTTGCTGCTGCTGCTGCTGCTGCTGCTGCTGCTGCTGCTGCTGCTGCTGCTGGTCATGGTGGTGGTGGAGGGGTAATGGTGGGAGGGAGTGGGGGGTGTTGTTGCTACTGTTGCTGCTTCTGGTAGTGATGGTGGAGATGATGGAGGTGGTAGTGGTAGTGTTAGAGGTGATGATGATGGTGATGGTGATATGTGCATTGCTCATGCATGCAAATGCCTGAAGAAGCTAGAAAAGAACACCAGGTCCCCTGGAGCTGGAGTTGCAGGTAGTTGTGAGCCAAGCCAATGTGGATACTGAGACCTCAGGTCCTTTGCAAGAACAGTACATGCTGTTAACCATGGAGCCCGCCCTCCATCCCCTAGATGTCGCTTTTTATGGCAATTTTTGGTGTATTTCAAAACACAGAAAGTACATCAAGGATTTTTTAAAGTTTTTTGTTTGTTTGTTTGTTTTGGTTTTTGGTTTTTGGAAACAGGGTTTCCCTATGTAGCCCTGGCTGTCCTGGAACTCACTCTGCAGACCAGGCTGGCCTTGAACTCAGAAATCCACCTGCCTCTGCCTCCCAAGTGCTGGGATTAAAGGCGTGTGCCACCACTGCCTGGCTTGGATTTTTTTTTATTAATATAGCGCATACAGTGAATGGTCCAGTGGGCTTACTAAGACAGCGCTTTTTTCTTTCCCACAAAGATTTGATGATCCCATGTCTCAACTGTCTAATGTTGTTTCCTTACATCAAAGTCATGCATGTGACACAGCAATGTGCTGCCGGCTAAGTTCAGCCTCCATCTGCTCCTGGAAGCCCGTGTTGGTTGAGTTTAGGCCGGTGTGAAATAGTCTCAACTGAAGTTATCTTAATTGAAAACTGAACCTCTTTTATGTGGTAGCTGGGGCTTTGTGAATTTCCTGATAAATATGTATCAACGTTACAGAAATTGAATTCTTAGACTGCCAAGAATTAAGAAAGAGTCTTAACTAATACTGGCTTGCTCCTTCACCAAGCCTGCTACCGATCCAGAGCTCTGCAGCCTCTTTGTGCTGGCTGTCCTGATAGGAGGGGTCATTCTCTCTCCCCTCTTGGCTGTCAGAAAGTGTCATCCTTCCCCAGATGCTCCCTGCCATCAGCCGTCTGCCCAGATCTATATCATGCAGGGCCACATGCATCATGGCCACCACTGTGATAAAATTCTCCCTTAGCATACAGCTAAGGGGCCAGAACATACAGAAGGGGTCAGAACATAAGGGGCCTTAACATACAGCCAAAGGAGTCAGAAGACAGGAAGTGGAAAGCCCTCCCTCAAGGTGATGTCAGGAACTTTAAAGACAGTTTAGAGAAAATTTTAATGTCTTAGAAATGCATACTAGATTTTAAAAAGAGATTTTCAAAAACATAAATAAAAGAACATATGCATGGTATATGTGTATATATGTATATATCTGTAAAATTTTAGCTTATCTCTAGTTGATGTCCCATGAGTGGATCTCTATTGTTTTAGAATACATTCTGAATTGGTTTTATTCCTGTTGCTAAAATATGCACCCCTCCCCCCAAAAGGCAATGTAAGGCAGTGTGGTGACTTGAACGTGTTTGGCCCATGGGAAGAGGCACTACTAGGAGGTGTGGCCTTGTTGGAGTGGGTGTGGCCTTGTTGGAGTGGGTGTGACCTTGCTAGAGGAAATGTGACCATGTTAGAGGAAGTGTGCCCCTGTGGAGGTCTCATATCCGTGCTCAAGTCTGGCCAGTGAAATCAGAGCCTTCTCTGGGCTGCCTGTGGAAGAGAGTCTTCTCCTGGCTGCCTCTGCATCAAGATCCAGAACTCTTGGCCCCTTCAGCACCATGTCTGCCTGTACACCGCCATGCTTCCCACCATGATGATTAGAGACTGAACCTCTGAAACTGTAAGCCAGCCCCTTTAAAAGAAACGTCATGGTCACGGTGTCACTTCACAGCAATGAAACCCTAACTAAGACAAGGAGACAGGATTTCTTTGGGGAATCCAGAGGGCTAGAGTCCACCATGGTGAGAAAGGCGGGATGACAGGCAGGGGGCGTACAGCCACAGGAGCATCGAGCTGCCTGAGCACACCATACAGCACACAGGAATCCGAGGACTTGAGAGCGATAGCGAGGCTATCAAACTCCCTCCAGCAAGACTCCGCCCCCTAAAGGTGCCATAACCTTCCCAGACAGCAGTGCCAGCTCAGGTGTTCAAGCATAGGAATAGGTGGGGCACATTGTATGTTCAAAACACAAGGTTGGCAACACCAACCCGCCCTGAGGGCAGCCAGGGAGGAGTCTTATTTGGGGCAATAGACTATTGCCTCAGGTTTCAGACAGTAGGTTGTCCTGACAGAGCTAGGTCAGGGACCACAGAGTCTCTGTCCATCTGGAGCAGCAGAAGTGAAATGAGTCTGGGAAGCATCCCCAGAACCCTGAGGTCATCAGCACGAATCGGAGGACACGTGCCATCTCTTCATAGGTGTCCCTGGCTGGGCGGACAGGGACATTGCTTAGCATTTGCCTGGAAGCATCTAGAATCCTCTTCCTTACACTCCCGACACTAATTTGGCCTTGGCTACCGTTAGAGCAAAGTTCAGGTATCAGTAAGACCCTGGGAGTCAGCTGGCAGTGAGATAGATGTCTCTGCAGCGGCCTCTTGCCTCTGTGACTCAAGTGAGAAGCCACTGTGGTTTAATGTTTAGAATTCCTAGACCCTGAGAAGGGAAATTCTGGCGCCTCATTCAAGCCTGGTTCCTTTTGTTGGCTGCGCATTGGGCCACACGGTGGTGCAGCAGAGGGGACCTGGGTGTTCACATCTCAGACCTGCAGGCATGGGACACCTCCTCACCTCAACAGGACCAGCCTTTCTTCTCTTATTTCTTTGTGTATCTGTCTCATTCCCGTGATAACAGTCTCTGCTCTTCATTTCCAGCACCTAGCAACAGGTGCAGCAGTTACAGTGGTGACAGTAAAATGAAATTCATTGTGGCAAATGTTTATTTGTGGTTCCTATTGTATCAAGTATTACGTCTACTACAAAGCTATCATTATCACCATAAGATAGCAGGAACAGAGATAAGGACTGGTTAAGTTGCTGTAGAATAAGTGGCAACCTGGCACTGTCCCTGGTGGTTTGATCCCAGACCCATGACCTTTTTTCCTGGTTCTGAACTGTTTAACTTTGCCTGATCAGTCAGTGGATATCAAAATGGCAGAAGGATTTTGACTTATGTTTGTAAGAGAATGGACATTATCCTGGACAGTGCTGTTTCCTTGTTCTCTGCTCAAAGACAACCATGTAATGAACTTAAGAGCCGTTGAGTCCAAGGCAATTTTGTCAAAAAGTATGCCCTTCCAGAAGTGTTTAGCCCTTTTCTCTAAGACCCAAAACAGTACAGCCAGATCCCTAGGCTGTTGCCAGCATGGACCAGAAATGGTATCTCACTGCAGGTTTTATGTGTCGTTCCTTGGTTACCACTGAGGTTCAGAACTTTTGTATTTCAGAATCCTCTGCTGTCAATTATCTATAACCGATTATCTATCTTTAGATGTCATTCATTGCATATACTGACCCATTGTTTACAAATGGGTCAAAGGTTAAGAGCAGAAATTAGCAAATGAACCTTTTTAATCAACTTCCCTCAAAGATGCTTTTATCTCAACTTCAACCCTTTTCTTTTCCTGAGCCTCCCAGGCACAGCCTTGTCCCCATGTGACAGGGGTTCCGAGGAATGGCTAAACAGTGCCGACCCTTATGTTTTATGCTCCTTTAATCCATCTAAGTAGATGGTTTACAGTTTCCGTAGTATCCATGAAGAAAGCGACTTGTCCTTTCACTGATGATAGATATTTGTCTTTTTCATGACCTAGCCATGTTGAGGCACCAGAGTTGGTTGCCAAGAGATTGAGGAAACTGCAGAGATGGCTTGAAGGAGACATGAAGTGGATTAGAAGCTACTGACAGAGAAGTAGTAGGAACACAGAACACTCACAGAGAAAGTCGAAAAGCCACAACTGATCATGTAGACAGCAGGACTCCCAGGGTGCTGCACCAGAGTCCCACACATTAGCATCCCATTCACCAACCCCGCCCCTGCCCTACCCATCACCTCCCCCACACACACTTCTGTCCTCCGCATTCCTTCCCTGTCTGTCTGGGGACACAGCCACACTGGGGCTCTGAGATTCTCTCCTCAGTTTTTCTGTGACTGGAAAACACCTCTAAAATTTGTTGACTGAAAAGGTTTATTTGCTAATTTCTGCTCTTAACCTTATGTTCTTTCGCCTGGTTTCTTTATTGCCATTTTGCTCTTTTTCAAGCACCTTCAATCCGAACTAGCATCACTTTCTCCTTCAATCTGATGAGGCAGTCCAAGTTTGTCAGTGTTTTCCTTTACATGGCCCAGGGTACATGTAGCATCACGCATGTTCTTATTTGCAATCTTTGTTATTCTTTGTCTGAGTGTCATTATGGTTTTCTCTTTGTGAGAAAACCATACAGGTCTGTGGTTTTAACTCTTCACAGTTTTCCCTGTTATGGACTTTAATTACGTTAAAGTTAGAACATGTGGCTTAAATAACACATACTCTAAATGTGGTCTTTGGGAGACACAGCATGTGGTTAGTTTTTATAGCTACTCCATACGACCCCAGAAAGAATATAGATGACCTAATTATTAAGTGCACTGGAGCATCTATGTGCTTGTATTATCAAGTCAAGAACATGAAATATATTGTTCATATCTCCTCCAGTATTAGTATTTGCCAAAATTCTGCTAGGATTTTATTATCAAAGGCTCTTTCTTCTTGTTTCCCTAGTATCAATTTTCACCCCATGTATTTCAAAACCAAATGATGAATTTTATTATTATCCCTATCATTCCTCTTTCATAATATATAATTCATTCTCATTCCTGTTTATCATTTCTGGGTTAAATTCTATTTTTTGCTGAGATTTATTTAGAATAATAACTCTAAATAGTATAGGATTGCGTTTTTAACTTTTTTGGGGTGTGTGTGTGTGTGTGTGTGTGTGTATGTGTATGTGTGTGTGTGACATGTGTGCAGGTATCAGATTCCCTGGAGCTGAGTAACAGGCAGCTGTGAGCCACACAGTGTGGGTCCTGGGAACCAAATATGGCTCTTCTCAAGGGCAGCAGGGCTCATAACCACTGAGCCAGCTCTCCATCCCTGGGTTGGATTCTTAGCTAGCCAATGATAGACTCTGCATTTAAATCAGAAACTATATTACTGCACTGTTGCTGATGGAATGACTTTGTTAATTAACAGTTCCAGAGGTCACTTTCTAAATAAGGCTTAGTTCCCTTTGAGACCTTAGGAGAGAATATGTTTTTCTGTCTCCTGGAAAACTTCCTCATGGCCCCTTCCTCCATTTCCAGAGCCAGTAGCATCTCTCTCTCTCTCTCTCTCTCTCTCTCTCTCTCTCTCTCTCTCTCTCCTCCCTCTCTCCTTCCCTCCTTTTTTCCCTCCCTCCTTCTCCCCCTTCTCTCCTCCCTCCCTTTCCTTCTCCCTCTCCCTCTCTCCCTCTCTCTTCCTTGCATCTCTTTCTGGTTCTGCTCCTTCTGCATCTGTCTTAAAGGATTCTTAAGATTACACTGATCCCAGACCAATAGTCCAGGTTAATCTCTTCCCCTCCAGGCTGATAATCACCCTCTTTTGATAACACTTCATAGACATCAAAGATTAAGAATTAGACATTTTGTGAAGATCATTGTCCAACCTACCACATTCAAACTAATAGTTTACAATGTACCATGGCTACGGTCATCTCTCTTCCTCCCCATCCTCACTTTGCCCTGGGCTTTGCTTTCACCGTGTGACCACACACACACACACACACACACACACACACACACACACACACACAAGCATTACCACTCTGTAACCAGTTTCCCTGGATTTATCTGCACACTGTAAATGTTATCCATGTTATTTAAGTGGCCACACTTACTTTCTCAGCAAATCAAATCTTTCCCTACCAACAACGAATAGACTTAGTATTTTAGTCTTCCTCGAGAATAAGGACCGGTCTGCACAGCCACTGTTCGGTGACCTTTCGATAACTGCATTGTTTTGCATTTTGTGTAGAGCATGAACCTTCTCTTCTTGACCATGGGAATTTTGACTTTTGACAGGCTGTGATTAACCATTCACTAGATATGAATGTAGCTCTCGGGTGTCCTGCCCTTCTTTTATTCTGTGTAATTTTCCCTTTTCTTCCCATACTGTGTTTTGTATGATCAATGATGGGACTGGCTTGGCGTGGCTTGCTTGGTTTAGCTTGAGGTAGGGCCTCTTGCCCGGGCTGATTGAGTTCTTGTTAGCACAAACAGGTTTCACACCTCATTCTCCCAAGTTGCTGTTACTATAGATCAGCACCATACAGCCCAGCCTAGTTTGTATTTCTCTTTAGAAAGTTAAAGCTTTCCAAATTCTTCAATAGCTCCTCCTTCCATTCGTCAGGCTCCTCCATTCCTTTTCCTTTCCTCTGAAGGCTGCTCCCTTGCCTGACTGGTACTGGTCATTTCTGTCAGTTGCATTAGTGTTCATTCAAGAGCAACTTGTCATTTTTTTTAACTCCTTGATTTTATAACTTTTTAATCCTTTAATTTTCTTAAATTTCTGTTTAATGTATCAGATGATTTGAGACTTAAAATCTGGAAAGGGTTTCTTTGCTGCTGCTGCTGCTGCTTCTGTTTCCTGCTTGTCTCAGGGTTTCTATTGCTTTGACAAAACACCATAACCAAAAGCAACTTGGGGAGAAAGGGTTTATTCTGCTTATACTTCCATATCATTGTTCATTATTGAAGGAAGTCATACAAGAACTCAAACAGGGCAGGAACCTGGAGGCAGGAGCTGATGCAGAAGCCATGGAGGAATGCTGTTTATTGGCTTGCACACATGGCTTGCTCAGACTGCTCTCTTATAGAACCCAGGGCCACCAGCTCAGGGATGGTACTACCACAGTGGTCTGGGCTCTTCCCCATTGATCACTTATTGAGAAACTGCCCTATAGCTGGATCTCATGGGGGAATTACTCAAATGAAGCTCTTTCTCTTTGATGAGTCTAGCTTGTGTCAAGTTGATATACAAACCAGCCAGTACACTACGTTAAGAAAAAAATACACACACACATACCTATATATATAACCCACACACATTAAACACAGATACACACACACACAAATACCCATACATATAACCCACACACATTACACACAGACACAGACATACACATATATATACACATACCCATACATCTAACCCATATACACATACACTCACACACTTATACATACAAACACACATTCCCACACATATGTGCACACATATACATATACACATATACCCACACACCTGTACACGCATATACATGCACTCATAAATATACACACATCCTCATGTATACACATATATACACACACATACACATACACATGAATATGTTTCTAGAATTTTCCTGGTACTGTCCTACATAGATATTTTTATTTTACTTCTTGCTCATCCTTCTCTTTGTCTCAGGGGTATGCTCTAAATTACAAAGTCTGGCTTCGTTTTTTGGCAAATCTAAAACTTAACCCATCTCTACCTTTTTAATTTAGTGACTGTATTTTTAACTTCCAAGATTCATAACTGGTTATTTATAAATGCTTGTTCCTGAGTCCAGTCTCCCTGTCCCTGTTCACAGGCTTTGTTTGGGCTGTATTATTCCATCCTGAAGCTCTCTGAGGAGCTCAGATGTACCTTCTAATCAATCTCAGCTGGCACTATTGATTGTTCAAGAGTGAATCAATTGCCTGATTGTCTGCAGCTGTTCTTCCAGATGTTCAGCATTTGAAATAAGTCAGTCTGGCATGGAGTACATATGTGCCTCATTCTGAGCACTCAACTCACGCCTCCCTTTCTGGCAGCCTTGTATTTACCTTCACTCTGGACAGTGATCATCAAGCCCAGAATCAAGTCTGTGCCTGCCTTCCCATGAGATACTGGAAAAGTCAGTTTCCAGTTGTTGTGTGACTGGTGGCCTGTCCAAGAGTCAACCTGTCCAACAGTCAACCTGTCCAACAGTTAGCCTTCCAAACAGTTGTCCTGTCCAACAGTCAGCCTGTCCCAACAGTTGGCCTGGCCAACAGTCTCTACTTCGCTCCCCCTCTACCAGGCCACATGCATGTGTAGACTGCACCTTCAGGAACATCACAGCTTTTCTGTCACTCAGGGAGAAGCTGCCTTGCCTGGGGACCTTGATTCACATCCTTCCCGTGTTTTTTGGTTCCTAGTTTTCTTCTTCAGTCCTAATGTTCAGAGTCTAGAACCAGTAGGTCCACGGCTCTTAAGCCCTTATTGTTTCTGTTCCATGTGTGATTCATATGATGTTTATCTTGGTTTTGAATGTAATTTATGCTTAGCGCTTTTTTTTTTCAAAAATTTATCTCATTTTCTGATAGGTTAAAGTGAAATAAATGTTTTAAAGCTTAAATTCATTGACTGACATGACAGACTGTGTTTTAGCCCTTTGTAGGTGCTCATGCACAATCCATTTCAAGAGAATAGTAGAATATGCCTTCAATGGAAATAAGAAAGTAAAGGGGTTGAGGGCACTGGTTTTTGGTTGTATTTTGTTTGGTTGGTCTTGACTTTAGTTGTGAAAATCTATTTTAAAAGAACGCTGTGTGACACTTTCTAGTTCCATCCATTTGCCTAAGAATTTCATGAATTCATTGTTTTTAATACCTGAATATTGTGTATATATACCACAGTTTCTGTATCCATTCCTCTATTGAAGGACATCTGGGTTCTTTCCAGCTTCTGGCTATTATAAATAAGGTAGCTATGAACATAGTGGAGTTTGTGTCCTTATTACATGTAGGAGCATCTTCTGGATATATATGCCCAGGAGTGGTATAGCTGGGTCCTCAAGTAGTACTATGTCTAATTTTCTGAGGAATC
>BDUI01000006.1:1564037-1580607 GCA_002335545.1 Apodemus speciosus
TATATATATATATATGTGTGTGTGTGTGTGTGTGTGTGTGTGTGTATGTATGTGTATGTGTATGTGTATATGTATACACACACATATATGTATACACACATATATATATTCAACATATGTATATATGCATACAGTCAAGCATATGTATATATACATATATACACATATACACATATACACATACATATATACATACACACACCATATATATACACATACACATATACATATACACACACCATATATATATGTGTATATATATATATATATATATATATATATATATATATATAGCACTTGGTAAAAAGTCTCAAAGCCATTGTGCTCACCAGATATTTTGCAGGCGACCAGGAGGAGCAGCTGACCAGTTAGATATCAGAATCATAATTTTAACAGTTCTCCCAAAGGCTGAAAAAAATCTTACAAACATAAATATAGACTATTAAGACCTAATTTTGAAATTCAAAATAAAGAACGTGATAAGTTTGCTTAACTGCATATTACATTCAGCTAAAGAGAGACTTAGGGAACAGGACAAAAACCAAGCAGAAGTCATTCAAAACAAGTCAGGGACTAAAAGTAAAGAAATATAATTAAGAGGCTACAAAGTGGCATATCAGTTAGCTACGCCTCTCTGTGACAAAACAAGATAAAACAACTTAAACAGAGAAAAGCTTACCTTTGGCTCCTCGTTTCCAAGATTTGCTATCTATGACCACTTGCACCCTTTTGTCCGTGACTGTTAGTGCATGGTGAAGCCGACTCTCTCACTTTATGGCCAGCAGGGGGCAGAGTGCAATAAAGAGATGTTCCGGTCTAAGGAGCACCTTCAAGGAACGCCCTAGCGACCTCACTTCCTCTGACTTGGCCCCACCTCTGGCCTCGCTTCCTCTGACTTGGCCCCACCTCTGACCTCACTTCCTCTGACTTGGCCCCCCAACTCTGATCTCACTTCCTCTGACTTGGCCCCACCTCTGGCCTCACTACCTCTGACTTGGCCCCACCTCTGGCCTCACTACCTCTGACTTGGCCCCACCTCTGGCCTCACTACCTCTGACTTGGCCCCACCTCTGACCTCACTTCCTCTAACTTGGCCCCACCTCTGAAAATTACTACTGCAATCCAAAGGCACCACCACCTGGGTGTCAAGCCACCGTGACCCCCCAGGGGATACTCTAGGCCCAACTATAACTGAGAGGTAATTAGGAAGTTCTAAAATGTTAAGAGATGAAGGATGGGGCAGAAATAACATTTAAATAGACACATATTGATAATTGTCCAAAAATAAAAAAAAAAATCAAACCAAGGACTCCAGAAAGAGACCAAATTCCAAGCAGAATGCACTACAGGCTCTCAAGGTACATCCTAAAAGTAAGATATAGATGACCACCAGAAGCAGAAATCATGTTTAAATTACTATTTACAGCATGAGTCATACACACACACACACACACACACACACACACACACAAAATTGACATCTTGACCTCAGTTTGACCTCTGATGTTTTCCTCTGAAGCCGGGATGCAGGATTTGAAGGACTAGTCAGTACAAGCGGTGCATTCCATTTACCCTACGTAACTCCAAGGAAGGAACCAAAAACAACATATAGTGGCTCAAAATGAGACATGCCGCCACCTAATACAAGGAAGAAATATCGAGTGATTTGAACTACGAGAAGCTGAAGTAAATAAATTACCCTGCGTAAGAGTGAATCTGCTAATGTCAAAGAGTTTGAATACGAGACTGATATACGCAGTCACCGATTTGTAGTTTACCTTTTGAGGCAGGATCTTGTTATTCAGTTCAAGCCAGCCTTGAACTCAGGCCCCCGCCCTGCCTCCAACTTCCACGTGCTGGGGGTATAGGTATGCACCACCATAGCTGGCATCATTTGTCAGATATTGACGAAGCGTCTGCTGCAGACGCTGTATTGTGCATGTAGCACAGCTATTACTATATCCTACTGTCAATACTTACGATGTGTGTGTTTGAAGGAAAAAAAACGCTAAACACACAAACCAACAACAAACCCCCTCCTGTGTAGAGCTTATATTCCACTGCAGGGGGAGACAACACGTATGACAAGTAAAGCATGTACTGTGTTAGAAGGCAGGAAGTGATGGAGAGAAAAATCTAGAGCAAGTGAAAGTAGCCAGGGATGCTAAGGTGGGTTGGCCATCGCCAATGTGATGGCCAGAATAGGTTTGCTCGGAGTCACTTCCAACCCTGAGTCGGCCCCGAAATAGATTTCAAAAATAAGCTTAGATTTTAGCTAATGAAATTCCTTTCTAATATGAATATTTTTTATCAAATTCTTTTAATTCTGATAAAAACTCAGTAAAAGCCGGGGTGACTTTGCGTCATGTTTATTTTAAAAAGCCTCTCATCTTCACTCAAACTCTACAAACTTCTCCTCGGAGAAACATTTCTTTGAAAATTCCAGAAGGGATGCTGGCCCTCCTGTTGGCATCTCAGAATCACGAGGTTAAAGCAGATAATTAGTAAAAAAAAAAAAAAAAAAAAAAAAAAAAAAAAAAAAAAAAAGCTTGTCAGAGACCCAAGTTGTCATGGGGAAGAGACACAGCGAATCATCACGGAGCATTCCAAAGCCGAAGGGCAGCCTTGCTCTTCAGGCTGCTATTTGAAAAAGGACGTTAACAAGCATCCTGCTTCTCTGGTTCTTTAAAATATAAAATAAAATGATAATGTCTGTCTTTGAAGTTGAATTCTGAGGTACAGGGTCATTTGAAGTGGAGGGTTTTGACATATCCAAGACCCAGTTAACTTGTAGCCTTCTGTTGCAGGCAAACAAAAAATCCCTTTGGACGGTCAAACCCAGTGAGGGCGCAGTTCCTGCGGAGGATGACATCCCACTGACACTGACTGCCAACCTGAACGACATAGTGACGTTCAAAGACACCGTCATCCTGGAGATTAAGCACAGCAACACCTATCGGATCCCCATCCAGGCCACGGGGATTGGTTCGACCATTGTTTCCGACAAGCCGTTTGCTCCAGAACTCAACTTGGGAGCGCATTTTAGGTAGGGAAATACCATGGGGCAATCATATAGGTAATTCCACGTGTCTCAGTCTTAATTGAATGCAACTTAGTCCTCTCCATCCCTCTCCTGGCCCACACTCACTCTCTCCTTCCTTGGTGAATGTACGGGATACAGGAAGACGTTTCCTAGTCGCAGCTTGGTTACATCTGCTACAAGAAGCCATTTCCACACTGTCACCCTGTGCTCTAGTTCCCTCTCTGTTACTTAATACAACTTGGGGTGGGGTTCTTTCTTCTTCTACACTTCCCCACCATTTTGTATCATTTGAGAGAAGTCAGAGCTCAAGTCAGAACATGGAGAAATGCTGTTTGCTGACTCGTGCTCAGACCCTTGCTTAGCCAATTTCCTTAAATGTCTCAAGAATGCCCTGCCCAGGGAATAGTAAGACCCACAGTGGGCTGGACCTCTGACACCCATTACTATTCAAGAGTAGATCCCCTAGACACATGCCCGCAGACCAGCATCATAAAAGCGATATTGTTTGTGCCTTTTCTACGTGGACCCGGCAGAACGGCTCCCAAAAAGATGGGTAGCAAGAAGAAGGGCCGTTCTGCCATCGACAAGGTGGTGACCTGAGAACACACCATCGACATTCACAAGCGCATCCACGGAGTGGGCTTCAAGAGGCGTGCTCTCCTGGCACTCAGAGAAGTTCGGAAGTTTGTCATGAAGGAAATGGGGACTCCAGATGTGCGCATTGACACCAGGCTCAATAAAGCCAACTGGGCCAGGGGAATAAGGAATGTTCTGTATCACATCCACGTACATTTGTCCAGAAAACATCATGAGGATGAGGATTCACCAAACAAGCTCCACACATTGATAACTTACTTGCCTGTTACCACATTCAAAAATCTCCAGACTGTGGCTAAGAACTAACCTGCTGAGTGCCAAATAAAGTTGCAGAACTGCTGGGGGGAAAAACTAGTATTTAAGACTCATTTTGTTTGTTTGTTTGTTTGTTTGTGTTTTGTTTATTTTGTTTGTTTGTTTTGTCTTTTGCTTTTTGTTTGTCCTAAGATCCTAGGCTGTGTAGAGTTGACAGTTGATGCTAGTTGACATTCTCCAGGCTAGAAAAAGAGGTAGTGACTGCTTTAGGTTAAATTCAGAGTTTCTATATAATCTTCCCACTCCGATTTCAACACACCACTCATCCCTCTCCACAAAATGGAGAAAATACAGACTCAGCTTAGCGCAACCTTAGAGTCTACCTAGAGAGGTAAGTCTTTACAAAAGTAGCAGGCACTGCAGAGCACTGCATTTTAGACATCGTATTTCTTCCGCTTGCCTCCCCATCACAATGCCAACAATTCCCTGACTTCCCAGGAAAAGCCTCAGGGTCCGACTGTTTCAAGGAGAGGCAGTGAGGCAGAGACCCCCCCCTTTGGGCAGTGCAATCGAGTATGTGTATAAAACACCTGAGGTTTGAGTGCAATGTGTGGAGGACATGTGTGTGGGTTCATTCCTGGTTCCATAGAGCCAGTATGCAGTTATCCGTAGTTGACTCCCAGGGTTTGGCTGATTCATGGATCTCAGCTACTGTACTGAGAACACACCTTTGGCTGCCGTTCTGGCCTTCTGACAGACCAGGCCTTAACCCAGCTTACAGGCGTTATGTTCCGAGAAGCCCTTCCCACAGCCCCATCTACCCCTCCTTTCCTCTGCTTTAGCTATCAAACACGGCTCTTAATTGAAAAATGCAATAAGCAAGAGCAACATAAGTAACAACCCAGAGAATTGACCTGTATGGTTTTTGCACATTTCCAGTTGCATGTTTTTGAGTCAGGTTAGTATCAAGACTTTCCAAGCTGGAGAGATGGATCAGTGGTGAAGATCACTGACTGCTCTTCTGAAGGTCCTGAGTTCAAATCCCGGCAACCACATGGTGGCTCACAACCATCTGTAATAGGATCTGATGCCCTATTCTGGGGTGTCTGAAGATAGCTACAGTGTACTTAAATATAATAAATAAATAAATCTTGGGGATGGAGAGATGGCTCAGCGGTTATGAGCACTGACTGCACTTCCAGAGGTCCTGAGTTCAATTCCCAGCAACCACATGGTGGCTCACAACCATCTGTAACGGGATTTGATGCCCTATTCTGGTGTGTCTGAAAACAGCAGCAGTGTACTCATATACATGAAATAAATAAATTAATTAAAAAAATACTTTCCTTTCTACTTTGTCTCTTGGCCATAAGGAGAGGCATTTGTCATTGTCTACTAATGCTTCTACTTAAATTTCTTAAGTGCACATAAATCTATAGAAAACAATATTCTTCACACCATGTCTAATTGCTTGGGATTCTTCGGAATCTACAAGTAGCATCAAATATCCCCTTCCCAAAGGATATACCAACCCTTGCCTGGAAATTTGAGGGCTAGTGAGCAGTTTTTATGAATATGTAAACAGACTGTAGTTATTAGTTATTCATTTCCCCTCTGTCTAAACCTGGGTATTCTCCTTTTTAACCATACAATCATGATGCCATCAATAACCAAAAGAATCAGCAGAAGCCTTGACAGGTACACCACAGCCCCCTGCCTGTTTCTATGGAGACGGTTCTCTTGGCTTGCAGCCAGTATGTCTCTGGCTATTTGCACGCTATTTTCTCAGGCTATGCCTGAGATGGTATGACACAAAGACCTGACGTGATATACTTCAGCCCTTCACAGAGGAAGTTGGCCAAACCCTGGACGAAGAGAATGCCCATATGCTATCCCTTTCTGGTGTCAAATTTGGGGGCAAATCTCTTAGATATCTGGAGGGTTTTCTCCCATCCTGATACAGCAGTTAATATGATTCTGTTGGATAGGCTATTAAAACCATGCTGTAAATAAGTAGCAAAAACCAAACTAGTTTATTAATATTATATATGTTTACTTTTTCTCCCCAAAACTTACCATTGGTCATAAAGTTAAATTGCTGGGTAGAGTCTATTCTATTGACTCTGCCCCATGAACACAAATATTTAGAGACAAAAGTTTTTACCTCACAATTGAAATTACTTCTCCTGATTATTTAATTGATGTTACAACTTACTTGTGAGATATATCATTTCCTGAAGATGAGCGAATGGGATGAAATCTCAAAGCCTAATTAAAATCTTAAAAGAAAAACAAGCAGTTGAAGATAAAGTGGGGTATTTGTCTTGTTGCCGCTGCTGTTGGCTGCTGCTGTTTGTCAGAGAGGGTCTCGCTGTGTAAGCCTGGTTGACCTAAAACTCCCTATAAAGGCCAAGTTAACCCTGAATTTATGGTGATCCTCCTACCTCAGCCTTGCAAATGCTGATATTACAGGCATACAGTACCTTGCCTGTCCTTGGATGAGCTTTTTTCCTTAAAGAAAAATATTTTGATTAAGTCTATAAATTGGATGGACACACACACCATTTTAACTTCTGTCATTATATTTCAGAACTCCCAGCTCCCTCACAAAGATCTAGGAAAATAAGATCTCTAATAGAGAAAAAAATGAATTATTGAATGAAATAGTTACAACTTGAAAGCATAAAGAAATGAGAGGGAAAAAAAGTCTGAGAAAAGTGTCTAGCCTCGCTGGTGTTCTGGTCTACCTCAGTCTGGCCCCTCTGTCCTGTCAAGGCTTAACAGGGATGTGTCGATCACATTGAACTTCAAAGTAAATCCACCATCATCAGACGTATCCCAATCAGGAGAAATGTATTCAACATGTTTCAAAAGCAGGTTTCTCCTCCAGCTATTGTGCTTTCCTTTCTTTACCTCAGAACTATTTCTCATTAAGGAGAATGCTAATGCTGTCTGTGTATTCTACCTGCTTGGGGAGGCAAGGGGTGCGTGGACCACATTCCCATGGCCCTTACCTAGGAGGGGTAAGAGTTCTTAGTAATCTTGTGACCTAGACTCCCTGAATGGTTGTTTTTTGTTTTGTTTTAAAGAAATGCCTTCTTTGGGTGCTCATTCTGTAAGTATTTCCAAAAGAATAAATCTAAAGGGTGTAGACTCAAACCCAACAGCCACTCAGCACCTGCCCTTCCTTTCCAGCCTGGATACCCACTATTACCGCTTCAAGCTGACCAACAAAGGACGCCGGGTCCAGCAACTGTTCTGGATGAATGATGACTTCCGCCCCAAGGAGAAGCAGAGTAAGAAGGAACCCATGAAGAAGGGCTCTACTGGTAGCCGCCGCCAGTCCAAGGTCTCCCAGGAACCCACAGATAACGAGAACCCCGTGTTTCAACTTCACCCTGTCAGGATGGAGTTGTACCCAGGGCAGACGATTGACGTGGTGCTTGAAGGCTATTCCGCCACGCCCAAGGTAAGAGGCAGGCATGTTCGAAAGCTGTTCCCCTCCCCCAAATAAGTCCCTGCTGTTACCCTGTGTGTTTCTTAGGAAGGTCCATTGGCAGTCAACGGATGACAAGGGATGTGGTTTCTCAGACTACACACAGCACTGGGTTACCATGGCAGCATTCATTGCTTTCAAGGTTCAGCTCTGCTCAGTTTTCCCTTTGTTTCTAAAGCTACCATAACCCCAACCTTAAAGGACCATCTAAAGCATGCTCTCATTACAGCAGTCAGTACTAAGCAGCCAGCTAATTCCAGGTAGAAGAACATCCAGTTTTCCAATTTTCATTCCAAGCAAATTTTCTTGTTAACACTTAGCAGTCTTTTTTTTTTCTTTCTGAAAATAGCATACTTTTATAGATGTTCTGGGTTGCACACCCCTGATTTCTTTTCTTTCTTTTCTTTGTTTGGTTTGGTTTGATTTGGTTTGTTCATTTGTTTGTTTTGCAATCTTGCCTGACTAATTGACACCCCACTTAAAAACATCATGTTTGGGGTGACCGAAGAGATGGCTCGGTAGTTAAAAGCACTGGCTGCTCTTGCAGAGGATCTGAGTCCAGTTCCCAGTACCCATGTGGCAACTCACAATCAGTGATAGAATTCCGTTTCCAGAAAATCTGATGCCCTATTTGGCCTCTTAAGGCACCAGGCACATGTGTCATATGCGCGCGCGCACACACGCACACACACGCGTGCAGACAATGCATTCATAGACATACAAGTTCGTGTAGATGAAATAGCTACCTTACTCTCCAGCAATGGGCCTTCTACTTTTTTTGTATATATCATTTCCACACATTCGACCTAAAACCCTTAAGCACAGTGGCACTCTGTATCTCTCTATTACAGTCCCTTGTGGCTTTAGGAAATCATCAAATATCTTTTAAAAAAAAAAATTGAAATCACCCAGGAGTTTTTCCCAACCTAGAAACATAAACTCTACAGGTAAGATATGGTGTTTCCTTCGGCCCCTCCTTGGGAGGCTTACGGGAAGACACTCAATTTTCTCTTTATAATAAGAAGCAATAAGAAATGTCTTCTAGAAATAATGTGAGTCATCTGATCCATGGGCCAGCCTCTTTAGGGTCACAGATTACACCTTATTTTTTTTATATTATTTCTTCACAAAGTATTTTGAGGTAGAACACATCTTCCCAGCATAAGGGGAATAGCGGGAACCCCTCACTGGGGAGTCTTATATACTGTGTCCCATTTCTCATTATTTTCACTGAGAGTATACCATGAGATAAATACTTCTGGGCACTACAGGTGTAAGGATGAATATAACACACACCCTAAGCTTAATACACAGTCTGTAGTAGGAGCATGTTTCTAATGTAGTTACCAAAAGCAAGCACAGTTTTAAGAGGCTTTAAATCTGGCCCACCAGGGAACTAAATCCACCTGCAGCTTCAGTGAAAGCATCCCGAAATTGGCTTGCAAATCATGAGACGGTTGAGTTCATTAACAGCTCAATCCCGAGGGCTCATCAGTCCAATCTGTTTATGGCATGTATTGACTGACTCTTTGGTCCTTTCTGTGTTATAAGGCTCTGGTCATCTTGGACCCAAAGACCTATGACATTGTTAAGTCATTAAGTGTTCTGAAGGATGTTTGTTTCAAAACTGTCGGTGTCTGTTGTGCACAGAAAGTCAAAGAGAAGCTGGTGTGCCAGGCCATCGTGGGGGCCCAGAAAGGAAAGAGCCTGTTGATGTCCGTGAACATCATCTGCGAGTTTATAGCCCCAGTCATCCAGCTCTCCACCAGGCAGCTCATATATCGACTGGAAAAGGTCAGTGGGGCCGGGCTGCAGAGGGCTGGGCATTCTAGCCAGAACTGACATGTTCATGCTTCCATTTTAGAAGCTTAATTAACTGGCATCCTGTTAACACCCGTCACCAAGACCGTGTTGTTTCTCGTCTCAAGCTTCAGAGGCCAGTACACATTTAACTGAAAATTCCAAATGTAAGCCTACAGTTCTCTAAAGCGGAAATCCTGTTTCCATCATTCCTGGTGTATAAGACCAAAGGGCAGGGGTATATCAGTACAGAACAGGCATGAAAGTGTGCAGATGCTCCATCCTTCCGCTTTAGGTAGAGTAAACATCACTGCAGAGACAGGGTTGGAATAGAATCAGCAACAATTATAATAATCAGTAGTAATGACTACCACCTACTGATTACTAATGCTAGGCAGCCATGCTCAATTACCTACGTCTCTCCAGGTGTCCTTCCCCAAAATCCCACCACGATAGGCTCCATTACCATTCTTGTGATACACATAAAGAGACTGACACAGGCCCTAAGGTTGCTATGGAGTAAGTAACCAATGAATAGGTTGCACTGGCATTGAAAATCTGGTGAACTAGACAGACACAGTCAAAGCTGAGAGACTGGTTGAGGTGACAGACCATACACAAGATAGGGAATATCATTGTTTTAATCGCAGCGTGTAACCGGGTTCATGGGCAACTCGGGAGGCGTGGCATTGGTTGTACATGTGCTCTTTCCAAGTTTACTTCCTTGAGCAAGTGCCCCAAGTTGGGATTGAAGTAAAGGTAGAAGTGACTCTGATGACAAGGGAAGAGGAAAGAACTCTAGTCTGAGACCTTCTGCTGGGAAAAAGGCCTAGGGGCATATGAGAATTGAAAGGTGACCCCAGACAGAGAACCTGCCAAGAACACCCAAAGTCATCCTGGAAAGAGGTTACACCAGGATGATGGAGGTCTCTTGGAGATGGGGCAGAGACCTGCTAGACCTGTTCTGGACTTTGGGGTTCATTCTGGGAAACTGTTAAAAAGCTTCAAAGGGGAAGACAAATGTGGTCATATTTATTCATTAGAATAAACCATTAGAATGTTGGCTGCTTATCAGAACATTTCTTTATTCAGACTCCTCACGTGCCAGACGCTGTCTGATGCTAGCAATACAGCTCTGAGGAGAGTTCTTCCCTGGTGGAGCTCATAGCCTGCTGGGAAGGCCAAGCATTAACTAAGTCATTGTCCCATGATCTCTTCCTGTGGTAGGAAACTATGTGTGTGGCTGCGCCTCTACCCATCACAGAGGGGGCAGCTGAGCTTCTTTTCATCACCTCCAAGTTTGCAGGAGGTCACTCAAGACCACTTATTGTGGTAGGACATTACATCATACCTGGTTGATAATTGCGTTGAACACCCCATGGACAGGGTGCTATGTGAGGACATGAATAAAGGAATGTTACAAGATCCAGGGGCTCAAGGAGACGAACAAGTTCAATTCAAAGCAAAGTTTTGAATGCCTATCATGAACTGGGCGCCTACAGTGTATACAGAGGAGAAAAGATTCTGACTTGGCCAGCTTGCAGGCCACATGGGTATTGAGAAGGTTAAGCAAGGGTTTGAGGTGGCAGCGGATCTAGCCACGAGGCTGACAAACCCCACAACCCACTGCAAGTTCCTGGGAACTCTCACTGCTGTCTCCAGTCCCTTCATTGTAATCAGAAAACATGTCTACCTGTCAGCAAATAGCTGCCCTGAATTTTGTGGCCTCATATTTTCCCCGGAAACCATTATTCGGAGGAATGCAGCAAGGATTTATTGAAAGCTGTTCTGTGCAAGACATCATATGCTAAATATGCAGCCTAGTCTCTTACTCAATTTTTCTAAGCCCGTAAACACTCATAGCATATGCACTCAGTGTTCCTCTCCATCTCTGTCCTCCTGCCTCGTGGCAGAAACAGGCTAAAATATCCATGCTTCAATATCTCTTGTTGGAGTGTATCGTTAAATTAAAGCATGCAAAATTCTGAACGTGGTAATAACTTCTCACTGGGTTGAAAAATGGGTCGAGGGCTAGTAACATGGTTCAGCAGGCAAAGGCGCTTAGCACGAAGCCTGATGATCTCCGTTCATCCCTTCAGAACCCACAAGGTAGAAGGACATAAGCAGCTCCTGCCGTGTGTCCTCTGCTCGTTGTTTCTGCCCATCTTTCTTTCTCCCTAAGTTTCAGAAGCTTGAGTTCTCCTCTGTCATGTTTCCCATCGCTTATCCCCATGCCCATCGTTAAAATCTGTAAGTCATGATGAAGAAATACAACATGCACAAGAGGCCCGTGAGGGTTGGGTGCTCAGATTGAATTGTTCAGCATGCAAGCATTCTGACTGCACGCTGTTGGCCCAAGACAGTATGTCCAGTGTGGTACATTAGAATATAAAGACATCAACCCTGCCTGTGGGAAGGGTTTCTCTCTTACTTCCCACTCCATCAGCTCTATGCCATTTGTATTGTTCACACACCATAGACACGAAAACAGCATCTCTGTGGGATTGAAGATGCCAGCTGAAGCTCTCGGTCTCCTTGCTTCACAAAGTTCCAGCAGCAGATTCTGTCTACCGCTGTCTGGGGAGACAAACAGCCCAGAGAGAAGGGGTCATTTTAATATAGATTGGCTTCTCCGGACTTCAGTTTCTTCTCATCACTAACCTCCAAATGGCCTCGTGCCAAAACCAACCAAGTGTGGCTTCTTCACTTCAGAGCCATCTGCAGTGACACAGCAGCCTTCGGGGAAGGTCACCACACAGACAGTTTTCTGTGAGGCCTGCTGTTCAGTGGGCCTGAACGTGCTGCTCCCCCCTCCAGGAATTGGTACTACAAAGGGAGTTAGTGTCTGTGTTCACTCTTAGAGGAAGAGAACCAAAGGCTGGCATCATGTGACAAATCCCAGACCAGACTTCTAACATAACCTTGGCAGTGCATGGGAGCTGGTGGACTATCACCAAAGCAAAAGCCTGAGCCCAAAGATACTAAGGCATCCAAGCCCACTCAGGGCCCGGGAAATCCAAGCACCATTACAGGATAAAGACGGTGTTGGAAGGACAGCTGGAAGATGCAGTCAGATCAAAATATGAAAGTGGGATTGAGGTGATCAAACCAGAGTGTGGAGAAAACACAAGTCAAAATGTGGAGACTGTTTAAGGGATACTTTATCATCATCATCATCATCATCATAGCCCCAAATGATCACACTTCCTAGAGACTACAGATTGAGGCTTCTGACCACCTCCTGCTGATGATGCTAAAGGACCCCTTTCTCAGACCACCCAAAGATTAATGCAGTCCCCAACACCAGAATGTAGAAACCCCATTTCTGAGCCAAAACATCCAACTCAAGATCCACCCCAGCCCTTTCTCTGTGGAACAATGCAGTCAGTCCAGCAGGTCTCACAGAGCTAGACAACTTCGTCACCTCTTCCTCAGTTGGGGAAAATTTACAGGGAAAATGCATGAGTATTTGCCAATAAAATGAGATAAGCATGCCTGCAAAGTGGATCTTTTAAACACAAGGGAGGAAAATGGTATAAAAGCAAAATGTTTTATTTGTTATATCAATTCCTCATGTCTTTCATCAGATCTATTAGACTTTGTTCCATGGTGGTATGTCAGTGTGGGTAGTGACAGTTTGATCTAGTGGCTGGGTTTCTGTAGGGTTTTGTGGGCTTATTTTGTTCTAAATTAAGCAACCAGAGCCTCTCAGAAATCTCTGTTTTCTGGGTTATGTAAGCTCACGTTTCAGAATCCTAACACACCTCCTCCTGCTCCATTTCTGTAAACCTCTACCCAGGAAAATAAACATCTCTGTGACGTTGGGGAGGTGTGTGTGTGTGTGTGTGTGTGTGTGTGTGTGTGTGTGTGTGTGTGTGTTTTGTTCCAAACTAAAGAGACATGTTACTCGGGACTCACTGTACTTGCTGTGACTTGGTTTTATTCCTTCTTTTTTCCCTCTTCTCCAGAAGCCTAACGCTGTCCTGGAGTCTGATTACCAGCCCTTGGTGATAAAGAACGTCACCACCCTGCCTGTGAACATGCTGCTTTCCACAACCGGACCCTTCTTCATATGTGAGACTGATAAGTCCCTCCTGCCTGCAACTCCTAAGGTAACTTGGCAAGGAGCTTCTGTGAAAAGGGAGAGAATAAAAATATAGTGCCTAATTTCAGTCCAGAAAAGAAAATACAAAATGACCCAGGAAACCAATAGGAAAAAAATAGAGATGATTACAAATAATAATCAATACGTTATTACAAGTGTCAGTCAGTGGGAAGACTCATGCATGGTATAAGACCTTCCGGCCCAGTAAGATAGCCCATTTCCTCCTGCCCATCATAATGAAGGTAATTCATACAAGGCAATGAATGACTTCCTACTAGGAAAATCCAACCAAAGTCCCTTTGATGAGGATCTAGTCAAGCCCAGTTTCCCAGTGAATGGTCCCATCTCCAAACACTAACAAACTTGATGCAAGCTGAAAGGAAAGACAGTGAGCCCATTCCTGATGCAGCTCTGAGGCAGGAAGCAGCGACAGCTTACGGCGAATGTCCCTATGGTTCTTTGAAGGGCGTGAGGATTACAGTAGAATAGATGGCCATGGGCAGGTGACCCTGCAGAGCTGTGTAAGTGGGGGCTGGGGTTGAAGGAGAAATCAAGCCCACACACAATCTTAAGAGCTCAGCCTTCCCTTCTAGAGAGCCTACCAATGTAGAAGTGGAAACGAGGGCAGGAAACAATCATCAGACCTCAGATGAGGGAGCCTGTGACTTAAGGAGATTTGCCATAGGCCACACCCAGCAAGATGGACCTCTGAGGTGGTTGGGGACGCAGGCCTTGGGAGATGGTTGGTCAGACAGTGCCCAGATGGTCTCCTCCAGCCACAAGGCAAGACCGGCTAAGATTCCTCCACATAGAGGTATAGAGAAGGGGTAAGCCCCAAGTGAGACACGGGAGAAAGTACCCTGCAGTGGGACTTGGCTGAGGAAAGCCAGGGGTACGCAGGGGTACAGGCCCGTAGCTCTCTAGAGCCTCAGAAAAAGCCCGTTGAAATGACTCGGCTCTGAAGAAACCACCATGATGAGGCACACATGCTCAAAGAAGAGATGGCAGGTGACATCCGCAGAGCACAGAGCAGATGGATGGGAGAGTGTGCAGATTCAGACATGAGTGCCGACCCCAGGCCCACTGTTGTTGTTCTTGTAATGGGATAAAAGTAGAACCTCCTCCCCCCAAAAATGAAGAGCATAAATAAATGGATAGTGGATAAATGTAACTAAAGAATGAGATTTTAAGCCGACTTAGACAGAATGATGGTTTTTATAGCAAGTTGAGGGAGGGAAATGCTACAAAAATATGCATTCTAGAAAATGTCGCCATTACGTTGTGCAAAATAAAGCTGTTGTGCCCAGTGATGCTGAAGTGTCTCTGAGGTGAGAGACATGCATAGGAGGAGAGCACTCAAGACGGGGGCTCCATCTGCACCGGACCCCACCCAGAAAACACTCAAGACGGGGCTCCATCTGCACCGGACCCCACCCAGAAAACACTCAAGACGGGGCTCNGGGGCTCCATCTGCACCGGACCCCACCCAGAAAACACTCAAGACGGGGCTCCATCTGCACCGGACCCCACCCAGAAAACACTCAAGACGGGGCTCCATCTGCACCAGACCCCACTCAGAAAACACTCAAGACGGGGCTCCATATGCACCGGACCCCACCCAGAAAACACGGACAAAACAAAAATAGTACTCTTCTCCTGACACATGGGACAAAGGTTTGGGGAACTCCCCATGTTCCAAGTGGAGTCAGTGCCGTCATCCTGGAGGAAGCCCCTCACCCATTTCTTCATTCCAGTACCCAACTGTGACCATAGCCTGCTCATCCCTTCTTGGCCCAAGAAAAGTATACAGTGGACCAATTCCATGACAATAATTGTTTCCATGGTTCCGTGGTCAAGATCACTGGTGACTATTGCAGAGGACCTGAGTTCAGCTCCCAGCACCTGTATGGGGGCTCATAGCCACTGTAACTCCTGTTCCAGGGGGCCTGATGCTAACTTCTGGCTTTCATGAGTTCCCACATGTACATGTGGTACTTAGAAACTCAGCAGATACATACACACAGGAAGATAGATAGATAGATAGATAGATAGATAGATAGATAGATAGATAGATAGGTAGGTAGACAGATATTTTTAAAGTATTTTTAAAATGATGGCCTGTTAGTAGTGGGGACAACAGAATGGGTCCTGTTCCTGGTAGTCCATTTTTAGTTTTCATATTACTTATTCATATAGCCTTAAAAATTCAAATTTGTTAAAAAATAAAGAACCTCCGTGAGTAAACAAGAAAATGAGCCGTGGCCCCATAGAAAGTCATGAGGAGAGAACAGAGTTCACAGAAAGAAAATGACTCTTAAACACAAGAAAATGCCTTCTGCTTTGCTCACACTGGAGAAAATGGAGACGTGCAGCACCATGGACCTCAGCCGTCAGATTAGCAAAGAGCAAACAGTAGACAGCACTTAGCTCAGGCAGGGTGGAAACACACTCTCTGTGGCGTTGGGCAGTGTACAGTGGAAGGCAATATGCCAGCAGTTGCCAGGATTTTAAATGGCAGTGTCCTTTGACCTAGGAATCCCCATGCTTAGAGACTTATTCTACAGATACAAGCTACGAGATGACACATATGCAAGGCACAAGGGTATTCATCAGACCACTGCTTATAAAGGCAAAAGGTTAGAACCCCAAAACCTTGAGTGAGTGATGGTAGGATCATGAAACTATGGAGCTTTAAAAGAGGGTGGAAAGCAGGGGCTGGAGAGATAGCTCGGCAGTGAAGTGCACCTTCTGCTTTTCCAGAGGTCTTGGGGTTCAGTTCCCAGTACTCTCATCAGGTGGCTTACAACTGCATGTAACTCTGGCTCTGGGAAATATAACTCCTTCTCTGGCCTCACAAGGTATCTTCATATATGTACACCCACATAAATATAATTTAAAAATAAAATATTTTCAAAGGGCAGATATTGGATGATCTTATGTAGAGGAAAGTGAAATACAGACAAATAAGAATAATGTGCCATCATATATAAATAGTAAGCATGCACAAATGTTATTTTATGGCTACATACATGTGGGATGTCCTCAAAGATATTTAAGATACTTGTAAAACAAGCAGCCTAATTCGAGGGAAACAAAGGTCAAAGTGAAGATGCCTGGAAGGATGGGCTGAGTTTCATTGTTCCAGCTCCTCTAAAACAAGTAAAGTCATTCTGAAAGTACTTTTAAAATAAGGTGCCGGGCGTGGTGGCACACGCCTGTAATCCCAGCACTTGGGAGGCAGAGGCAGGCGGATTTCTGAGTTCGAGGCCAGCCT
>BDUI01000006.1:1582080-1634140 GCA_002335545.1 Apodemus speciosus
CTGGAAAATATCATCCTAAGTGAGGTCACAAATCACAAAAGAATACACATGGAATGCAGTCACTGATAAGTGGATATTAGCCCAGAAGCTCTGAATACTCAAGACACAATTAACATATCAAATGATTCCCAAGAAGAATGAAGGAGAGGGCTTTGGTCCTGGAAAGGCTTGATGTACCATTGTAGGGGAGTACCAGGACAGAGAAGTGGGAGTGGGGTGATTGGGGAGTGGGCTGAGGGAAGAGGACTTAGGAGACTTAAGGGAGGGGGGAACCGGGAAAGGGGAAATCATTTGGAATGTAAACAAAGAATATAGAAAATAAATAAAAACAAGACAAAAATGAATGTTTTTGTTATACTGACCTCAGACTTCTCCACAATAATTTAGTGTTACCAAGGACATGACTAGAGGTTTAATAGAAATTGTGGTGCATGAATTTTACAGCCAGCCGTGATAACCTCTGAGAAGAAAGGTAGCAGAAGGATGCTCTCTGGATGCAAGGAATAATTGAGCATTAGCATCCCCTTGTTTAAGAGAATCAACAGGGAAGAGATTCATCAATGTGGCACTCAAAGACCACTATAACACTGACCCAGAAACGCTCGGTTCATCCAATGGCAACCATACAACATCAGCAGCTGGGATTTTCACGTCAGATCATTTTAAACCATGGCTTTTTGAAGAATTCATCACAGCCAGTAAAATTCCGAAAACAGAAGCTGGGGCTGGAGCGCAGGGTAGCAATGCATGAAGACTGGGCTTGAGTCCCCGGCACCCAACAGGAAGGGGCAAGTAGAGAGCAGCGCGCTGATCAGCCTCTTCTTTTCTGTTCATCGTTGAGATCGTATTCTAATTACATTTGTCTGTTCCCTTTCCTCCCCCACACCCTCCCATTGACCCGGCCTCTGTCTCTCTTTCAACCCATGGCCTCTTTTCTCATCTGCTGTTACTGCATATGTGCACTTCTGTGCCCATATACATCCCCAAATGTGACCCGTTTAATCTACACACCGTCCTTGTCCAACTCATGTTTGGGCAGCCGTGTTGGTGAGACTTTACATGTGCAGCATCTGGCATGGCTAGGAGACAGTCTCACAGCAAAGTCCCTGATCCCCCAACTTTCACAGTCTTTCCACCCTGTCTTTTGAAACGCTCCCTAAGCCGTAGGTGCGTGAGTGAGCCGTGGGTGCGTGAGTGAGCCGTGGGTGCGTGAGTGAGCCGTGGGTGCGTGAGTGAGCCGTGGGTGCGTGAGTGAGCCGTGGGTGCACTGAGATCGGGCTCCACAGCACTGCATGCTGATTGGTTGTGGTTTTCTGTAGTGGACTTTGCCTGTGGCATCCAGAAGTTTCCTTGATGAGGTCCACCCCATTTTTATAGTCAGACTTCAATAAAAACTGCTTAACATTTAGCCACCATTTTTTATTGAGAATAGATCATGATATTTATATACCACACACTATATTAATAATATGTATTATCATATATATTCATTCTGCCTTCTTCAAAATGGGCATGGCTGGAGGTACTATCATAACCCCTGTTTTACAGATATGGAAACAACGCTTCAGCACTTTTTTGCAGGGTCATACAGCTAGGAACTGGGAGAACCCAGATCCTATAAGCATCCTGACTCCAGAGTCATTCATCTTGTGATTAAGTCCCTCCCTTACAGGGAAAAAATGCCTTCTGGTTTAAGATTTATTTTTATTTTTTTAATCTCTCTCTCTCTCACACACACACACACACACACACACACACACACAAGTGCTGGAGCTGGAATTACAGGGGGTTGTACACACTCAGCACAGCTGCTCCATTCTTAGTTTGAATCCTCCGCAAGAGCAATGAATGTTCTTAACCACAGGCCATCTTTCCAGGCCCCGATCTTCAGGTTTTTTTTTTAAGTTCACAATATTTTTTAATAAAATAATATAATGAAATCCTATTTTTATAGAATCCAACCCTTTACCCATCATGCCTATAACTAACATTTACCAAAAATATTAACTCTGAGAAACAGCATGGCGAAGAATCTCTAATTCAATTTTCCTGCTTTTTCATAAAAATTTTAGACTTTGTAGATGTGCCTAATTGCTACAAAATCTTGCTTCTCGAAACAATTTAGAATCAATCTTCAAAGACAGGTTTGCAGAGATGTGTGGAGATGTCTCTATCTAAATGGTATCCAGGTGCATGTGTGCCAGATATAGGTGGCGGCGGGAAGGCAGGGATGACTCTGAGATGGGGTTAGACAATGAGGTGCTTCTGCTCTCCCTCCCTCTTCTCTCTCCCCCATCCCTCTCCATCCATCCCTCTTTCCCCCACTCTCTGTGTCTCTATCTCTGTGTCTCTGTATCCTCCCTCACACATGTACATACACATGTATGCAGGAACACATGTACACACACATACACATACATGCACAAGCACATGCACAGGCGCAAATACACACACATATTTGTAGCTACCTAGGTCTGTGTGCTAATGGTCCAACAGTATATCTGGGCTGAATATGTTAAAAGGAAATGAGGTTTATTTGGGTTCAGAGTTCTGCAGGTCAAGAGCCTGCTTCAAGTGACAGCAGAAAGGTCAAAGTGGATATGTATGGAAGGATAGCATGAGAGGCAGCCTTGCTCTGTAACAACCCACTCTGGTGGCAACTAACCTTAACTCCTCAGAAAAGAGCTGACTCCTAGGCTCCACCCCCAATAACCATCAAATCTCAACGTAAGTTTGAAAGAGAGAGAAAAAGTTTTAAACCAAACCAATAGCTGCTAATTATTCAAAGCTATGTTTTTAAAAAAATATATGGATGAATATGTGTGTGTGAAGCTGTAGATGTACATAATTTTGACTCTCTTATGTTGTGTATCATGTCAGACTTTTGAAGTGCAAATGTTGGTAACTGGGGGCTGGAGACGTGGTTCAGTGGTTAAGAGCACCAACTGCTCTTCCAGAAGTCCTGAGTTCAATTCCCAGCAACCACATGGTGGCTCACAACCATCTGTAATGAAATCTGATGCCTTTTTCTGGTGTGACTGAAGACAGCGACAGTGTACTCAAATACATAAAATAAATAATTTTTTTTTAAAAAAAAGCGTTGTTAACTCCACATTATCTTATTTATAGCCTATAAAACTGGAGGTTGATGAAGAGAAACACTACCTGGTCAAGTTTGATCCCTCCTTCAGAAACGACCTGAACAACTGGGTGGCAGAAGAGGTTCTGTCAATTAAGTATCTAGAACACCCTCAGGTGGACAACCTGGGCTTGCGTGGAGAAGTGCATTACCCCAACCTCAGCTTTGAGGTGATGGAGGTAGATTTCGGCTGCATCCTGAACGATACTGAGGTCATTCGCTACATCATGATCACCAACTGCAGCCCCTTGGTTGTGAAATTCCGCTGGTTCTTCCTGGTGGACGATGATGAAAATCAGATCAGGTATGGCCCGCCCTGCCGCCCCCCACCCTCCCCACCCCGGTCTGCCCTACTCCACCCGGCTCCACCCTCCCTACTCCCCACCCCTGACCCCACCATCTCCAGGAAGCCCATAGACCTGTTCTGTTCAGTAGTTCCTTTGTAGCTTTCCTCTGGGTTAACTGTGCTCTTGGCACTAGCCTTTCCTGAATATCTTCAGCCTGATAAGTCATCACTGACTGGAAAGAACAGAATCTAAAACTCGAATTTCCAAACAGGAAAGTGAACCTATTTTTGAAAACCCCATTGCCCCCATAGGCAAGAAGGACTATTCAAACGCTTGCTTCCTGTTGGAATCTAGTGGCTAGCTCACTAAAAGTTCATCACCAAAAATGAAGTCATTGTGGTTTTTAACTGATCATTTCACTGCAGTGCTCTATAGCAGACTTCCAGAACATTGCTGTTTCTTACCTAGCTGAAGCTTTGTTTATGCCTGTTGCTACCCACTCTCCTCTCCCCAAATTTGAGCAACCATCATTTCCACTTTGACTTATGAATGTGATTATGTTTGATAAATCATAGGGTGACTGTTTATAAAAGAAAAATTGATAGTGTTGATAAGATATGGGGAAAATGGAACTCTCCGCACATGTGCCAGGAGGTCAGAATGACTTTGTCACTGTGAAAAGTCGTAGAGGCTCCTGAAGGAAGTTAAAAACTGGCTCTGGGATGTGACTAAGTGACAAAACACCGTGTCCCGAGTTCTCCCCGTGCCGTCACATTCTGTAGAATCCCAGCCCATAAAAGCTGACTGCTACTCCTCTCTGCTGTATGTAAATGCTCCATCTTATTTATACATTCATCTTGGAATCTGGAACATTTAAAAATCTTATCTTCTGGGAACAGTGCTGCAACGCTCAGCTCTCTCTGTGATCTTGATTTCAGTCTACTGCACAAAGATCCAAGAGCGAGGCTGCGGGATCGAACAATGATTTGATTAATATGCTTACTTTCGCTGCTGGCGATGGAACCCAAAATTCCATGCCGGCCACACAAGTGGTTTAGCACAGAGCTGCTTCCCTGGTTTCTGCTGCTGCTGCTGCTGCTGCTGCTGCTGCTGCTGCTGCTGCTGCTGCTGCTGCTGCTGTTGTTGTTGTTGTTGTTGTTGTTGTTGTTNTGTTGTTGTTGTTGTTGTTGTTGTTGTTGTTGTTGTTGTTGTTTTTGGTTTTTTTAATTTACAAAGCCTCTGTGCTCAGTTCCGTAGCAGCTGCCCATGGTGTGCCCTGGCAGGAGCACGAAGCAGTGCTCAACACACTAACACTTGGTCTTTAGAATAGCAGCCATGCTAACAGCTGTGAGGGACTCACATTTCTATGATGATTGATGGAGTCGAAAGGTTTGGATGCAACTGTTAGCTCTGTGTACATTTTCATAGAGATGTCTATTCAGGTCCTTCACCCATCTTTAAATGGGCCCATTAGTTTTGTGCCTTGGGGATTTGAATTGGCTGTTGCAGGAGTTGCTCATCTGCTGTGGAAATTAGCCCCTGGTCAGTTATGTAGCTGGTGAGCACCAGCCCTCTCCGGAAGCGGGCTTTTCAACCTGTTCACTTTTTCCTGTACTGTGCAGAGCCTTTTCAGTCCAGTGCTGCCCTGTTTATCTATGCTTTTGTTTCATTGGCTACAGAGTTTTCTGTGTATGTGCGTGTCCGTGTGTCTGCAGCTGTGCACACGCCTGCGTGTGTGTGCAGGTGCTCGTGCATAAGATTGCACATACGTGCACATGCGGATGGAAGCCAGAGGCCAACCTTGAACGCTGTTCTGCAGGCACCACCCACCATGGTCTTTAAAATTAGCTTACAAGGAAAGGGGGAAATATTATAAGGAAAGGGAGATTATATTATAATCTCACAACTGTATCGGCAATGGATAAACATGGGAAAATATGAGACTATATGATACTTTACATTTAAAACATTTAGCGTCCAATAGGTTTCCAGGTGGCATTTCCATACATTCTTCGTTTTGATTGGTTCTTCTTCCTCCTTACTCCTGCCCCCAGTCCCCCTGTCTTTCCCCATTGTGCCCTTCCCTGACCTCCACTTTGCACCTTAGGTCTTCCCCACCTCCCTCCCTCCCTTCCTCTTTCTACTCCACTCCCACTCGTCCCCTTCTGGTTTCCCTGTTCCTAAACCTGTGTATTTTCTCCCACCTAGATATTTACATTTGTTAGAACAGAGACTCAGGTCTACAAATGCGAAGGGGAATTCAGTGTTGTTTGTCTTCCTGAGCCTGGGTTATCTTAATTATAATCATTTTCCAATTCTCTCCATTTCCCTACAAATCTCATCCCTCCACTTCTCTTTTGATTGAATAAAATTCCATGTGTGTGTGTGTGTGCCCGTGTGCATGTGGGCATGTGTGTATGTGTGCGTACTGTGTGTATATGTATATGTGTATACTGTGTGTATGTGTGTATGTGTGTGTTCATGTGTGTATGCATGTGTGTACATGCATGTGTACATGTATGTGTACATGTATATGTGTGTTCTGCATGTTTATTATCCATTAATCTGTTGATGGGCATCTAGGGCTGTGTCATTTCCTTGTTGCTATGAGAAAAGAAGAGTAATGGTCATGAGTGTGCAAGATTCTCTGTGTATTTCCAGGAGTGGAATAGCTGGATCCTAAGGTAGTCCAGTTGTGGGGTGGGGTTGCAGGGGAAGCCTCCACACTGGTGATTTCCCACAACCATGTCTAAGGCTTCTTTCCCAAGAGCCTTGTCAGCATTTGGTCTCATGGTGTTCGCCGCTGTCACTTGGATGGTACGGAATCTCAAAGCGTTTTTTTAAATATTTGCTTATTTTATGTATAGGTATGACATGGGCATATGTATGTGCACCACATGAACACAGATGCCTGCCAAGGCCAGGAAAAGACACCAGGCTCCCTGGAGCTGGAGTTATAGTCAGTTGTAAGCTAACAATTTAGCTACCGGAGACCGAACCTCACTTCTCCGCAAGGGCAGCACATACTCTGAACCGCTAAGCCATATCTCCTGCCCTGTAAAAGCAGTCTTAACTTGAATTTCCCTGATAAAGATTTTGAACTCTACTTAAAATATTTATTGGTCATTTGTTTGGATTTTTTTGTTTTGTTTTGTTTTGTTTTGTTTTTACCTTTTTGAATGCTATCTCCCCAGATCACTGTCCCATTTATTGACTAGCAACTTTGTTTCTCTGGTGTCTGACTTTGCAGTTCTTTGTATATTCCGGATACACACAGCCTTGTCTGAGACAGGCCGGCATAGGCTATTCTATCTGCTGATGCCTTTGATGGTGTGGTTGCGTTTGGGCGGGGGAGGGGTCGCTATGCAGAAGCTTTTATTTTTTTTTTCCTTCAAATAGTCCCTTTGTCAACCCTTGGAGCAGTTGCCTGTGCTAGTAGGTTTCCATTCAGAAATCTGTTACCCAGACCCGTGCCTGCGGTGTTCGCGTTTCAAGTTTTAAATCAACATCTCTGACCCAGCTTGAACTGATTTCTGTACAGGATGCGATACGGACCTGACCTCCCTCTTCTGCGGGCATCTGTGCTTTTCTAAGGTAGTCTCTCACTCGCCTGGAGCTTCCCACAGAGGCCAGGTTGACTGGCCAGTGAGCCTCTGGAACGGTGCCTCTCACCACCTCCCCTATGCTGGGCTTACAGGCGTGTGCCAGCACACCGGGCTTCTTACGTGGGTTCTGCATCTTCACGCTCATACTGCAAACACTGCCAACTTCATTCCTCTGCCCCTACAGTTTTATGTTTCATTTTGTTTATTTTGGGGGGTGGGGTACACGCCATGGCAGACACGTGGAGGTCAGGTATAGCTTACGGGAGTCAGTTCATTCCTTCTGTGTGAGTCCCGGGAATCAAACTCAGGTCCTTGGGCTCGGCAGCAGGTCCCTGTAATGAATGAGCCATCTCATTGGCCTCTAAAGTTTCCCTACTGAGCATGTCAAACCCAACATACAGAGAATGCACTGCGTGTACAAGCCCATTGAGCCTCATATTGCTTGTTCTGAGTGTTCGGATGGGTTTCTGTTCTGGTCCAGATCTTCTTTATGCCTCGACATGCACAGGGTTAAAAAAAAAAATAGTAGAAGACGGCGACCATTTTCATAGTCTGTGACAAGGACTGATGGAGTAATGTGTACTTCCTTCCTGCATGTTTTGACAGCTGTGGATGGTGCACAGACACTCTAGCTGAGGAGACCTCTTATTATGTCCTTAGTGGCTTGTCAGTGCTTCCAGTACATAATCCCCATCTTATACATGACAACGGCCCTTTTCTTGCCTGAGCCTGTTACCATGGTGACGATGGCTTGCTCTGGCCGTCTTCTGTAGACATCTAGCAATGACCCAGTATCTCATTGAAGCCGGCAGCCAGTCCTAGGCCTGCGCCCTGGAGCCTGCTCATTAAATGCCATGGACTGTTTGGGTTTGGAATAAAATTCCGTAGATGAACATTTAAAATAATTATGGAAAGAATCAGCCATCCTGACCTAATGCACTCTGCATACCAAATTTTGTGAAATTATTCTGATGTAGCACAGCTAAATGAGCTTATTCCATCTGGGAGCAAGGGCGCGCCTTATTTATTTTTTACTTTTCTGAGAGGCCATTTCCATAATTAAAATAATGACATTTTGAAAATGTTCTTGGCCAGGGCTGAATATGATACATTTAATTTTTTATTGGTTCAAGTGTATATTTAGCCATTTTCTTTCTCTCTTCAGTATCTTCTTGTCTCTTTATATAGAGTCTTTGCTTATAATTCATTTGTTCATTCAATCAAAGGGTTGATAAGTAATTCAGATGTGACATCAGAGATGTGAACATGAACAAGACCCTGCCCCGCCCTGAGGCTAGTCAGAGAAGCAGGTGTGGAAACCCTGAAGACACAATGTAATGACAGGGTCTGAGGAAAGAGGTAACCATGCCCTGCGATGTCACAGTCACATGTCCCAGAGCAGAAGCAGGGGAGCGATCTGAATCACAGGAGCTGGGCATGGATGTAAGTAGACTTGTAAGTCACAGAGACCTAAACCTTAAGCAGAACTCAAAAGGCGGAGCCAGAATCGGTCTAACCCCAGCCTGGCTTAAGGCAGATTTGTACAACACCATCACTGCAGATGAGTTCTCTGTCCTTTTTCTCCTGTCGCCATCAAGGATTGACCTCATTCGTAGACCAGCTTTGCTCCCAGTCTCCAAATGGCTACTAGGATTCCCCAGGACTGTGCTCTTCCAGACTCTAGACCCCTGGGGAAGAGTCACTCTCATCAGACCCATTTAATCACATTTCCTGTTCCCTCTCCCAACCAGGAAGACGATGCGCTTGTCGTTACTGTGCAGGCCGCATACTTGGCACCAAGGGCTGCTAGTAGTCACTTGTGCATCTCCGAGGCTGAGGAAGCTGAGGATAGGGAGGGTCTTGCAACACAAAACCGGCCTAGGCAGAGAATGTGCTTGGAGAAGAGGCAGAGCGTGGATCAGCAGCATGGCGAGGGCTTGACCCTCCTTGGATGGGAGGAGACACTGGAGGAAGCTGTGTGTAACAGTTCGGTGTGCCACATGGAATTTCAGCATCTGGAGTGGCGAGATGTGTGTTGTCATCAAGAGAGGGACCGAGACAGAGATGTTCAGAACAATAACTTGAGAAGAGTTGCTGGCCACCCCTTCCATATCCCCTGCTGGTCTTCCTACTGCTCTGCCCTTCCTTCTCAGCTCTGCCAGCAACCACCCCCTCTTCTCAGCGGCTGAGCCTCCTACTAGCTTCAGCCCACCTCTGCTGCTGAGACTCTGGTCCCCTCTACTACAGCTCTAACTTCACTGAACTCTCGATGTCTTCTTCCCTTGGCCAAGTGACTCATGGCCAACATACCACATGGCAATTCTTGTCGTTCCCCCCACCACCGCCCCCCATTTCTTCCTCCCTCACCCTCCCTCTCCTCCAGGACTCCTTGTCCCAGAGAGTGACATCACTATTCCCCAGGAAGGACCAGAATCCTCCTCCATCCAAACCCCACCTGCGACATCAAACCCACCTGCTGTACCTTATAAAAGCCTCTTGTTCATCTCCACTGCTCTGACTATTTTATCCACCATCACCTGTGATGTGGGTGGTTGTGACAGCCCTTCCTGGGTCCTCTGCTTCCACACGTGCACCACAGTCTCATTTCTGTTCAGGGTCCCAGTAAAGAGCATGTGTCTCCTCTGGCTTATGTCTGTAATGATTCAGACTACCCATGCTCTTTAGAATCAAGTACAAGATACTTGGGTGATATTCAGTGATCCTTGGCCCAGGTTGATCCCTGCATTCCTTCTAGTTAGTTTCCTCTCAATATACACCACAATAACATCTTCTATTTCTTTAATATCCCGGCCTCTGCCCCATCCAGACCTGTTCCTTAATTGTCCCCTCTCTTCCCAAAGCTCTTCACCACTCTCTCCTAGCTTCCTCCTGGTCAGTCCTCAGAACAGTCTCCTCTGAGGCTCCCACAGGGCAGAGCCCATGCTGTGAGCCCTGGTACCTTGACTTTCTCGGTATATATCACACCCATACTTAAAGTTCAGCATCCATCCTTCCAGTCGGCTCTTAATCCCCATGAGGCTGACCAGTGCGTTCTCCTGGGCATCTCTGGAAGTATCCTGAGTAAGTCAGCATCCCCTCCTGGTCTATTGCAGAGAGAGGAAGATGGTTTTTCATAACTTGTTTAAGGATCTCTTCTGTCAGCTTCCTGGCACCTACCAAATAGAAAAGCTAATGGCATAAATGTCACATATAACAGAACCAAAAATGCCACCTGCCCTCCAGAAAGTCTCTGTGTGAGTCATCAGAAAAACATAAAAACACTGGTTAAAGGTCATTTTATCAGACCTATCAACGCTAACCTTTCCTTTCCAGTTAGAATTCTTCTGAGCTTTATGGCTAATGAGACAAACGAAAGCACAAATATAGGCCTCTGGTGTGTGTTTGTGTGTGTGTGTGTGTGTGTGTGTGTGTGTGTGTGTGTGTGTGTGTGTCCTGTATAGACAGGTAAGAAGTTCCCTTTATGCCTACTGGGTATGTAGTGTATGTGTGTATGCAGATGTGTACAGGTGTGTGTGTATGATTTTATAAGTAATTAATTCTTACTCATGTAAAGTATCTCTCTTATTTGAGAATACATTTCCTTCTAAGTTAGCCCCCATGTCACAAGTAAAAACAAAGTAAAAAGGGGTTGGTGAGAGAGCTCTGGGGCAGGAAAAAGTGCTTGCCAAGCAAGCCTGATGATCTCCAGATGACACAATGCCAGGAAAGAACCAAGTCCTGACAGTTGTCTTCTGACCTCCATATTCACAATCATGTGCACGCACACACACACCACCAATTATCACAGGTGATGTTGTTTAAAAACAATTTTTTTAAAAAAGTAAGCAAAATGGACACATATGCTGAATAAGCACTCAGAATCAGGAAATGTCAATTACTGTATTAGAAACATGCTGATCCCATAACAATAATCTAGATTGCCTGTGGATAATGTTTGCCCATCACATATGCATATAGTCATATGCATATGTCCATCACACATATGCATATRACAAGGACATTTAATGTTAAGGGGCTGGGGCCTGCTGCCCTCACCCTCCCTGCAGGAATGAGTCTTTCACTGGGTGTGTCCCTTCAGCCTATCTGAACATCTCAACAAGAACAAGATACTTCAGCCAGGGCATATAACAATGGATGGAGGAAATGTCTGCCCTTGAATTGTCCTTTGCTTTTAAGAAACCAGACTAGTGATGCAGAAGCCTGCATGGGGTCATACCCAGGGTACAGCTCTACCTGGTTTCACAGCTACAAAGCTGGGCCAGCACTAAGACTCAGAGCAAGGGGCCTGAGTAGTCTCCACGGACTACTTGGGCTTTTCATTTCCAAATTAGATTACAGATAAAGCAAACATGAGCTCTGTGGTGAGGGGGAGGAGAGATGAAGTCTGGTTCCCTATCTTCATCATCTCTTGATTTCTTTTGCTTGTAAATGGAACTTTTCTAAAATGTACTCAATTCATGGTGTTTGGGTCCTGAGCCAGACAAAGCCAGTTGGGGTCCAGGCTCTGTCTATCTAATCCTCATATCCCTGTGTCCCGAACTCTTAGCTCCTATAATGGGGGTAAATTCTAATCCTAATGAACATTTCATAATTAAAGCTAGTGTTCTCCATAAAACAGACATGCCTTTAAGACAAACTGAGCTCTCCTACCTTAGTAACTGGTTTTAGACTCATGAAGTTCCCCTTCTACTCTTCTATGGTCTTGTAGCAAGTACAACCTTCCCACAGAATCCAAAAGTAGGGGGGCCAAAGAATCCTCAGACACCAAGATGATAAACCCAGAATCCCTCATCTCTCGGGAAGGCATAGAAAACCCTCTTCTTATACCAGGCTGAACTCATCATGGCCACAGCAAGGTATATTAATTTTCTCAGTGCTGTGATGGAGGCAGAGTTTATCTTGGTTCACACTTTGAGGAGACACAGTCCATCATGACTGGCCCTATGAAGCTGCTGGTCACATGCACATTCTATCAAGAATCAAGGGGAGGTGATTGCTGCTGCTAAGAGTGTTTTACATTTCTCCCTATTGGTCAGTCTAGAACCCTATCCCATAGGACTATCACATTATCACATAACCCTAGCCCATAGGACTATCACATTATCACATAACCCTAACCCATAGGACTATCACATTATCACATAACCCTAGCCCTTAAGACTATGACATCACATAACCCTAGCCCACAGGACTCTCACACATCATATAACCATAGCCCAGAGGACTATGCCATTCACACTGTGGGTCTTCCCTCCTTAGTTAAACTCCTCTGGAACTATCCTCACAAACATACCCAGAGATGTGTGTCATAAATGATTGTAAAGCCAGTGAATTTTATAGTGAAAATTAACTATCACAAGATTAAACACCACACCCCTTCTAAGTGATAACAAAACACATTACTTTAAATAATAATATCCCATGCCTAGCCACCTAAGTCTCTTATTTGTCTCATAATGCAAAATACATGTAGTCAGTCCCTGCCATTTAACACTCCCAACACTGTCCTAAAGTTCAAAGTCCAAAATCTCTTCTGAGATTCAAGCAAAACTCTTAACTGTGAGCCCATACTATAAAATAAAAATTTTAAAAAAATAGCTTATGTGCTTCCAATATACATTATCATTTAGTAAACATTCCCATTCACAAGGGGAAGAATGGGAAAATACCAAGGAAAGATTAGCCCAAAATAAGACTGAAACCCAGCGTTGAAAACAACAAACCTACAACTCCATGTCAAATGTCTGGGGCTTATGATGATGTCGTCTGAGCTCCAGTGGGCCTGGGAAATCCCTCTAGTTCTGCTGACTACAGTAGATGTCATCTCTTTCTTGGGCCAGCTCTCCTCCATGTCTTCCGTTTCCTTGACAGATATCCCATAGTGCTTCCTTCTCAACCATCCTGGGATCTACATTGCAATATGAACTTCACTTTCACAGCTTCAAACATGGCCTTTCAGGGCCTCCTTTCAGAGAATCCAACTACGTAACACATTCCTTGGCCTCATAGCCAGATGTATTACATTAGCAACCCTACTCCTGGTACCAGTTTTAATACTAATTACTTTCTTTGTACATGCTGTTACATGACATCTCCCAGAAACAACTTGACTGAGGAAGAGTTTCTTAGCTCACAGTTTGAAGAGACACAGTCCATCACAGCAGGGAAGGTATAGTAAGCAAAAACCCAAAGTAGTTAGTCAGATTGTAGCTAAAATCAGAGATCAGTAAGAGATGATGAGTGTTGGTACCAAGCTCACCTTCTCCATTTTGGCTTTTCAAAAAATTTACATTGACTTATTGTGTATACACATATATGCATGTGCATAAACTCACACATGCATGGGTGTGCACATGCCATGGGGAACACATGTGAAAATCAGAGTATAACTTTCAGGACTCAGCTCTCTCCCTCTACCATGAGGCCCCAGGAACCATACTCAAATTATCAGGCTAGGAGGCAAGCACCTTTATCTGCTGAGTCATCTTGCTGCCCTCCCTTTTTCCTACTTACTCAGGTGGGGAAACTCACATTCAGGGTGAATCTTTCCTCCTCCGTGAAATAGAAACACTTTCCTTGACACACTTGGAAGTGTGTCTCCTGGGTGAGTCTAAAAATCAAGGCAGATCAACCATTACTACATCAGGTCTTAGCCAAAAATATAGGTAGGTTATAGTCAGTGTATAGCTTCCTTGACCCCAGCCCCCACAACACTCTTGTAGTTAAATGAGCCAGGTCCATGACTAGAATCATTCCCTTGTTCTGTCCAAGGGCCCGACTTGAGCTTTATCGAACCCCTCAGAGGTAATGCCTAGGCTTCAGTGACTCCAAAGCAATTCAGTGTGCAGGTTAAAAGCGAACCCTGAGTCAGACAGGTACTTGGCCTCTGCATCAATGTGGTGTGTTATTTGGGATGGAATGGTGATGCTAGTGCTGACCTCAAGCCTCATATATGGAAAAAACATGCTGGATCACTGAGCTACACCTCCAGCCCCACTTGGCCCATACAACCTTAACCAGTGGCTGATTTTCCCTAAGCGTCAGCTTTATGAGTTAAGTGAGAATAATAAAGGTCCTTCCATCCAGAGATTGGATGAGTACTGAGTCAGTTGGTACCCAGAGTGCTTTCAGAACAATGTCTTCCCCCACCGTACACATTCAGCAAAAGCTGGCCATTAGCAGCCATGTCTTCATAGAAGACACCAAGAAGGGCACCTTTGTCACGTTGATACCAAGCCACATTTGAGAAGTAGCACCCCAGTAGTATCTCTGAGATATTTTCCCCTGAAATCAATCTGAGGCCATTCTGGGACACCAAGAGGCCCCGCACAGTTGGAGGGCTTCAAAGGCCTTTGCCGATATATGCTTCCGATCCTTCCATTAATATTCCTCTTTTCCTACCAGTGTGTTGCTTCTCAGGACCCTTTAAGCTTCTGCAAGCATGTCTACTCTTTTCTTACCTCCCAGAGAATAGCTTGGGTTGGACACAATAATAAACAGCCAGTCCTGGTGCTCTAGGAAGATACCTCTGAGGAGGGATGAATGGTTTCCCAAAGAGGAAACAGAACAGCAGCCAGCTTGCCCTGGGCAACATTTGAGGGTGATATTTATGCCCCTCCAGCCTCTTCTCCTACCTAATCCCTTATTGGCTGGTTTCTAGAGCAGGTTAATGGATTTTGAAATATCCAAAGATGAGTTCAATGGGAATGGGGGATAGAATCTCCCCCTAATATATTCCTCTGCCATTGCTGCCTTAGCAAATTGCAAACTGGGTGGAAAGATATGGAAGGCAACTGACTGGGGAAGGGGAGGATGGATGACCGGTAGAAGAGGACAAAGATTTCCTACATAGTAACTGACAAGACCCACTGTGTCTCCTCCTTACAAGTCCTATGCCACATGGACATTTGGTTCTAAAATTAGATGTCACTTGCTTGGAAGGGTACAAGACCCTTCCTTGCTGAGGGGCAAGACCACCTTACCAGTGCTGTGGAGATATGACAAGCTGGAGGCCCTTTCTGACACCACGGATGTCACCCCCAGAACAGCTCTGTCACCATGGAGCCTTGGGCACTGCTAAGGCACTGTCACACCTGCTGGTTCTATAGTTTTGATCTCTCCCATGAAATACAGCATGCCTGCTTCTGAGGTCACAGGGCAAGGCCACCAGTCCAGCGGGAATAAATTCACATCTCTATTATGAGCAAAAAGCTCTTTCAACAGATTTCCAGAGCACAAAGAAAATGTCTTGAGTCAAAAATATTTCCGGTAGACAGCTGAATGAAGTCAAGCCCTCAGCGTGGTGATATTAGGAACAGAGAGAGGGTGGTTCCAGAATTCTGACCAAAAGCAATAAATAGAACTACTTCCCATGTGCTGGGCAGCACGCTCACATAACATACAGCCGCCCTGGGGAGTTGGTATGTGTGTCACACGCAAGTCCCCAACACTGAGGCCACCACAGTGGATGCCACTGACCATAAGGCCCTGGCCTTAGACATTGTCTCCTACTAATGTATCGAAGTTCTTTGGTCTATATATTTAATTACAGCACGTCCACCCTCCGTTTGAATAGGCCCTCTGAGGAGACTCTGCCCAGACATTGTACCACGTGCTGTGGGGATGCAAAGATAGGCTCCTCCTGGTCTGTGCAAAGACAAGCATGGACTCTGTGCACGGTACCCAAGACACACAAACGGCCCATTTAAAGATGATATGATAGAATCCCCTCTGCCCACCAGGCTTGTTACATGAAGCTTATTTAGGAGTTATTATTACTGTGGTTTTAACAGAAAAGCCCAAGCAACACAGACAAGTCACCAAAATAACAGCATTAAGATGCAAGGGGATTTGGAGGGAGGTGAAAGGCAGGGAGAGGAAGGAGGGAAGGGAGAAGAGAGAGAGAGAGAGAGAGAGAGAGAGAGAGAGAGAGAGAGAGAGAGAGAGAGAGAGAGCATCGTTTGCCTATATAGATAGGGATCATAAAAACCCACAGCTACAGTGTGTTCCACAGTCTGAAATTCCTTTGCTCTTCACTCTGCACATTGCAAATATCAGTCAGTGTAGAAACCCTGTGAGGATGCTCAGAGACTCTGGGATGGGGGGTCAGTGTTTGGTCAGTTGGCCCCAGAGAGAAGAAACGATGCCTACTGCTTTGCAAACTCTGGGTAGGGTGCTATAGCCCTAAATGTATCTGTCCTGTGGGATACACTTGGTGACAGTCACACCCTCAACTGACCACAGTCCTGCTTCATACAAGATCCAAGGATGTTTGCCTGGTTGGTTCCCTGCCCCCCCCCAGGACCCTGAGGGAAGCCTATACTTCCTGACTCTCTTGACTGGCAGACCGCCCGCTTCCCTATACAGGACACCTTCCCTCTGCAGGCACCTAGGATACTTTCCCCTCCCTGGAAATACTCAAGCCGTGTTGGGTTAGGGCCTTGTTTTGACTTAATGACCTCTGACAAGATGCTATCTCTAAATACTGTCCTTTTCTGAGTTACTGTGAATTAGGAGTTCAACATAAGATGTTCATGTCTGACCTCTGACAGCATTTACTTTAAAAACCATTAAGCAAAGGAGGAGACAATCGATAAAGTAAGACTGTAGACACCAAAGCCTGGGAAACGAAAGCTGCTCAGCTAGAAAGCTCTACAAGGCAGAGCAGGGAGGGGGGCCGTGAACCGTGCTGGAAAGTCTGATTTAGTTTCAAAATGCCACCATCTCCAGGAGGGCTTTAATTAAGAGCCGAGTAAGCAGCCACACATTAGTCAGCAGAAACAAACTTCACCAAAACTGCCCCGGGCGTCCCGTCAACCCTCGGCAAAGAGCAATTCACCCCTGTCCTTAAGAAGAGGGAAAATGAGCCCAGGCAGAGTGTCTGAAAAGAAATTAAGAATTAAGAATTCTTTATTAAGAAAGTGGTATATCAGGGCCAGCAAGAGAGCTCAGCAGATAAAGACCCTTGCCACCAAGCACAACAACCTGAGTTCGATCCCCAGAACCCACATGGCAGAAGGAGAGAGTCGAATCTCATAAGTTGTCTTCTGATCTCCACGGCTATATAACATAGATTGTGGATGAGCACAGATAGACACATACAGAGAGAGAGACAGACAGAGACAGAAACAGAGAGAGAGAGACTACACAGACAGACATACACAAAAAATTTTAATTTTTTTAAATCACTAAAGATGCTCTCTCTTCTTCTCTTCTCTCTCTGCACGTGTGCCCTTTCTTCCCCGCCCCCTACTCTTTCTGTCCCAATAGTGACTCTCCTTGAGGCCAGTGAATTTGCCCTTGAGCAACTTCCCAATAAACCTGCCTTTAATATAATCTTTTTTAAAAAAATAAATCACTAAAGATAAAGATGAGTATGACTTTTTCATTGACTTTAAAGACTCAATTTAGTAAAAGTGTCATTTTCCCCAAAAATTATCTATATCCACAGTGCAATTTCAGTCAGAATACTGACAAGTTAATCTTAAAATTTACATGAAATTGCTAAAGTTTGAAACTAGCCAAGACCTTTTCAAGTCTAAGAACATAATAGTAATGAGAGTCTTTGTGTACAGAGAGGCAAATGGACTAGAGAGCCAAGAAACATTTATGAATATCAGATTCATAAAACCATGACAAAATTGAAATTGTTGAACCCAGAATAATAGAGAGGATGCTGTTCAATAAGTGTCCTAAGAGTGATGTGTTATGCACAGAAGAAAAGTCCAAACTGCATTCCCAAATTTACACTATAAAGAAAATAATTTCAAATTTCATAGGGGTCAACAATGTAAATGAGAAGGTGCAAATATTTTTAAATTTGAACAAGCGCAAGTGGCGAAAAAGTAAGAAATTGAATAGTGATCTCTAAATAATGGAGACTTTCTCAAGATACAAAACTTTATGAAGCTATTCATAAATCCGGCATTAGACTTGAGAGCATTTATTTATCAAAGAGAACACAGGAGTGAAAAGACGGGTCACGAGCTGAGGGAAACTTCTGGCATGCATACTATCTTCAAACGATTAGTTTACATACTAAAGGATAGCTTTGAAGGGGAAGGCAGAATTAAAGCTAGAAATGGGAGAACATGGCAGCCAGGAAGTTCTCTGAAGCTGAAATATGAGTGAGCCGCGAAGAATCAAAAGCTCTTCCACCTCAGTGGTGATTGAGAACCACGGGAACTGAAACAGAAGGAAGATGCTGTTACGTAGCCCGCCATCTTGGATAAACTATGACAGGGCCGGCAGCACGCCAGTGGAAGGCAGATGGGGCGGGCTCAGCCTCGGCTGGAGGAAGTCCGCCCTGATAGTCAGTCACTTTGGAGTTGATTCTGTCTGGTGGGAGTTTCAGCCACATTGAAGAGCAACCGGTCACGCTGACAGGAGAGTTCCCAAGGCCCTACCCTGCTCTGTAGCCTCTGCCTGCCTTTGGGTCACCTCTTCCTTGGGTCTGCTTCTCCCTCCTAAGACCCACCGGGTCAGTACAGCTCTCCTCCAGCGCGCTTGCTGGAGCGATCTTCCTACTGGCCCGCCACACCTCCACCCTGCGTTGAATCCCACCAGGGACCTCCCAGCTTCCCTGGGATCCTCAATTTCTGTATTGGGAGTAGGATGTATAATGCATGTCTGTGTGCATGTATGCATGCCTGTGCACATGTACATATGTATACACGTAGAGGCCAGAGATGTGGTCAGATGTCGCCCTCTTACTTTTCGCCTGATTTTCTGCGGCAGGCTGTCTCACCGAGCCTCGGTTCAGCATGTCTGGCTGGCTGGTGAGCTTCGGGCGTCTGCCTGTCTGCACCGGCCTAGTGCTGGGATCACAGATTTGCGCCAGCACACCCGGCGCTGGGCATCTGAACTCCGGCCCTCCTGTTTGCAAGGCAAGAACTTTACCACCTGAACATCTCCCTAGCCTCTCATTAGCTCAGCTCTTTCCCTCCCGGTGTATGGAAAATATGCAAAATGTTTTCTAATATGCAGAAAACAGCATCTGCCGCTTTGCCAAACCTGCTTCCCCATCTGCTCCTTTCTATCAGTAATTTCTTCTGGCTCCTCATAGCCTCGCAGCCTCTGTCCTTTGCTTTCAACATGACAGCGCCATGTCTTAACCCTTCCTTCTCTTGTTCCTCTTCAGTCAGTCGCTGATTTCGTCACAGACAGTAGAAGAAAATGGAATAAATGTGTCTGCCCTATCAACCCCCCAAGCTGACCTTAGGTGCTTTGAATCATGAAACTGAAACCACAAGGTCAGAAGAGACTCATTAGCCAGGCAAAGCCCAGTCATTCTATAATCGTCATCATCTGTCTGTCTGTCCATCCCTCATCAACCCTGCCCTGCCACCCTTCACCACCTCCCTCGGTTCCCCAACACGCTCTTTCCTGGGGGATCACAAGCTGTATGCAATGGTGTGTTAACATATGTGCCAGCTGCTTCCATTGCAAACAAGCAGTTATTAGTAAACTGAGGTCCACTGTAAAAGAGAATAATGCATCAGTCCAGCTTTGCTGTCCTCAGAGCCCTCTGGGAAGGCCCGAGACTTCCTATAGCCCATGGACCAAAGGTCTCCTCTCCTCTGCTGTGAGGGGTCCAAACAGGGGGATCACATTCACCTCAGAGCCTGAGAGAACTGTACACATCACTCAGATCTGAGCTTCTGGAAACAAACCTGCAGCCTTTGAGATCCATCTGCAAGACCCAAGGTTTCGAGCAAGGGAGGTCCCCGGATCAGGAAGGCCTTTAGCCATCTCTGTATAGAACGTGAAAGCGGTCCTGATGCTGTGTGTCTCTGCCATCCAGGTCTATTTGTAACTCAGAATACTCCTGTTTCCTGAAATGCCAGCTCTCCCCACAGATGAGCCAGTAAGGGTAGGTTTTTTGTTTTGTTTTGTTTTGGTTTATTTTTTTCTTTTCATTACAGTTTTGAGGGTTATAAAACTTTTTTTTTTTTTTTGCCCCTGCTTTCATGTTGTTATAAAAGATTCCTGGTCACCTTGTTATAGCATATTCTGAGTGCCTTTAAAATCAGTGTCAGACATCAGCCTCAGGGAGACGCAATGTGAGCTCAGCCAGCTTCTAAAGAAGCCGGTGCAAAGTATCAGAGCAGATCTACTCCCAGGCCGATTATGTGTGCTTGGCTCCTTTAGTGATAGAATTCATAAGGAGTTCATGCATCTACATATTCACATTAATTAAAAGTCTCCCAAAGTAAGCTTCCGCTACGGGAGGCCAGACACTCAAAGAAACCGACTTTTAAAGCCTTCCTGTTTTGAAAGTATTTTTCAAGTGCTTTGAAGCTGAACATATTATGAGATTTCAGGCTACCTGTTCAGCAGCTCTTCCGAGAATGTGTAGCAGTGGGGACACCTTCTGGAGCTTCCTAGAAATGGCCGAGTCTCATTGTAATCTCTCTAGAGAGCTTCAAGGTAGATTCTGTTAATAACCCCAGTCCCCTCAGAGCTAACCTCCCAAGGTGTCTCCTCCAGGGCCAGGTCAGTGACATCTTCTTTTGCTTAGATTACAACGGAAGGTTCCAGATGACTCATTACAAATTCCTCATGTGGGGGATTGTGGTGCCTTTTGGCATGGGAAGGCCTGTCTTGTGACTTGCCACCTAGAGAGTGAGTGGCCTAGCCAGAAGCAATCCAGGAACGCCCACACCAGTGGCTCAGGAGGAGGGTGACTGGCAAAGGCGTGAAGAGCGTTAGCTCCGGGGTCAGAGCCTGGCACAGCCCGGCAAATTGTTCGCCTCTGTTTTAACATTTGAAAAGTTAGAAGGGTCTTGTGGTGCCCTGGTGTGGAGATCAAGTTGGACAGTGTTTATTAAGTAAGTGCCTGGCGGGATGCTGGTGGACAGCGTTGGCTGCGGGTACCGAATGCAGGCTCCCGCCGGTACACATACCTCCTTTGTGACTTTCTTCCCACAGTGATGGGGTCATGGCCTCTCAGCCTTGAATGCACACTGGAATCATGGCAGGAGCTTTCAAACAACCCAGTGCCAAGTGAAGCCCAATCTCTCCTGTTGTATCACCAGCCTAGGTCTCTTTAAGATCCCACGGGTGGCCCCAAACGACAGTCACTTGTGAGAGCCCCCTCTGGAGTGGTTCTACCTCCGAGACCTGAGAGGTTTGGGCTTCAGCTCCTCCTCGGCTCTCACCACCTTCCCCTTGGTACGCATGGCCAGTCGGAAGCACGGGAAACGCAATGACATCAGAGAGCCGAGGCAGGCTGCTCTCCCATAACGGCGGTGTCTGCAGTTGGCTTCCCCTCGGCAGGTGGCACAGCTAGAATGAATGCTGGCTGGGATGGTTCCAGCAGCCCCCTCTCCTTCTATCCTTTGCTTTCCAAGGTAGGCAGATCACATGTCCAAGCAGTAAATGTGGGAGCGTGGCAGGAACTCTTCAGTTTAGGATGTAGAAGAATGTGCCATCTAGTAGTATAGTTGAAAGCAGTGATTTCCATCCGTTCCCTTTAGAAACAGGAAGGAACAACAGATTGTGACACAGAGATTCAGAGGAGGGAGGAAGAGAGGGAGGGAAGGGATGGAGAGAAGTCATGACCTCCTGAGAAAGTTTTGGTGTGAGAGGCAGTTTCTGTCAGAGCAGGGCAATGCTCCAGAGAAATGTGCTCCCAGCACCCACAGTGTCTGGCCATGAGTACATTCTCCAGGCAGGATGATCTAGACGTGGGCCACCAGCATCTACAGCATTCATTTGGAAAATAACATATGCCGATTGTCTCTGTCCAGCCAGATAAAAGCCCCTTGCATAAAGCCAGAGGCCGTTCTGACCCTCAGAAAGGGACGCTTCCGGAACCCAAATGTACTGCAAAGCTAACTGTCCCCACCACCTGGACCTCACTGCCCAGACCTGAGTGTATGTGACCTTCACCTCCTGGTCTAAGGATACCCTGAGAACTCCCTAAAACACAAGCCTTTTGGGCTTTTGTTTTGTCATGGTAGAGCTTGGCGTGGAGGGGGCAAGGGAAATGAGAGAGGCGGACTTTGTTGTTGTTTTTACTGTGCATAGTGGAAATGTTCATATTGATCCTTATCCCAGTGTTTAAAACACGAAAGGGGGACCCTTGAGCCTGACCTGGTGCTGATCTTCAGCCTGTGTCCGACATTCAGAAGATGCTGCCGCAGCCACCCAAGGAATGTCCTTTCCTGGCGAGCATCTCCAGCGAATCTTCTAGAATCGGAGCAATATTGATTTTCTTTGATTGCTGTCCCACTCTCTTTTTAAAAATAATGGGGTCCAATCCCGTGAGAGCACCAGCAGGACAGGAAAGTAATCATCTGTGCCCAAGAGGGAAATGAATCTGATCTATACCTGAAGGGAAAGTGAATCTTTTTTGGGGGGTGGCGAACTAACGCTGGGCTTGGATGGGGGCAGGGGGAGCATCAGGTTTTTAACAAGTTAAAGCCTCTGTTCCGCTTAAGGTCTCATTGCATGAAACTCTCTTGTTTGTTTCCAGAAACCTCTTGCTTCCCGGCTGAGGTGTTGTTTTTCCCGGGTGTGCAGACACTCCACAGCTCTGTTCTTCCTTGACAGACATTCCCCACATGCCAATGGTAGATGAGAGATTGCTATTATAAGCACAGTGACCCAGCAGAGGGTCCCCCCCACCCCAGAGACATCTGTGCTGACCTAGGGTGATTTAATAAGTGCTCAGAATTGTCTTAGCTGTTTTTCACTGTCCCTAGCTGGTAAGGCTACAGTGTTAACCCCACATTAATTATCAGCTCTGTCCTGAGCTGCCACAGTGGCTTCCCACCCATGGCGGCTGCTCATCACTTGAAGCATCTGGGACGACTTAAAACCGAGCCCTGGGCCCTCCCTACCCAAGACCTGAATCTGCCCGAGGATGGAGCCAGAGAGTCTTTATTGTCTTAAGTTTCTCTAGGGAGATTCTCTTGTGTCTCCTCCCATCCCCTCCAACAGAGAGGCTCTGCCAAGAAATCAGCGGCAACTGACGGCATCTGATCTAGAACAGGCCCCGTGGACACTCCAGAAAGATCAGGCCGTCCTAGGCGGGGATGTGAGTGTAACTCATCTATTCTCATTTAACTGCCCACCCTGCCAGCCGGCCAGCTAAGCAAACATCCTCTGGGCTCTGTCTCCGTGTGACGGCCTTTGTGCTGCAGGGCTGAGGAGACCCCACCCCTCCCAGTGCTCATGGTTCTGTAGTGAGCCCAGTTACAGATGATGCCAGCTCTGAGCTTCTTCAAGAGAAAGTAAATTGGTCCTCCCTCATAAAACAGCAGGCAAGACTACTCAGAGCCTTTATTGGGCAGATAAATAGCATTGATTTTTCCCCCTGTTGAGTTTTGAAATGAATTAAACCCAGGATTCCATTTGTAGTAATCATATAAATACATTCCCTTAAAATAATCCTACTAATGATAATACAGGAGCTGCTACCACACAAGCATTGAATGGCTTAAATTAATCTGAACGCCAAGCGTGACCGTTCAGAGTGGTCTTTAATGCTGGACATGCATGGGTCATATAATCCAGCAGTTCCCTACAAGGGAATTTGTCCGAAAGGAATGAGTGACTCAGTTTTCCATCACCGTAACACACGCCCGAGCCAATCGTAAAGCGAAAGGTTTGCTTCAGCTCACAGCCGCACAGGCGACGGCCCATACGTTGGTCCGTCTCGTTTCCTGTGGGCCTGTGGCAAAGCAATGCAGGACTATAAAACAGTAGAACCGTTCACCTCGTTCGCTGCGAGCCGGAGAGCAAAGAGCAGAAGGAAAAAACGCAGTGTCACACTGTGTCCTTTAATGCTATATCCCCAGGGACCTAAAGGCCTTACCCCCAAAACTCCCACCACCTGTGAAGAGCCCCAAGCCACAGATCAGACTTTAACACTCGAGCCTTTGCGGGGAACATACCATACAAGATCCAAATCAAAGCAGAGAATAAGCATGTGTCCACATAAAGACTTACACACACATGCTCACAGCAACTTCACCAACAGAGTCCAAAGGCTAGAAACAGCTTGGATGTCCATCAACAAGAAGATAGATGGGTATCCACGCTGTGGAGAACTACTCGGTTTTTATAGACAATACTGTTCCATGTAGCAGTACTAACATTAAAATGTCTGTGTTGAACCAAAGAAGTCAGAACCGGTCAGTACAGATGTCGGGGGCCCCATTTCTATGAAGCTGTGGGTGGGATTTAACCACTGTGCCATAAAACACAAACCCACAAGGATAGTACGTAACTTCTAAGGGAATGATAGCAACAGTCTGTCTACAAACATGGCAGTAGATACTTGGGTATCTGTAAAAGTTCATCAAATGGGATGCTGATGGGTTAATTTGGCAAGTAAACCACACCTCGATAAAATGGCCTTATTGGGTAATGCTGGGTAGGCAGAAATCGGAAGGTGGTAACTGGGTTCCTGAGATTCAGGAAACAGTACTCCCGGTCTCACGTGAAGTGGACACCATCCTGAAATGTGAATGAGAAGTTGTGATAGGCCGGGGAGACTTTCCCTCTCCAGAGGGAAGAGAGGACCGTGCCAGGGACTTCTGCTGACTTCAAATGGGACCAGAATGATTAAATAAGTGAAATCGGCTGAAACTCACAATAAGATATAGGGGAAGAAGGGGAGGGGTCTACAGCAAGCCACATGTGCCCAGAAAGAAAAGAGGATTGAGGACGAGCCCTCACCTTGGCCTTGACCTTGGAGATAGTCAAAGGCTTTTCTAATCTAATGAGTGAAACCTGAGCTCGTGGGCTCCGGTGCCAGCCAGTGCAGCCACATGATGACTTCCTCTGAGCCCCTTGAGTGACAGCAAAGCTCACCAATGGGGCCAGCATTGGGATGCGGCAAGCAAGGTGCTGAGGTTGAGCGTTATAAGAGATGGATCTTGTTTGTTCTTTTTTTTTCCAGGACCCCAACAGGGATACCCGACCCCAATCTCAGCTCCGCTTTCTGCTTCTCTGGGAGCAGACCCTCATTTGTTCCTATGTAGGGTTGGCCATTCTAACAGGCAGCACACTGTGCCCTGTTAGAAAAAAATCCTAGGGGAGCTCACCATCAACCAGGAACGAGAAGGGAAAGGGGAGAGGGGAATCCCAGGGTCTGTGTATGCTCAGAGGGGAGATTCTGGATCCAGGCTGAGATGGGTGATCCCTGAAGATCTGAGGGTGTAGACTGCTGAGTTTTGAAGAATGCAAGTCCAAGAGAGGGCACAAGGCTATCTCCCCTTCTAGGTCTTTCCAGCGTAGGATACAAGAATGGCCTTAGAAAAGCCAAGTCCAGGAGCCAACAATCTGTAATTTCCAGTGTCTCTTTGTCCTGTAGGTTTGCACCATGTATGAAGCCCTACAGCGCCTTCTTGTCCCAAATGGAGTCCATCCCAGCAACCTCGGTCACCGCCAGCTCTCTAGCAGCCCCACCGATGCCAGAATACACTGAGATGGACTTCAGTGACTCAATCAAGTAAGGAGGCTAACCCTGTGGGCTTGTCCCTAGCTGCGTTCTCCCCTCTCGCCGAGTTTACGCTCCCAACCCCCACCCCTCCCTGCCCATTCAGCCACACACTAGCCAACAGTTGCATCGGGGGATTCGATGTGCTCTGCCCACCACTGGCCCTGAGTTAAAGAGCTCAGAACCGTCTCTGCTCTCAGATGGGGGACCAGAGCTCTTAGCCCTGGGGTACTGAGACCTTCCCTCCCTCCGCTCCCTCACAGAGCAAAGCTCTGCCAACAGGATGGGACTCAAGGTAGAAAGCAGAAAATAATATTATCCACCCATCAAATGCCATGTCCTCACAAGAAGATGCCCTGAGTAACTAGGAAATTCAGCTAGGTACGGTGACACATGTCTGTCATGCCAGTACTCAAGAGTCTGAGGCAGGAGGATTATGAGTTTGAGGCCAGCCTGAGCTACATAGTGATACCTAGTCTCAAAAACAAGATCAAACATTATGACCTTGAACATTGAGCATCAAGGACGCACCCAAATGGTCTGAAGAATTGCCCATGCTTCCCAGCATGCATTGTAAGTTGGACACGAACTTGATGCCCCAGGAAAGGGTGGCCCCCTGGGAGACTGAGCAGTGCCCTGGCCCATTCTATATGTGCGAACACAGAGGACAGCTGAGCACTGCCAGCTGACCTCTTAGAGAATGTCGCTTAAGCAATACTTATTGTGGGATGTGGCAGAGAGGACAAGAAAAGTGGGGGTTTTGCACAGTTACAGCCGGGCTGGTGGTGGCATCCACCAACGCAGTGATTCTCACATTTCCTTAAACTCCCCAGGACGATCCTTATGGACGACGAAGCTGGACCTGAAGAAATCAAAAAGCCCGCGACGTCCACTATGGTCTCAGAAGTACGACTCCTTTGCTCCTGGGCAGGGTTAGCAAGTGCAGTGCTAGTAGGGAGCTGGCGTGAGGCCGGGGAGCTGCGTCCAGGACGCTTCTCCCCAGACTGAGCACCTCGGGGAGAAGCCAGCAAACCTCAGGACGCAGATCTCCAAAAAGTGAAAGACTGGTGCTCTCCAGGCCCCAAGGAGCCGTGCGTTTTTCTCACTCACAGCATAAGGGCTGCTAAGTCCTTCCTCCTGAGGAGAAGTAGCTTCCTCAGGAATAATGTAGAATAAACCAGGGCGTGGTCATAGCCCCAGGCTGGGGAAATAGCTCAGGGGCTGTTATACAAACATGAGTCGGTGAGTTCAGATCTCTTGCACCCGTGTGAGGACTGTTCTCTGGGTTACACATTGGCAGTCCCAGCTCTAGTGACGTGTGTGTGTGTGTGTGTGTGTGTGTGTGTGTGTGTGTGTGTGTAGACAGGTAGAACCCCACAATCTAGCTGAAGGACTGAGCTGCAGGGTCAGTGAGAGCCTGACTCTGCCTCTAAAAGATTAGGTAGAGAGAGATCAAGATGTAAACATTGACATTCAGCCTCCACATACATGTATACACATGTGCACAGGCACCCACTCTCACATGTGTACACAATACACACGTAACACACACTCACACACACACACACACACACACACACACGCAGACACACACACTTATGCAGTATGCATACACTTAAATACTTCCTCTAGGATGATAGACTGAGAAAAACATTGGAGACACAGAGTTCTCCACTAGAAAGATATTTTTTCTTACACCTTAGAGATAGAAAAAAAAAAAGGAAATTGAAAAAAATGCTAAGTGAATTACTATATGTCCAAGCTAAGACTGAGTCGTAGGAAAAAAATAGTCATGAGCAGAGATTTTCATACATACAGCCAGGGGAGCGAATTGGCATAGCCTCTTTGGCATGTCACTTAGCAGGTACATCAATATTTAAAATGCATACTTCCTCTTGTAAATTGTTCTCCAGATATGCCTCTGTGTTTCTACAAAGCTATAACTAGCCTTGTACATCACAGATTTGTTTATGAGAGCATGAACACTTTGGAAACAACAATTCTGCCAACAGGAGATTAACTGAATAAACCGAATTACATCTGCACAAGGCAGCGCTGTGGAATTCTATTATAAAAAGCGAATAGGTTCTTTACTAGTTTGGTATAATCTCTGAACTATTAAGTAAAAAGTGCTATGTAAAAAGGGGGGCATATAGTGTCCTACCATTCCTGTCCAGGCAGAAGTGCATAAAAACAACAACTAATGGTTACTTTTTTAATATTTTGTATTTGTGTACATGAATTTTGCCTGCACTGTGTGAATGTGCACCATATGTATGCAGTGCCCACAGACGCCAGAAGAGGGCACCAGATTCCCTAGATCTGGACAAATGGTAATGAGCAGTCTGGCAGGTGCTGGGACTAGAACCTAGATCCCTGTAAGAACAGCCACAGCTCTCACTGAACCATCATCTCTCAAGCCCCGTCAGCTAGCACTTATTGAGCACCTTATGTACACCTAATATACTCTCCATACTTGTAAGCTTTTTCCGCATTGTCTCTGGTGCTGGGAACCACTATCCTTTCTCAGTTCATTGAGGGGGTGCATGTGCTGAGCAGTCCAGTGGCCGGCTCAGCAGTCTCTGTGTCTTCTAAATGGTGGCGGTGGTGGTGGTGGTGCTGTGTGTGTGTGTGCGCGCGCGCGCGTGCGTGCGTGCGTGCGTGCGTGCGTGCGTGCGTGCGTGTGTGTGTGTGTGTGTGTGTGTGTGTTTGCTTATGCATAGAATAGAAGCACAGGGCCGTGAAGGCAGGGGGTTGTGTTTTCCTGTTCTGTTCACCATTTTATCCCCAGTACCTGGAACCGGTCCGCAGTACATCTTCTGTAAGTATTAGTCGAATAAAGACGGGAGAGTCAGTCAAGAGCACATCCTGTTCTTCCAGAGGACATGCCCAGCAACACCCACATCTGAAAGTTCACAGCCACCTGTAACTCCAGCTGCAGAACATCTGGCCTCATCCTCCAGCCTCCATGCACACCTTCACTCGCGTGTGCTCACCCACTCTCAAATGCGCACATATACACGGAAATGTTTTAAAATAAATTCTCAAAAGTCCGTCGAATGAAGACAATAATCAGACGGAATCTATGAAAAAAAATAGCGGTTACCTCAGAGACAACTGAAGAATAAGGAATACTGTTGGATATTTTAACTTTGTAACATAAATATGTGCCAACTGCTTTTAATATTTTAAATGACGCTTATGAAGACTATTCCACCCTATGAGGTGTAGACAGATATATACATACAGGACGGAGAGGCATATCCATACATGACTATTATAAACTCTTAGTTGATTGTAATTTCTTCCCTTAGATCTTCCCCTACCTTTTCATGTCACGTGTTTGTCTTCTGAATATTCCGCAATGTCCATCTTCAGAGACGCTTGTCATGGAAAATTCGTGCAATACAGAAATACCAGAACGGAACTCCTTTGAATCCCACTATTCATCAGAAAATACTACTGAAATTCTTAGCAGTCTCCCAGACACTGGTTTTACACATTTCAGACCTCAGAACGAGTTTACACCCACTCATGCCTCCAGAGTGTGACTCACAGGAGGCCTCTGTAATCTCACATGAATGAAACACACCTTGTTCTCTCAAGGACATGTTGCATGCATTGTTCCTGGTCCACAAATACACACTGAATCAGCCTGTGTGGATAGAGCGGTGTCGTGCACATGCTATTTAAAGTGTGCTGTTTCTGGTGGACAGGCAGCTTATTTTCAGAGCTCCCTTGTTAAATGACTCTGCCATAAATATCCATATATGTGCATTTTAAGCATTGTCCAAGTGTCATCGTAGTGAAAAAAATGTCCAGGTTTTAAAAAACATTTTTTCAATTACATATTGTGATGGGGAGAGCATATGCATGACTGCAGTACCCATGGTGGCCAGAAGAGGGGGCCAGATCCACTCGCGCTGGAGTTACAGATGCCTCTGAGCCACTCAGCAAGGGTGTTGGGGACCAAACCAGGGTCCTTTGCAATAGCAGTGCCTGCTCTTAGCCACTGAGCTATCTCTCCATCCCCTACATGCTCCATTCTTACCATCACAGTTGCTGCATTTCCTTTTTCTTGCAAGGAAGGAGAGGTGTGCATTAATGATGAGCCGCGGCATGCGCTTGCTAGCTTTTCTTCCCTCTTTCATTTCCAGGCAATAAAATACAGCTCCGCCGGAACAGAAAGAAGCCAGAGCCAGCCGGACTACCCAGAATGCCTGTGGATCTATGAACAGGATGACATGCTTTCTATTGGGATAGAAGAAGTAAGTGAAACCCCCAAGGTCCTCAATCACCCAGCACTGACGCTTCCACGCACCTTCTCCATATTGGAGACTGACATCTCCACTGTCACCTTCACGTGTGCCCGAGAGTCAAGTGTCAAAAATGAGTCTGCCCACCGACAAAGTTTAACTCACTGCAGACCTGTCATCCTGACTCCCACATGGGGTGCCTTTCCCTGCAGGTGTTTGACATTTTGCCCCTCTACGGAGTTCTGCGGCCGTACAGCAGCCATCAGATATCGTTTACCTTCTATGGACACTGTGACATCATCGCCCGGGCCAAAGCTCTGTGTGAAGTGGAAGGAGGGCCCACCTATGAAATAATACTGAAGGGGGAGGCGTCCCTGGTCAACTACTCCTTTGACACGAAAGACATTAACTATGGATTGCAGGTACTGCAGACAGCAAGTGGCGGTTTTCTGGGTTTGCATTAATGTGGCTTGTGGTCATCATGCCCCGGCCCTTCACCCAATTTCAGCTTCCCTGCCCCAGTCCCCCCATTTGTGGTCTTTCTCACTTGCTCTTCTCAATGCTGCCTCCAGTTAAACATCAAAAGATGCTCGCTTTCCGGTTCCGTTTTTGAACTTCCGGTTCTGAAGTTACCCACCTCAGTCCCACCACAGGCCCTACCTAAATAATTGTTGCGATGGTTTTGGCTTTGATTTTGAAAGACAGAGCATCATGCAGCCCCGGCTTACCTCAAACCCACTGTTGTAGCCAAGGGACGACCTCAAATGCCGATCCTCCTATCTACACCTCCCAAGTGCTAGGATTGCATGCATGCGCAGTGACACCTGGCTGCCCTGCCTAAATGCTACAGCGGTCTGTCCCTACTGCAGTGCATAAAGGGCCCAGGGTCTGATTCAGTGGGCCCAGCGTTTGGCCTGGGGTTTCGTTTTTCAAAAAAAAAAAAAAACGAGCTCCCTGCCACGTGACATCATTACCTCTGGTCTACAGACACGTACCAAGCAAGGGATTGTGTCGCTACTAACCCAAGTAGGCATCGTTGTCAGATAAGTTTTCCCGAAAGTGTATCTTCATCCCATCAATCCCATCATTCCCTGGCAGTTCATCTCAGCAGGGCAGTATGGAGAAAAGAGCGCATTTCTTGTTTTTGTTTTGTTTTGTTTTTGTTGTTTTGTTTTGTTTTTTTGTTTGTTTGGTTTTTTTGTATCCTGACTAGATTCCCACAGTAACTTTAGGAGCATGACCTCGCCTCTCGTAACCTCAGCATCTCTCATCTGTAAGATGGGGATGGGCTGCGATGTCATCCCACCTGTCAGTGCTTTGCCCTGGTCGCCGTAGACAGTCACCAAGAGTTCCCTTCTCTGTCACCAATTAGATCACTTACTGAGGATGTCCTAAGCCCCTTTTTTTAATCTCAGAGTCTTTTCAATAATGGTTTTATTGTTAGAGAAGTTAACCCAGTGTATTTTAATCCTAGTCACCCCCTCACCCAGCTCCTCTCAGACCCTCCCCAGCCTCCTACCCACCTTGTCCTGTCTTGCTCATGTGTCCATGCTCCCTCCCCCATTGTACCAGTTGGCTATTCCTGAGCGCAGGGTCAGCACAGCAGCCGTCACACCATTAAAGAGAACGGCCACTCTCCAGCAGCAAACAAATGCCAGCAGCTCCTGGCCAGGGCTGGGCCTTCGTACTCACTCCATCCGTCCATGCAGCTGCCCCGCTGGGTCTGGAAGTTACCTACCACATCTGGCTCTTGCTACCCTTATGCCCCCCTCTTCCACATAGATCCCCGAGCCTTGAGAGGAGAAGCGTGATGTAGACATCTCACTTAGAACTGAGCACTCTGAAGTCTCTGTTCCCCACATGTTGATCAGCTGTGGGGCTCTGTGCTGTTGCCTTCTGTTACAAAAAGAAGCTTCGCTCATGAGGGTTGGGGGATGCACTAATGAATGGTATTAAGTTATTAGAATTCATTTTAATCGTATGTCATTTTAGCAGAATTAGTGTAGCACGAGGCTTTCCCCCGGGGACCATGACTAATGTAGCCACAGGTTCCTGGCCTCGGTGGCAGGTGTACATGCCATCTTACGGAGTGGAGCGTAGAGCCAGTCAAGAGGCAGTTTGTTACTCCTATAACACTTATGCCCCTGCTGTGCCAGGGAGGCCCTTGGGATCCACAGGTAGGTGAGACTGATGGCCACTTTTCTCCCCAGTAGCTCTCATAGGGCCTTCCAGCAGCACGAAAGCTAGGCCAGCCAGCAGGGGTGCAGCTCCCAGAAGAGCGCCAGCTGGATCTCTTCGTGTTCCATGACTCAAATGTGTGCTATCTTTGACAATAGGGTCTTACCGTCAAGTTCTGGAAAGTGACCAACAATACTGGCAATAGCCTGTAATATTTGGGGTGTCTGTGGGACCCCCTTTGTTAAGCCTTCCTCTTCTGCAGTTTTGCTGTTTTCTGAAATGGAGTCTCTCTATATAACCCTGGAACTCATCACGTAGACTAGGCTAGCCTCAAACTCATAGAGACCAACCTGCCTCTGCTGCCTGATTGCTGGGATTAAAGGTGAGCCCCACCACGCCCAGATGTTGAGCTCTTCTTTTTACTGATGCTCCGTACACAGACATCAAGTTGACCATAATCCCCCATTAGAAGATGTTTGTTTAGTTGTGGCCAAGCAGGTTTACCCACGGCCTCTCATGCACCCCAGCCCTCCCTGCCTCCACACTTTCTCATGCACCGTTCTTCTCATGTCCCGCTCTCCCCCCACCCCCAACCCCGACATGTTTGTCCCGTCAGTCACAGCTCAGCTCCTTCCCAAAGCTAACCTTCTCCCCGCCTTCACTTGGCACATCTCAGACACAACTCGCTTTCTACCTGGGTAAGGGTAGCCGTCATCTGATTCTCTGTGCACTTATTTCTGCTTAGATTGTGTGCTGTGTACTCGGAGACTGTACTTCTTATCAATTTTTGTCTCATTCGATTGCTGTCACATAGCTGCACAGCAAGTAGAAATTACTGAGTCGCGTGTGTGCAGATATGTGTGCAGAGTGAAGACCGCATCTGCATTCAGAGTCATCCATCACTGACTGCTGTCTTCTCTGCCGTGTTGCTCTTCTTCTTCACCTCCAGGGTCCTCTGATAAACTGGCTTCAATTCATCTCTACAGCTATGCCACCCTAAATGGAACTGATACTATCTAAGACAGCTAGTTTTGCCCTGGTTTGTCCTTGGAACCCCAAAAGGAAGCCTCAGTTTGAGGATGTTAAGCCTACCATATGAGCTCGTAAAGTATGCTGGCAAATCTCAACTGTTATAACATGTTATACCTATGGCTTCTGTATCAATGGGAAAATTAATTCTAGAAGCAAATCTTATTTTAGAACGTTTAGATTCTCCAGGAAGCCTCCTTTTACGAGGCTTGATGTGGATTGGCCAGTGTCTTATGGAATGTGGGAGGACATTTTGGGCCATACATTTGTTGACCCCCTTTGTCAAGATAATAGCAGAATCCCACAGACAGGTGACGGTCCTTCTTCTCATCCTCTCTGCAGCTGTTTGACCATGTCACAGAACGTGAAATCACACTGAAAAACATTGGGAAAGTTGGCTTCGAGTTCAATGTTCTGACCAACTACCGGTCTTCACCAAGGAACCTTCTCCCTGGAGTGCCACTTATCCTGCCTCTGTCGGTGAGTCAGAACTGAGAGGGCTCACCTCAAACAGACAAGCCACACCCAGGGCAGGGGACATCAGGCACTGCCTAGTACCTGCCAGTACTACATAGTATCAGATAGACTCAGATATGGTGGCACATTCCTGTAATCCCAGAGCATTCACAAGGGTGAAGCAGAAGAATCAGGGAAAACCTGGCCCTTTGCTACTAAAGTTTGGGGCCATTCTGGGTGCTATGAGCCTATGTTGGTAGACGGACAGACGGGTGGGTGGATAGATTGATAGACAGACAGACTTAGGAATATGATCATTAAACAAACTTTTACCAAGTCCTCCGTTACCTATTTCCAGGCACCGCAGACACATGATGAACCAGTTAGATACATCCAACTTAAGGATGTTCCTCACGATAATAAATTTAATTTGAGTCTTGTGCACTAGTACACCTTTCAAACCCCAGCACTCTGGAGGCATAGGAAGTAGGACCTGACATTCAAGGCTGCCCTGTGCTGTATAATGAGATGCTAATGAGATGCTATCGCTAAAGAGAAGTGTGGGGGCTGGGGGCAGTCCCCCGCTGGCACCTCAGTTTTCTTTGTAGTCCCTCGGGGCTTCCCTCATGCCAGCTATATGAAACAGAGCGACCTCTCCTCAGCCTGGAGGGCCACTCCTGCAGCCAGCAGAGAGCCGCTGTGGTTTCAGAAGCGAGTGGCGGAGTCGCTCCCGTTGACGCGTTATGTTGAGCTGGCAGTTCTCAAAAACTTTTGTTGAATTTTTCTCCTTATGAGGACGACACGGGCTTGTTATCAAAAGTTAGAAAATATAAAAGGGGATATAATTAATTTATAATTATTCATAATCTTTTTTTTCAAGATTTACTTGTGTGTGTGTATGGGGGGGTGTACCCAAGAAGGGCGGCGTGGGGACGTCAGATCCCTCGAACCTGAGTTGCGGGCAGTCACGAGGAAGCTCGCTCAGGTCCTCTGTAAGAGCAGCAAGGGCTAACCACTGCCCCGTCTCTGAAGCCCCTCCTGTGCACAGTCTTATCATCCAAAGACAAGGGATGCTGTTCTCCCTGACATGCCCATCCCTGTAGTCCTTGGCCTGTGCATCCGGACCTTAACTCTAAGCTAATTACCACTGCCGCATCTCATAACCCAAGCTAGGAACTGTTAAACCAATTCCCCTCTGCTCTTCTTCCTGATCTGTCTTAACTGGCCTTCAGAATTTGCATCTATGTTTTCTTTTCAGAAGGCAGAAGCAGGTGGATCTCTGTGAGTTCAAGGCCAGCCTGGTCCACGGAACAAATTCCAGAATAGCCAAGGCTATACAAAGAAACCCTGTCTCAAAAAAAAAAAAAAAAGAACAACAATTTTTAAAAAAAGGTGCAGAAATCAGGCTGGAGAGATGGGATGGTTCAGTAGTTGAGAGAAGCACTTGTTGCTCTGCAGAGGAGCAGGGTCTGATTCCCAGCACCCACGTGGCAGCTTCTCACCATCCATAACTCCAGTTCCAGGGACTCTGACGCTTTGCTTTGGTCTCCACAGGCACTAGGCATGCGCATAGTGGACAGACATACACACGAAAGCAAAACACCCATCCCATCCGCATAAAGTAAAAAGATCTTTTCAAATGTAGACATTTTGTTTATATCTGGAACTGCTACCACAATTCTCATTATTTTCTGTTATCTAGACTTATACATTTCTCTTTATTTACAAATTACTATACTTTCAATTTTTTATTAGACTTATTGACTTGGAATGGGGGAGCACGGTGCACGCGTGGACGTGGGAGAACCACGTTCTCAGCCCTCTACTGCCACGTGGATCCAGGAGATGAGGCTCAGGCCCGTGGGCTTGGCAATGCTACCCGAAGTCAGAGACCGTGTGGGCCCCTCAGCTCCAACTCGGCACGCGAGCTATTATATTTTGGATCTAAAAATCTAATCTAAAAATCCAAAATGATTTTTTAACACTAACAAATACAAGAAAAATCATGTTTTTGAGATGACAGAGTACAGATCATCATGAGTCTCTAGGAAACCAACAGGAGAATCGCAGCATTCAAATCGTCCTTATCTTTTGTTTGTTTGTTGTTTGTTTGTGTTTCCTAAGACTCATTGGTACACAGAAAGGGGCTGTACCCCTCCACCTTTGCTGCCTATAAATACAGGAAAATTTGCAGTGTGGCTGGGGAGATGGTTCAGTGGTCAATTTAAGGATCGGAAACTCCCAACCACGTGAATGCAGATGGGCGTGGCAGCCCAGGCAGGCAGAGACAAGAGAATCCCCTGAGCAAGCGCCCCAGCCTGGCTAGCCAATCACTGAGCTCTGGGTTCAGGGGAGAGACCCTGGCTCCAGGTAAAGACAGAAGGCAGTGGAAGAAGACACCCATTGTCAACCTATGGCCTTTCGCACATGCACACAGAGTGCACGTGCACACATGTTCTCCCACACATGTGAGCATGCATCTACATATGTGTGCACAGCACACACACACAGAGAGAGAGAGAGAGAGAGAGAGAGAGAGAGAGAGAGAGAGAGAGAGAGAGAGAGAGAGATTCAAAAATCTTCTGGGGGTGGTGCAGAGGGAGATAAGTTTGACCTCATATGACATTCTCAAAGAATTCATTTTTAAAAAATATATAAATAAGAAAACTTTTATATACATGTGCATTTCTGGGTTAACACATAAGATTTTACGTTCATTAAATGTTCTTCACAGACCACATTTTGCTGGTTTGAAGTGGTCTCTTTCTCGTCTTTAATGGCTTTTGCTTTGAACACACGTCAGGGTCTCGCCATTACACTTTGTGCTTGTCTTTCCTCAGGCCTTTTGCCATGGCCTCTGCTCAGGTCGCTCTCTCACAGAGCGAGCATTGTCGGATTTTACAAACAGATCTGCGGTATCGCTTCCTTCCTTGTGTTTTCTCTATAAAAGTTTGCTAAACGGTTTTTCTATCTTTTTGTAATTGTTTTCTTGTCTTGTTCTTCAGCTCCCCTTTGTCAGCATTTGGGTTTACAGAACTACTGTTAATGTGAACTGATACAACTCGGTGGAGAAAAATTTGGCAACGTCTGTCAGGATTACTCCTTGATTAAATTTTTCTCATCTGATTGTCATAAATACACGCTCCCACATTTATAAGATGAAATGTGAATGAGACTGTTGTCTGCATAAACTGTAATGCATATATATATATATATATATATATATATATATAAACAGAAACAAACTAGACAGCTACCAAGGTATTAAGACTGAATATATTAAGGTATTGAAGTTGTGTTGCAGAATAACATACAGCGGTTTCAAGGGGCGCAGCAATTCTAGATCCGCTAATACAGGTATAAAAGAAAAGAGAATGAGGGAATACCGTATTATGTGCTGTTGTCTACATCTTAAAATATAATCATGTGTGTGCGAAATCTGGGTGTGGCCAGCTCATAAATATTAGCCAGAGCTCCTCATGCCTCTTTGTTAGCACATGACAATTGGCTCATAACCCTCCCCCTTCAGGCTGTGCTTCAGTAGTGTAAGATTAGCGTAAAACCTGTGTTTCTTTCCTTTCTGTTGTCTGGGATGCCTCGTCAGCTAAAGCGAATGTTTTCTGAAAGGCCGGCCACACTTGCTCAAATACCGCATGTACCTTCTCTAGGACGACACCTTGGACTCATTCCCACATATGATTTATTACAACCAAGGAACACAAAGTGAAATCAGCAAGGGGGTGAAGCAGGCAGGTCAGGAGCAGCGAACAAGGCCTGCCTGAGGGGACGCAAGCCAGGAAGCCCTGCAGGGTTCTTTTCATTTCTATGACAAAAATACCTGGCCAAAAAAAGCAATGGGATTCAAGGGGAGGGGAAAGTGAGGGGTAGAGGGAAGAAGGACGGAAGGAAGGAAGGAAGGAAGGAAGGAAGGAAGGAAGGAAGGGCTTATTTAAGAAGGAATATAGTCCTCCATGGTTGTGGGACAGCCTCTGATTCTCCACATTGCAGCAGTGGCCTGAGGCAGCTGGTAACACCACGTCCACTGCCGTGGTTGACAAGCGTTGGAGAGATGGCTGTCTGTTGCTAAGCTTGTTTCTCCTTTCTATTCTGTCTGGGACTCCAGCCTGAAGGTGGCCAGCGTTGCCCACTTCAGGTTTCATCTCTTCTGAACACACCTTCACAGACACACAAGACCGGCTTCCTTCCACAGTGACTCTAAAGCCAGCCAAGTAGACAATGAAGACTAATCATCACAGCCCCCACCTCCCAGTCCCCACCCCTGGTAATAAACTCTGACAACCGGAGACAAGTGGGGAGACTCACGAGAGATTTTATTGGAAGTATGTCAGATAGATGCCTCTGCCTGTCACATAGCAAAATTCCCTCAGAAAGCAAGCACGGAGTTGACAGAAGCTGTACTGTTTGCACAAGTGGGGCAAGGTAAGGAAGCCTCGCAAGGGAATGACAAGAACCTTCCAGAACTTTGGCTCCCAGATCCTAAGCAAAAGTCAGCCTTTGCAAGAGGCCTTCCTGGGATCCAGGGCCTTGGAGCCACTCTGCTGGGCCCCCTTTTTAGCTCGGACTTCTCCTCATGTCTGAATGGGATTTTTCTCTGTATGTTTTTCTTTCCCTATATGCCAGCTATCCTATTATGAAGCCGAATTCTTATCATGAGAACAAATGTTTGCCGAATGCAGAATTGCCCGTGCATATTTAGCATAGAACAAAATGGGGACATTTGCCCAGCATGAGTCTCATGATTGCATGAGAACTGTTTTTCCTGGGAAAATGCATTGCTAAGCAGTGGAGATAGATTCTGAGGCTCCCCTCCTCCCAGTCACTGAGCACGGGAAGAAGGGCTCTACGGGGAAATAGGAGACTGCCCAGTGGAGGAGTGAGGAGAAGGAAGGGGAAGGGAGGTGAGGATAACCCACCCACCCCCGCCCCGACACAAGCATGGCACCCTTTGTAGCAGGACTGGGCATGTGGACACACATGGGTGGGGGCGGGGGCAAGTGTGGTGGTGCACACTTGTAATCCCAACTCTGGGGAAGGGAGACAGGCAGATCCCTAGGGCTCCGTGGCCAGCCGACTTAGCCTGCTTGACGAGCTCCAGGTCAGTGAGAGACCATGCCTCGAAAACCAACGTGCACGCTGTGAGGAATGACACCCAAGGTTGCCCTCTTACATGCACATACACAGAGACAGACAGACAGACAGACAGAGACAGAGAGACAGAGAGAGAATTATGTAGAGCTTAAGCAAAAGGAATCGTAAATACTTCTGTAGCTAGAATGTGGCCAGTAGGACTTTCCCGTGTGAGGCTCCGCCCACCTTTGTAACATCATCATCATCATCATCATCATCATCATCATCATCATCAGTGCTGTTATTTATAGCCATGCAATGCTCACACCCACTTTCTGACTGCTAACCTACTGGTTTATTTTCACCTCGTCCACAATCTTAATGCTTCAGTCTTATGTCCACAAAATGAATCCGTGAAGCTGGACTCTAGAAGCACAATGACTGTGAGCTATCATTGTTAAATCTGGACTTGTAGCTAATATATTTGTATGGATCTGTGGTTTGGGATGTATGCAGTCAACTATATACAATGCCCCTGGGGCTTCTCTCCTGCTTTCTCCCAAGCTTTATTTTTAAAACAGCACCGTTGGGGCTAGAGCGGTGTTGAGTGCCAGCATCCACATGGTGGCTCACAACCATCCGTAACCCTGCCCCAAGGAATCCGATGCCCTCTTCTGGCCTCCACTGGCACCAGGCATACATGCAGTACCCACAAAATAATTTAAATGGCACAATTAGATATAGTCCACGGCAGCTTGATTTTTTTACCCAGCATTATGACTTTTAAGATCCATCTGTATTATTTCATCTTAACAACAGTTCATTCATTCTCACTACTGAATAATGTTCCTTTTCTAGCCATATTAAAAACAATTTCCCATCTCCCATTGAAACCACATTTGCCTGTAGAAAGTGAATTAGGCAGTAGTTGCTCATTAGGAACAAATCTGCTATGAATTTTCTCTAATATGTCCCAGCGGTAGATGTTTTCCTAGAGACTTCTGCCAAGAGTTGCCAGGCCATAGACTATGTTGTGGTCTGCTTTATGTGATGACATAGAATGTTTTGTTCTGTTTCCTTGTGTTGGGTTTAGTCTTTTCAGACTAAAGATCTCTCTAGGTGGCCCAGAATGGCCTTGAACATAAAATCCTCCTGTCTCCAGAGTGCTGGGATTCTATTCATATGCCACCGTCCCTGACTGCCTCAGTTTCCCCGTCTGCTCATTGATCTTGGCATCCCACCAGAAGTATATAAGCATTTCCTGTGAGGCAGGTTCTCACCCAAACTTGGTAAATTTTGCCAGCTTTGTGGTTAAGAAGGAAAAATTTTGTGTCTTCTTAGTTTGCATTTCCTTCACGACTTACAAAGGTGAGTGCTTTCCCTGTTTTAACTCTGGACCAAGAGAATCCTGCAGTTCTTATCCCCAAACCTGCTTTCAAATTAAACTACAGAGTCAGAGGGATAATAAAAGCAGCATGGTACTAGCACACACACACACACACACACACACACACAAATAGAAGAGACACAGAGATCAGTAGAATAGAACTGACAGCCAAGGTATAAATCCATGGAAATGCAGTTACCTGATTTTTTTTTAATACAAAGATGCCAAAAATACACATGAAAGAAAAGATGGTACCCTTCAACAAGTGGTGTCAGGAAAGCTGGATTTCAACAGGTAGAAAAATGAAACCAGATCCTTACCTCTCACCCTTCACAAAATTCTACCTTAAATGGATCAAAGACCTCGATGTACCACTTGCCAGTCTGGCAGGGTGTGGTGGTGCACACTTTCCATCCCAGCACTGGGAGATAGAGGCGGGCAGATCTCTGTGAGTTCAAGGCCATCCCAGTACTGCAAAATTGCTAAAGGAAAAAGTACACTTCAACTCATAGGTACACGCCAGAGCTTTCTGAGGAAGACCCCAGTAGCACAGGAAGTAAGAGCATCGGTGGACAAAGGGGCTTTCTGAAACTTAGAAGCTTCTGTACATAGAAAGAAAAGGGTCAGCGCACAGAGTGGGAAGACATCTCCGCTAGTGATTCGTTCCCCTGGAGGTCTAGAGTATAGAATATACAAAGAATTAAAAAAAAAAAAAAAAACTAGGTATTAAGAAAGAAAAGAGCTACTTTAAAAATGTTTTATCTGTTCCTCGAATTCCTTCTTTAGGCAGTTGCCCGCCCCTAGGCTTCCAGTGCCCGCCCCTAGGCTACCAGTGCCCGCCCCTAGGCTACCAGTGCCCGCCCCTAGGCTACCAGTGCCCGCCCCTAGGCGCCCTGCTCCCTGGAATCTTCTTGTCATTTCTCTTCCCGCACCATCAGATGGGCACGTCTAACTGCCCATCAGAAGCATGAGCACACCGGAGCACACCGGAGCACACCGGAGCACACCATCACGCTCTCTGGTCTCTCTATCATGCAGGGTTTTATCCAGTCGAATAAGGAGCAGGTGTTGAAAGTTTACTACTTGCCTGGAATACCTGAGGTCTTTCAAAGAAACTTCCAGATACAGATCGCCCACCTGGTCCCAGAAAACATCACTCTGTATGGAGAGGGCATCTTTCCAAGAATCAGCCTTGACCTCCACAGGAACCTTCGAGGTACCTCCACCCTCCGCAATAGCTTACCCGCCCACACTGTAATAGCTTACCCTGTCCCACACACTGCAATAACTTACCCATCCACCCCTTGTGGGGGGGGGGGTACAAAATCTTCTAGTTTTTTTTCTTTGCTCTGCATCTTTGAAGATTAGTGACTGCTCCCTTTGTTTAGTCATTTTATTTGTCTAAAAAAAAATCTCTAGTATTCCTTGCTGCGCCTCAGTTGCCAGGGGTGGGGACAAGAGTTAGATTTGACTCACACTGCAGCCATTGCAAACTAAGACTGCTGGCCAATTTTGCCATCAAGTAACTCCCAATCAACACCAATGTGGTGACATTTGGGCCAAGTCTGCATTCCTTCAGCCAAAGTGTCTCTCCCAGTCTCCTCTCCCAGTAACACGTTTGGCCTCTTCATGTTGGAGATGGAGTCTGGGGTAATATCAGGTGTAGACATCTCAGAAATAATAACTTTCTCAAAAAAGCAGCCATAGCCTTTAGACCTTTACTCTGGGGTTACATGCCTATAGACTGAAATTAGATATTATTAGCATTTGCCTGCAGGCCTAGCCCTATGTGGTCCCAGAGCCATCTTCCTGTGCCAGGCTGGTAATTCTGCCTTGGTAGGCCCCAATACTTGGCTTAAAGGCTCTCTTAGCTGGCTCTTCCTGACCCAGGGCAGGACCAAAGGTCCTCCTCCTCCTAAAGTCACAAACTCACCCACTGAGCTCTGTTCATTAAATTATAACTTTCAGGCCCCTGGAAACATGGTAAGTTTTCATGTGATATTGTATTTCATATAACATAAATGTGAATAAAGCTAAGACCACACTCTTATATTAGAACTTCAGTCAAAGGAGGGTAACCAAGCCCCACATGCCTTCAGTGCTCGAGACTGACTTCAGGAGGCCCTCGGGCGCTGAAATCCACACATGCGCAGGACCCACCCATAAAATGTCACGGTATTTGCATGGAACCTACACACATCCTCCCATGTACCTCGGCCTACCTCCCGCCAGACTCATAACACCCAGGACAGTAGAAATGGCGTACAAACAGTAATTGCACCCGATTGCCGGGCATGACGAGAAAAGGTCTGCACAGCTTCAGGTCAGATGCTCCGTTTTCCCAAACAGTTACCATCCATATGTGTTTGAATTTGTAGATCCTGAACCTACAGGTACAGAGAGCCAGCACTGAGGGTCAGGAAGGAGACCTTTGCCTCGCGGTTGAAAACCGGGATACCTGTTAGCATCCGAAGATAGAGGGTGTGGTTAAAAGGAAGGTCTTTCGGTTACGCCGATCTGAACATCGTTTGGTCTTAGGCACTGGTATTGACCCGTCTCAGCATTTCTCATTTCTTCCTAGTAGGCTCTTTAATTCTTTGCCCGCCTTTACCTTCAAAGCATTGTAATTTGCAGTGACTTTTGGCCAGTCCAAGCATCTGAGATCCCCTGCCAGCTGTCTACCCGCCTTCATGAGGAGTATTGTGACTCACCTGACTCAAAGTGACCCCAACATACCCTTTCTGTTAACTGGGAGGTACTTAGCTTGTAAAATGCCACTGACAGCTATCTCAGTTTGTTCAGCATTGAAGGGGACTGTCGGGTGTAGAAGGTTTAGACTCGAGAACCGAGCAGAGTTCCAATTTGTAGGGAACCTGCAGGGATCCCGATTTTCCACCGTAAGGCGAAGGTCTCCTCCTGACCCTCACATCTGGCTCTCTTTACCTGCAGGTTCCCGCAGGAGCCTGTTAGTGCCTTGTGCTCTTAAGGCCCAGCTTGTAGCTCATGCGCTGCGTCATTAAACTCAGTGAGGTCTTAGGTACGAATTTGACTCACTCACAAATTACCTGTCCCTCCAAAGGGAGAGAAAATATGGTGGGTGGAATGTAAAGACGCCTGCTTTCCTCCTCGCTCCACCCTGAGCCGAGAGTCTAGACTTGAGGCCGAGCACATCGTTGTGTCTGACGAGGCTGCTTCTCTCCCCTGACCCTCCGCAGGCAATGAAAAGTATGAACACTTCCTGGAACAAGCAAAGAAAAACGTTGAAAAAGAGTACAATGAGACTGTCAATCACTTTGAGGTGATTACTGAGGAACTCCCTGAGGAGGAGACCGAAGAGGTAAAAGTAGTTCCATCTTGCACAGAATGTATGTGAGGAAAAGAAAACACACAGGGCTGGGCAAGGGCGGGGCAGGTGGGGCGGGGCAGGTGGGCGGGGCAGGTGGGGCGGGGCAGGGTGATGACACAGGATATCCCAGAAACAGAGTGGAGATACAGCCAAGGCAAAAGGGTGGCTTGGAAAGAAGGCAAGATGAGCCCAAAGAGGTGAGCAGCCATCTGGAGAAGCCGTTAAGAATTTGGGACTTTTCCTAAGGGGAAGAGGGAGGCACTAAAATGTTCTAACCGGAAGTGCTACAACAGAATTAAGTTTGCATCTCTGAAAGATCCCTGTAGCTTCTTGTGGAGCTATGAGGGGACAGAGTTTAATGGATCCAGAACAGGTATGAGAAGAGAGGCTTTTTAAAGCTCTGGGGATGATTCTAGGTGAAAGGTAGTAATAGTGATGATGTCCACGGAGGAGAGGGCTGAGTGAAGACAAGGAATATTCCAGACCTGGAATTGTTAGGATTGATTAGATATGGAACGAGGTAGGGACAATATTTCATTTGTGTGTATCATAACGAAGAGTGTATTGAGAGAGGAAACTCGGGAGGAAAATCATGTTTTTGTAGGAAAGGGAGGAAGGGAGATGAATCAAGATGGCCCATTACTAAGCATAAAATTGCATTCTTTTCATTTTCTGGAAATTGCATACACATTTACAGTGTATCTTAGTCACCTATGCATCTCCCCACGCACTCCTTCCAGCTCCCCCAATTTCCATCTGCCTCCCAACCAAGTCCAATTAGTGCAGCCCATATGGTTATAGGCAGTCATCAACTACCATTGGCTGCCCAGCGAGGGGCAGGGCATTGGGAATCCCTCCCCACTCAATGCTGGAATGTTTAACTAGCTTGATCTAGTTGTGCAAGTAACCACAGAACTTGTGGGCTCATGTGTGTAGCATCTATGCTGTGTCGGGAAGCCAGCCCTTCACAGCGCTCCCCCACCTCCAACCTCCTCTGATTTCACATTCTTTTAACCTGCTCTTCCAAGATGGCCTCTGAGCCTTTGGGTGCGTGGGGTGGGGGGAGAAAGTAACATTGTTGCACCATCCAGAACCAAGCACTCAGAATCACTTATCTCAGCTTTGAGAACTCTGATGAATCTGCTTTAACCACTACCTTCTGTGATAGGAAACCTCCTCTACCCGTAACACTAACTTCAGGGGATCCAGTGCCTCTGGCCACTGTGGACCTCTGGGCTCAGGCTCAAGTGCATATAACCACAGACACACATCTTCACATACGTAAAACTTCGAAGAAGAAACCAGGGGTAGAATGTCCTAACTTTGTGTCCTTGCATAGGACTATAAAAATGGCCACTGAAGCCGAGATCATGTAGAGAAAACACATAGTAGGTCTACAGTACTTCAGAATTTTTGCCAAAACATTTTTATTTTTAAAAACATTTATTATATGTTTATTTTCCAAAGGAGTATGCATATTGTCACGGAGCAACTGAGAGAGTAAGAGGCCAGCTTTCAGGAGTTAGTTCTTCCTTCCATGGAGGGAGTGAACCCGGGCCATCACACTTGGCAGCAAATGCCTCTTTGCCCACTGAGCCATCTTGCCAGCCCATGTCAAAACATTTTTAACTGTCTTGTTTGGGGGCAGGGAGATGGGTGAGCATCTGTGAGTACCTGTGGCTCTTCCAGAGGATCTGAGTTCAATCCCTAACATCCACACGGTGGCTTACAACTGTTCCTAATTCTAGTTCCAGGACATCCGTGGCCCTCTTCTGAACTACACGGGCACCAGACATACATACAGTACACATACATATATGTAGGCAAAACGCTCATATACATGAAATAAATCTAAAACCTTTTTTAAAAAAAAAAACCCACTTCCTCATTTTTAAGTGCATGAGAATTTATTCATTATTAACCTTTACTTAGTATACATTTAAAATTCAGAAAGCATAAAGAATCAGTTTACCCTTTGTGGGAAAAATGAAACTTACCAACAATGAGCAAAGAGAATTCATATTGATTAACTGTCTTCTGGATTGCTCTCCCTCCCTTCAGATAAGCGCTCCTCTCCAGATGGAAGTAGAGCGACTTATAGTCCAAGACTATGCCCTGGAACACCAGAGAGGCATCTCCAGTACCGCCGAGGACACCTACTTCAGCCATCGGAGTCGCCGCAAGCTAACCAAGTGAGCTCCCCCCCCCCCCSCATTTGTGTCACCTTTGCTTCAGAGTGTGTTGAAACAGCCAGTTCTTTGTGTCTCCTGAGACACTGATTGATCACCKGGGACTGAAAGCCGTGCACCTCATGTTAGCGGTCATTCCCTAGCATGAAGCGAATGGGGCGATTCTGGCTCCTACAGCCAGACTACCACGTCCAGTAGAGAGGGCCCATACTGAACGTGTCACTGGGTAATGACCAAATCACACATGCGGACTTGGGAAGGATGCATGGAGTGTCTAGTCTTTATCTAGCGGTCCTCAGCTGCTCTCTACCATGAAAATAAATAAATAAACAAACAAATCAATCAATCAGTAAAGCYGCACACAGGAGAGAACATACACTCTCTCCCTTTGTGAAAAGTGGCCCTCCGGGCTTGAATGTGACCAGTGACCAGGACGTCCCCCTGACTGTTTCAGGGTCCAGCTGCCAGAGTACGTCCTGGACTTTGGCTACATTGTGCTTGGTGACGTCCGAACCCACATCATCAAGATCACCAACACCAGCCACTTTCCCGTGTCCTTCCACGCAGAAAAGCACGTCCTTCACGAAACAGGTACCAGGAGCGCACCTGCATGTCCCATCCTTCCAGGGCCTGTGACAGGTGCCTACTCCCCTGATATTCCTGCCGCTTCCACACTCAGCGAAAGGAGTGTTCTGGCCTATTCTGCCATACTTTGGTAAGCCTGTTGCAGTGGGCATAGCAGTTCCTATGTGCTGTTTTCCTTGCTCATGAGAAACACTTTTTTTTTCCTTTGTCTTGGTCCAGGCTTCAGCACTGAGCTAGACCGTGTAAAGAACCTACCTTACTGTGAGACAGAAACATTTGAAGTGAGATGTGACCCACAAGGGGCTAATCTTTCTGTGGGGAACAAAGAGGTCATTCTCCCCATCAAGGTACAGTGCACCCCTGGGCCTACAATGGCCATCCAGGTTCCCAACCAGGCCTGTTGAGAACCCCGAGGTAATGCAGTAGTGGGGACCAAAAGCCAGGCTCTGAGCCTCCTGATCAAGATCTCCATCATCGAGCTACATCTCCAGCCCGAGACACTGTTTTGTTGTGGTTTTTTCCCCTAACTCCAAGCCACAAGGTAACTGTAATTTTCTGTCTGTTCCAGGTGTTTGGAGGGCCAACCATTCACCTCTGCCTCCAGGCCACTGTGACCATCCCAAGTATGACCCTGTCATGCAACAAAATAGAATTTGCTACGATCCAGTGTGGGCAGTGCATGGTGGAAACCATTCAGCTTTCTAACAATCTCCAAGTCCCCTGTGAGTGGTTTGTCCACACCCCAAAGACTACTAACAAGGTGAATTGGGTTCCCCTTCTCTCTATTCCTACTTTAGCCAGAGTTGGGACCCTGGGCCTTTCCTCCCATCATTTTAGCTTCCTGTTGAAAGACTCTCAGTGTCAACCACTGGCCAGACCCTAAGCCTGGCGCTCAATGCTGTCTCAGCCCTTGCCGTTGGGTAGAATGTCTTATTCCCTTTTGCCTCCGGTGCACATTCCCTGCCTGGAAAACACTCAGGAAATGCATCTCTCCTGTGTGTGGGGAATGGGATGGCTCTGCTTTCCACATACAAGATCTAACTGTCTAACATTCATAACCCAGCTGGATAAACACATGCCAAAGTATTTGCGGAGGAAGCTGCAAGCTGAGATGATTCCCAAGTCTCGGATCTTTGAGATCCAACCTACTTCCGGAGTCTTGGATCCCGGCGAGAGGTCTAATGTGCAAGTGAAATTCATGCCCAAAGAAGAGGTGAGCTCGAAAGAAAACTGAGGCTTTGTAGAGGTCTCCCTTCTGGGTCTCTCTCAGGTCTAATAAGCCCAGGCTTGCCTGAGACTCGAACCTCCCATTCTGCGTATGGCCTGTCCTTCAAGTCTACCCATTTGCTGTGTGGCCCAGTGGGCTGGGCTCAGCAGACGTGAGTAACATCATCTTTCCCAGTGGCATGGTATTAGTGGCCTACTGCTTCTGTATTCACAGGCTGCGTATCTTTGAACAAATCACTTGTCTGACTAAGCCCCAGCTCGTTCATAGGTAACACAAAGAAGCAATAATATTCCCATATCAAAACTCCCTTATTGCAATTCTGAAACCCAATAATGCTTCCAAAAGTGGGGGTTGAAATTTCATAAGTCTCATATTAAAACTCACTCAAATAGGAAAAAATCTCATTTGAACTGACACGACTGCTTTGCCTTTCTTTATCCTACTTAGTTTCCAAGCGTTGCAACTACAGAAATATTAATGGGTTTCATTACAGGAGACCTCGCTGAGACCGCTTAGGGCGTCAGGTAGCAGAGCCTGTCTCCTCTGTGCTTACCTTCTTGCAAGTCAGAATATAAAAGCAGCCGGAAGCTGAGATTTCAGCTGATCTAGTACTGAGCTGCAGCCATGGCTCTTTTTTTTTCTTTGAGTCATTTTGAAGATTAATAACACCGAATGGGGCACACAGCACCCAGTGACTATTAACACGGGTGACCATAAGTCATCGCGGCAGCCAGCACCTCCTAGCGGAAAGCCTCCCTGAGCCTCACAAATGTCATCAGTGCGACGTCACTCCTATGGAGAACATGGCAAGCAAACCAAAATCCTAGCACCAGAGAGAGGATCTCAAGAAGTCCCCCACCTCCCACCCCCTCCACCCGCTGCCATGACAACATTTATTCAAAGCCTAAGACATCCGAGTGATATTTTCCTTTGGATTGTTTTCAAAGACAGGGTTTTGTGTACCCCAGAATGGCCTTGAGCTCACCAAGTAGCACCTAGGATGGCCTTGAACCCTTGATCTTCTGCCTTCCAAGTACCGGAAGTATAAGCATACACCCCCACCCCATGACTCCATGGATAAGAGCACTGACTGCTCTTGCAGAGGACCTGAGTTCAATTCCCAGCAACCACATGGTGGCTCACAACCATCTAGACCAGGATCTGATGTCCTCTTGTRTACATGCAGGCAGACCACTCAAATACATAAAATAAAATAAAAAAAATCTTTTAAGTGTCTTAAGACTAGCAAGGGTTTAGCCAAGATTTGGATGTTATTTTATTTTATTTTATCTTTCTTTGTGGCCCTGGGAATTGAGCTATCCTCAGTCTGGCTTTGGATTTGTATTACTTTAGAATGAGGGAGATATCACTAAGAAGCAGAGGTGATGGGATATATGCCGGGTTCCTGGTAGTGCAGTGGAGGTTGCTGCTACGGCGACAGCTCTGGACAAGATTGGTTCCCTGGCTTTTCTGCTGTACCCTCTGCTGCCTGGAGGGATTTGACAGCCTTGGACTCAGAGAGACAGAATGATGTCCATATAGGAAACCCAGAGGCATGAGAATGGCCTTAGAGGTCCTTCTGTATTTGACTGAGCCCTGGCCCAGTCTCTAGCATGTGACATAAACAGCACGCAAATACTCCAGCACAGAGGCTGTTCTTTCACAGCACCGTAGGAAACATGTCTCCTTTCATCTGGAGACAAGAAGTTTTGTCCCTCTGGTGGCTCTCGGTTTTACATTGCGTGTTGTTGGTTTCCGTGTTTTCTAGAAATTCTACAGCCAGTCTCTGCTATTCCAGATTGGCCAGAGCACGCAGAAGCTTGTGCTCCTGGCACAGGGTCAAGGTCTGGAGCCCCGCTTGGAGTTCAGCCCTTCCGTTCTGGAGCTGGGGCCCCTCCTGCCTTTTGCGGCAGGAGACGAGGCCGAGGTGATTGTGAGGAATCCCTGCAGCTTCCCCATCGAGTTTTACTCCCTGGAATTTGACCAGCAGTATCTCTTAGAAGAGAAGGTGAGCGGAGACCAAAACCAAGCACGCTTCCTGACACGGCAGGCCCCACCCTGACATGTGACCTTCTGTCTACAATACCTTCCTCCTGGCCTTTCCCCTCCTCTTTCCCTGTCAGTTTATCAATCTCTTCTCCATAGACTTTCTCTACCTGCTTCTTCTCCACATGAGAACTTGCTGTTTTTTTTTATAATTCCAATATGCACATTTAAACAAATTAAAAATCTACTGCATGTTTATGGTCAATATTTGCCCAGTAAAGAACTACATTGTATATTAAAATGACTTTCTTTTACACTTCCTATAATTGGGGCACTTAAGAAATAGTACTGGGCCAGGCAGTGGTGACACACGCCTTTAATCCCAGCACTTGGGAGGCAGAGGTAGGCGGATTTCTAAGTTCGAGGCCAGCCTGGTCTACAGTGTGAGTTTCAGGACAGYCAGGGCTATCCAGAGAAACCCTGTCTTGAAAAAAACAAACAAACAAACAAAAAAGACATATGGACTTGGGATACCACTTACTGACTTTAAAATCATGAGGACCTGTATTCAGTCCCCAACATTCATGTGAGGAAACCAGTCACAGTAATGCACAGTTGTGGTCCTAGCACTGGGAGGGCAGAGACAGGTGGGATTCTTTGAAGATTCCCTTAGAATCAACCAGGATAGCTGAAGCAATAAGCTTCAAATTCAGTGGCAGACCCCGAGTCAAAGAATAAAAAAGGAGAGAGTGACTGAGGAAGATAGTGAAAAATCAACCTATACTCTGCACGTGTGCATGTGCGCACACACAAAAAGGCATGCACACAAATAAATAATTTTAAAATCCATGAACTATGGCAATCTCTGTCCTGAGTTTGAATATGTAGACCATTTACTTTTAATGTAATAGTTGATATACTGAGGGCTGTACCTGCCATTTTGTTTTGTTGGTTTTGCTTTTTGTCCTCTATATACTTTGTGCTGCCTCCTTGTCGGTCCTTTCAGTGTTGTTTATCATTCCATCTCAATTTATCTGGAGCAGTTTTTAGTGCATCTCTGTACAGAGTTTCTTTAGTTACTGCTACACATATTACTTTATGTCTGTGTAACTTACTATGACCAACTGGGGATCAAGCTCCTCATTTTAATGTAAATTTCTTAAATTTCTCCTTATAACATTGTAACTGTAGGTTGTTTTGTTAGAAAACCACAGAGAAGGAGATGCATTTATCGCTTTCCTCTCTTCATTATTCATCATTTTCTTTCTGATATTCCAATGCTTCATTTTGCTGTTTCCTTCCATTTAAAGATCCATCACTGGTTACTTTTGTATTATTATTTTTTTAGCTAGTATAGAGAATAATGAGTTTCATTATAACATTCTCTTATATATTGTCATTGTAACTTATAATCCCATTACATTTCATCAACAGTACCCTGCGTGCATAACATCACCTCATAAGGTTAGCTCACCCAGTGACATTGTAGCCATCTCCGTTTTAAAACAATGGCAAAATTATCTAATAACATAATCTCACATTTCAGAACACATGCCTCTCATTAGTTGATTTGTAACTGTACTTTTTAAAAAATGATAATAGAATTCTATATGTTTGTTATAAGAAGAATCTATTGTGCTATTTTCAAAGAAAAAAATTGTCTCCACATGTAAAATGCTTGGGTGGATATGAAACAAAATAAAGGTTTCGAATCCCTGTAAATTCAGGATTTAGCTCTATATTTAGGCCTCTCCAAAGGGCCCCACCATGTGACACCCACAAAGCATCTCTCCAAATCTCATCCTCGGGTGTTTTGTGAGGCCACCGAGCAAGAGGAAACCTCCACTGAGGCCAACAGTCGTTCTCATTCTCTCCTTGAGCAGATGTTGCGACAGCTGAAGGGCTACGACTCCTACAACACCCTGCTGCTGCCTCCCCGGAACCCGGGGGAGAAGCTGCCACAGGAGGTCTACGACTACTTTAAGGAGATGAAGAAATCAAAAGAGGAATACATGAAGGCCAAGTACCTGGAGACCCTGGAGAACGGTGAGAACCCAGTGTGGAGCTGAGCAAACTCTGGGCCATTGTTCCATCCTCCTCCAGTTAATGGGACCAGCCCACTCTCAAGTACCTGCCAGGTTCCCGGAGCCTGCTGTATCCTGTTTAAGACCATTGCGAAATGGGTCCTGTGGTCTTTGTGTTAGGGTTGCAGAGGCTGGTCAGTCTGTTCTCTCTAGGGTCCAGGGGTTACTGAGACTTAAAACAAGGAGGGTAAAGACCATACTCAAGGTTGTCCTCTGACCTCCTCATGTGCACACACACACACACACACACACACACACACACACACACACGCACGCACGCACGCACACAATCCTCACATAGCCCTTACTTGTAAGCCGAGTACCTGGGACAGCAGCTAGTATATGGCACAATCAACAATGTGTGGCATGTAAGGGAGGAGCTAATGGGCCATGTGGAATCCTCTTCTCCAGCCTTGTGGTCTCTAGAGGAAAAGAGAAGGCAGACAGAGGATATTCACTCGGCTTGCAGGAAAGGCTGCCTCTCCACTCAGTGCTCCAGTCATGTGTTCAGCATCAGTAACTTGTTGTAGTTGTTTTTACAAATGTCACAGGGCAAGTGGCTCTCACAGTCCTAGATGCCATATATAATGGGGTCAAGGTATCACTGGAGTTGGTCCCTTCTGAAACCCACCTTCTTTTTTTTTTATTGGATATATTCTTTATTTATATTTCATTTCCCTTTTCCTGGTTCCCCGCCCCCCAAAGGTCCCACATGCCCTTTTCCCTCCCCCTGTTCCCCCATCCA
>BDUI01000006.1:1636577-1647622 GCA_002335545.1 Apodemus speciosus
ATACTGCCAGGGGGCGGGGACACTGCTGGGGGCAGGGACACTGCTGGGGGTGGGCAGGACACTGCTGGGGGGGGGACATTGCTGGAGGGTGCGGACACGGCTGGGGGCAGGGACAGCTCTGGCTAAGTAGAAATGAAAGGGCTGCTCCAGAAAGATCTGAGCATCTTTTTCCATATAAAAGGGTAGTCTGGGTTTCTGGCAGTGGCCTCCCACCTACCACATACACCCTCTGGTGAACACCTGATCCATCTACTCACATTGTGCTATGAACATGGAAGCCTGCGGAGCAGCTGGGTGTGGGATGTGTTCTCCTTGCCACAGTCACTTGCATTTTAACTTGGCTAAGGAAGACCTGACGCCTTAATGTTAAGAGTATAGCCAAACGGGATCAGTTAAAACACACACACACACACACACACACACACACACACACACACACACACACACACACCCTTAGGACATGAAGAACGTTCTTTTAGATATCCTTCCAATCAAACCATTAAGAAACCACCCATTTCACCTCCAGCATCCAGGATCCATTTTTCTGACTTTTATTTTCTCTGAGATCTGAGTTAAAGCTGGAGGACAGGGTGATAAACCTGAGACAAAGGCAGAATCCCCGGTGCACAGCCCGGCTCAGCTCACTGGCTACCGAGCATCCCTGACCTTCTGTGGCACACTGCCCAGTCCTGGCTCCTCCCCTACAGCCAACTCCAGACTCCTCCGCTTGGCCATCCTTTCCGTGTTCCAACAAGAGAAATCCCTCCAAGTGGAATTTAAGTCAATATCTTTTTTTTTTTTCACTTTAAAATATAGACACAAAGTATTAGCCTAATGAAGCATTCTTGTGCACCGTGGGCAGGCACTGCTGCAGCAGTGGGCATTTTAAAGACAAGAGTATTTTAAAGGAAAAAAGAAATCATTCCCATCTCTATTGGTGCCTGTATCCCTACATAAATCCCGGGATGTGCGCCTGTGCACGCGCTCACTGTGGTTTGGATCCACAGCCGACAAGATGCAGAGCACAGACAGCCACTCCGTAGAGGAGGTTGGAGAGGTGGAGAGCAACCCCGTGAGCAAGGCGATCGCACGCCACCTGGGCATCGACATTTCTGCAGAAGGCCGCCTGGCCAAGAACCGGAAGGGCATTGCCATTATCATCCACGGGACGCCCTTGTCAGGTATACAATAATCCAGAGGGGAGACTGTGATCAGAGATGCCAGGACTCCTCCATACAGAACCGTGGCAACAGCAGCTGTGATCAGGGCAAAGCATATGAGTTTCATCTGAGGAACAGCAGAGTAATGCTCTCAGGCATGTGCCGAGGGGATAGGGAGAGGCAGGGAAGACCAGAAAAGAGATCTAAAGTTTTGCGTCTTCTTAACCACAATTAGAGAAGACGGTGTCATACAAGTATATAATAGTGAAGACAAAAGACAGAGCCTGAGAGATGGATCGGTAGTTAAAGTAGTTGTGAGACAAACTTGAGGACCCGTGTTTGGATCCCCAGAGCCCCCAGAAAAGCCAGGAGCAGTGGTTCGTGCCTGCAGCAAAGGCCGGCAGATCCCAGGGGCTTGTCTCTGCTAGTCTAGATGAAATGGTGAATTCAAGTTCTGTAGGAGCCTGGCTGAAGAGGGAGAGGGAGAAGCCATGAAAGAACGATGTCCTGACATCAAACTCCAGCCTCCACAGAAAACCAGCATGGGTGTCCACACATGCAGATGCCACCCACAAACACATATTCTTCAGAAAAGCTATTCATGATCTGCCATTTTCTATGAGGAGAAAGTGCCAAGCTTATGAGTTGTAATTTGTTCCTATTACCTCTGTAACAGCCACAATTTTAGTGGCTTGAAGAGGCAACGATTCGCCCTCTTAACAGTCCTGGAGGCCCTAAATCTCAAGTGGGCCAGCAGGACTGTGTTATCTTCGGGGCCCATTCTCTGTCTTTTCTGACTTTTACAAACATCGCCCAAATTTCTGACTCAGGATGACATCCCGCATCTTCAAATCTGGCGGTTCAAGTTTCCTTCAACGTCTTGCTACCACATCACTACCTCTGGCTCTAACCCCCCCCCTGCTTTTCCTTCTCTTTTGGGGACCCCTGCAATGAGGTTGAGGCCACTCAGACAATCCAGGGTCATGTTCAACGGTAGAATCTGTAAACTGATCAGACCTACAAAATGATCACTCTTTGCACATGAGGGAGTGTGTCTGCAGGCTCGATCTCTGGTCATTTAAGAGACTTGGAGGTGAAGTACTCAGAAATAACTCCTTAGGGTACTTTGTTCTGCAGACTTCTGTCTAGGACACTGAGCTAATGAGAATCCTAAGAGTCAGTGCCCTGGCTGTTTTTACAGGAAAGACAGCCAATGCCATCAGCATGGCCAAGTTCTACAACGCAGCCTGCCTGAACATTGACTCCATTGTCTTAGAAGCCCTGTCAGACACTAACAACATCCTAGGGATTCGGGCCCGGGAGCTGTGCATCAGAGCTGCCATAGAGCAGTCCATGAGGGAAGCAGAGGAGTCGGGTAAGGTCCATGATCATGTATGTGTGCGCGTGCACGTGCGCGCGTGCGTGCGTGCGTGCGTGCGTGCGTGCGTGTGTGTGTGTGTGTGTGTGTGTGTGTGTGTGTGTGTGTACATATGCATGTAAGGGCATGTGCATGTGAAAGAGGACAACCTTGGGCGTCCTACTTCAGGGGCTGCCCACCTGGTTTATTGAGACAGGGTCTCTCATTGGTCTTGAGCTCACTCCTTGCACTAGGTTAGCTGGTCAGTGAGTCCCAAGAATCTGTTTCTTCTCCCCAGCACTGGGCTTGTTATAAGTTCATGCTACCCCCACCTGGTCGTTTATATGGGTTCTGGGAATCGAACTGGGGTCCTCATGCTTGCATAGGACTTCTCGAGCAAACCTATCACTTCGGGACCCTGACTGGTGAGACCTTTCCTCTATGTACCTCGCTGGGCTAACCTCCCCTCCAGCCTGGTCTAAGGCTGATGTGTGACATGCCGCCAGGGAATTCTCTTCACCCAGCATGCATGCAGAGGTATCCTTCCGTGACCACTGCAGGTGTGTGCTTATTAACACAGTAGAAAACAGGACCAGGAAGAGCTACAGCCCATATTAAGGTTGGGTTGACACTTGGAGGGGAGACAAACATGAGGTCATTCACCACAGGAAAGCACTACAACCATAACAATTGTTGGTTTCTTTGAGAGAGTAAGTTTGGGACTAGAAGGTTTCAGAAAGGGTGGTTTGGGGAAGTCTTCATGAAAATGGGCTTTGAGGATCAGGCAAATATTAGCAGGAAAACTCTAGACAAGGGCAAGACCCAGAAATCAAGGAGGCTGATAGTAAATCAGAGGTGGGAAGTCGGGCTGTAGAACGGATCGATTGTAATTAGCTTTGATTCCAATCCTATTGTATAAAAAGAGTTGGGGGTGACTATGGTCTGTCTCCTAGATGTCCAAAAGCAGGAGTAGAAAAGTAACTCTCATAACATAAAGGGATCAATAGAAAAGCAGGGGGGRAAATGGCCTTGGTCCAGCTGGCTCTGTCTACATACATGGTGGAGAACCRAAGGAGCAGGGATGCTTGGGGATGAGCACAGAGACCTCTAGCCACAGAAACGAGGAAAGTGACGTCATTTACCCTGCAAGGAATCCTGGGAGGAGGAAGCATAAGAAGATGGGTTGAACTTTTGGATCTCAGCATAAAGAAGCCTGGCATGGTCTTCCCATTACAAGCCAAGAATCCTGACTCCATCCAGTCATCTGAGGACTACGGGTCAGGAGCACAGCAGCAACACAAGGAAAAACATACATTGGGTGCAAAGCAGGGGACCTGACTAGAGCTGGATCCTTTCTCTGTGAACAGTCCTGACAGCGTGACGCAGTTCCTGATAGCAGCCCACACCTGCTAGTTGATCCTCTCTCAGTTCCTCTGCTTGGGATGCTCACACGGAAACAAGGTTCTTTACTGGGTAGATAAGAGAAATGGTTCCTCAGGGGAAATCCCAGGCAATGTCATAGTTCTATCTCTCTTAAATGTTCTCCTGTATCTGATAAACCAGTGATCCTTGACATCATTTTAGCATCCCAGTGGTCCATACCATTGTTTTAGCATCCTAGTGGTCCATGCCATCGTGTTAGCATCCCGAGAAATGAATTTGAGCCTCTGAACTGAGTGCCATCAAGCTGAAGCCAGGGCTGAGGGAGTCCATCAGTGGAGTGAGAGCTACAGACACTGCAAAGATGCCACTGTCTCAGAGAGGCCCAGAGAAGACAGGAACTCCCTGGAGAAGGCTTGTGGTCTTAGCAGGAAGGACTGGAAGACGTAAGCTAGGGGACACTTAGATGGGGGTAGGGCCCCAAAGGCAAAGACTCAGCAGGGCAGGTGCTGGGGAAGAGGAAGAGAGAGAAAGGGGAGAGAGGGTGAGGCTTCCATAGCTTCTGCCCTCCTTGCTCTGGAGCCCTTTGCTCTAGTAAACATACTGTCCTCGCTTCATTTATTTGGTTCCATGCTCTGTCCCCACCTCTCTCAGTACAGAAGCAAATCTTCCCTGCTACTGTACTCACAGTGGTGTCACACATAGAGTGGACACCTAACTAAGATGTATTTTAAAAGCAAAAAGGCATCGAGCCAATGAATGGGTGGAACTGGAACCTGCTGAAAGCCCCAGGGCAGCGATCTCTGCCTCAGTTTCCCAAAGTTCAAAGGTTTCTGGGGCCTTTGGGAGCCTCAGGGGCAGGGTTAGGGCCTAGCCAGCCATTCCTGCTAAAGTCAGCAGGGCTGAGAGGAGATAGCTAAGTCCAAGCCTGCCCATGCCAAGCAGAAGCCACTAGCACAGGAAGCTACTGAGTGCTTGAATTGTGGCCAGGTCAGGCTTATGGGAGCTATAAGAGCACGGTGTAGTCTGGGCTGCTGAAGACACAGCATGAGCAGGGGACCAAACAACAGCACAGTGTCAGTGACAGTTTTTTATGCTTGACTTAGATATTGACATATCCATCCTCATCGAATCGGTTAAATAACATACCATTCTAGTTGATTTTTTTTTTACTTTTATGTAATACTGGAAGTTTTTAAATTATATACATCATTGTAACAGCAGTGGTTTGGATCGCTGTTCAGAGAAACTGAACAGTGAAGGGGACAGGGATGAAATGATGGCAGGGCACGGGAGCAAGACGAAGAAAGAAAGAAGAAAGGAAAACAGAGGGAGAAAGGGGAAAAAGGAAGGAAGTCATTTGTTCAAATGAAAACTCTTGCTAAGGTTGTGTCTGGATGCTCTTATTGGAATATGGAGGGCGTGACAGAAGAGAAACAGCTTGAGGCTTGTGGGTAACTGTAAAGAGACTGTATGGTCAGTGAAGAACAGGGTGCCCAGGAGAGCCGGGGTCCATAGTGAAAAGAGGTCAAGACTGAGGGAAGATGCCAGTGGCCAGCGCTTCTGAGGAAGCTGAGTGGAGCTGAGCAGAGGTGTCGGGTCTGGTGAAGGACCTGGTGGAGGTCTAGTGAGGGGCCTGATGGAGGATCTGGTGGAGGATCTGGTCAGGGACCTGGTGGAAGGCCTGGTGAGGGACCTGATGGGGTCTGGTTAGGGGCCTGGTTAGGGGTCTGATGGAAGATCTGGTGAGGGGTCTGGTGAGTTAGAAGGCCAGCATGCTCCATAACTGTTGCAGAACTCAGCTGTGGCTATTCCACTAGAAGGCTCATTGTGTTCTCCACCCTGCTCTCCTCCAGGGGTCCATCTGCGAAGTCAGAATCCCAGGGGGGTACAATGAAACAGGGCAAAGGTGTCAGGCGAGGGGTCCATAAGAAGACTCTGAGTCTCAGGACTGGCACAAGGCACTCCAGCAAGAGCTTATCTAAGTAGATTTTAAATAACTGAAGTTTTAAAAAGTACCTCAAGAGGGAGCTGAGAGGGAAGCAGTCTGCTTGGAAGGAGAGTCCGGAACAAAATGGAGGAATTAACTGTGTGAGGTGAAGGTCCCATCTGCTAAGAACCACACACTTCTTGCTCCATTCATTCCTCATTAAGGTTGTTTCTGCTGAGGGCAGGAAAAAACCGCCCTATCTGCTCCTTCGCCTTACCACTGCCCAAAAGCTCAGAAAGTCAAGTGTCACATTTCCAAGGCCAGGCCTTAGTGCACAAGCAACTTAAGAAATCCTTGGCCTCTGGGCTGGGAAAGAAAATGGGCACAGACCATTGCAGGAGCTATGGAAAGGTTGGGCAATATTGTAGTTTGAATGAAAAATGACCCCCCTCCCCCAGCTCAAATATTTGAACACTTGCCCCCCACCCCAGCTGGCAGGGACCGAAATAAAAAATCTGTCTCTAAAGTTGCCTTTGGTCATAGTATTTTATCACAACAATAAAAAAAAAAAAAAAAAAGTAACTGATGCAGGCAGAAAAGAACTCAGAACCCCCAAGGGCGCCATCCTCGGTGGGTGGAGCCTCTTCTTCCAGCCCAGGTCAGTCAGCTGTACGTGAAGACTGCTCAGTATTCTGTAAGAAAGTGACATGGGCTTCAGAGGATCGTCCCTTGTCCACCCCCCTCCCGCCCCCCACTGTCCTTTCCTTCACAGGGCGGCTTCTACTAAAAATCTACCCCTTTCTCCCAGCAGCCCAGGAATCTTCCGTGACCCAAAACATTGGGGCACCAGTACGACTAAGCACCGAGAACTTGGGCAGGTTTACCTCAGAACTCACTCTGATGACCCAGGAATACAAAGTTCCGAAGACCGTGCGCGGGAGCGTAATGCTCCCGAAAGGCAAGATGACAGATGGCCACTGGTCTGGGTCTCAGAAGCAGCATCACCAGCACCAGCCGGAAACACCGCAGGCACAGGTACACAGGGGGATGCCCTGGGAAGGGGGTTGGGGTCCTTCCTCCTCCCTCACAGCGTCCTGCAGCCAGGCCAGCACCCCGTGGCTGTCCTACACCACTCCTTCAGAAACTCGTACACAGGCATCTGGGACCCAGGACGTCCTATTCTATTACTGGCACCGAGTTGGATCCCACAGGGTTGAAGGTGAAGGAAGCAAGGCCTCCCACTCAAGCCTCCCTAGTGGAGAGTTGAGGAGGAAGACAATCGTGCTTACAAATTATGTGAAGTAAAATAGTGACAGGAGATAGCCACAAGAGAAATGAAGTTGAATTGTGGAAAATGGCCAATATTCAGCCATTTTTAGAATATCATCATCATCATCATCATCATCATCATCATCATCATCATCATAATCATTATCTCCTGTCTCAAACCAGTACAGAAAGAGCATAAAGGATCAGACCACTAAGATAAGTGGCGCGGGGCTGCAGGGAAAGTGGTAGTACACGTCATAAAGAAGTCACTTGGCTCCGGTCACATGCTGAAGGATGCAGAGAGCCATCTTGGCAAAAAGCAATGCTAAAGGCAGAGGCATCCGGCGATAGCTAGGGATGAGCTGTGGGTAGATAGTGAGGTCAAGTGAATATGAGCCCCTAAGATGTGAGCAGAAGGGCTGAAAGGAGTAGTCAGAGAGCACGCCCAAGGTCAGGCGTGTGGGTCACTGGGAGAGACACGAAAGCAGCCCTGGGGGACTTGTCCTTCATGGTAATGTCTGTGTTTCCAACCTATCTGCACTCGCATTCCCCTCAGAATAAACCATTTTATTGTCTTCCCAAAGAGTAGGAAGCGTGGGTGGATGGATGAAAGGAAAGGGGAAGACACCCTTGTGAAATGTAAGGTCCACATAAGAAGAGATGAGATCCCGAGAGGAGAGAGAATGGAAAGCATTAAGCAGATAAGGGCGCTAACTTCCTCTGGGATCCAAGGTTTGAAAGAAGAAAAAAAATACAGCTAAGGAGAGGAGATGTGAGATGGAAGACGGAAGGTGGGGAAGTCTTACCCCATCACTCTGATATGTGTACAGGAGGTGTGGTCTTTTATAGGAAGTGGTGAGGAGTTTGGGGTTGTAGGCTGCCTTCCCTAAAGGAGACTGGTAGAGCACAAATATCTCCACTGTCACAACAGGACTGGAAACTCGCGCTGCATAGAGAGGGAGTTAGTTGAGACTGCCAGTGGCCCAACTAAAACAAGAACCTCAAGTTCACAGTTTTCCTATCCCCCTCCCAGTGGCCCCCGGCAGCCGTCATTCAGAGACAGAGGAACATGATGGTGCCATCATTGGAGCAGAGAAAGAGTGTGCTCAGAGCTAGGTACAAGGCAGTTGAGGTGGAGTCAGTAAGATGAGGCCAGCCAAAGTAGAGAAGGAATTAGAGGACATGGAGGGGGGAAGGGGAAGATTCGAGGGCCCTCGTAGCATGAAACCATGCTGTCTGGGCACTGGGTGTTTCAGAGTGGGTGTCTGAGGTAGACGGAGATAGCTGAAGTTAGTTGTGGTAATCTCCAACCCAAATTATCTTGTTAAAGAAATCACAACTCAATCAATATGAATACAAGCTATAGGCCTAGACTGGGCAGATCTCCCACTGTACTACTCTATTCCCGTCCATGAGATCCCATACAATTTGCGGTTTCTCCAAGCCACATCCATTCTCCTTCTTCTTCTTCTGTTGATCCTCTCTCCTCCATCAATCCTCCCTCCTCCCCCCTCTCTCCCCCCCAAAAACTTTTCAGCTCCACCTTCCCTCCTCCTGTCCAATCATCGATTCTAGACTTTATTTAAAAAGTTAAGGTGGAGAGAAGGTTCACAATTAACTCATCTGCAGCCCCTCCCAGGAGTGGAATTAGCATCAAAATACAAGCCCAGGGCTCTCCACAACACTGAAGGTCCTTGTAGAGACATCGGATAGGCAGGTGGATACAGCAGGCTTGTAGACCTTTCTAAGAAGAAAGAGCTGAGCATTAGATTGGGAATACAGGTTAAGTAAGGATCCAGCTCCTAACAGGAATGGAGAGCAGAACATAGGTGGGACAGGCGGGCGGAGCTATGTCCACACGGAAGAAGACACCTGCAGCTGGATGGAGCATCTCAGGGCTAAACTGGTGCCCAACAAGGTCTTTTATCTGCACCTCCCCTCCAAGTGCATTTTGTATTCATAATAGCATGTAAACTGGAACCACCGGCTCATTTTCTTTGGGAGCACTAGCCTTTAACCCTCTTCCCTGGAGAGCTAAGGTGACATCTTTACACGGTTGTTTGTATTTGTTACAAATAGGGTGTCCTGGTAAGTTCTGCTTGTTTTCTTTCTAGCCATCTAGAAGTAGACTTTTAGAATGTTCTGGGGACAGCAGAAAATCCCAGTTCTGACTCTAACCCTCTCTCAGTAAACAGTAACCCTAAAAGTCAGAGTAGAAATCAGAGCCTGTGTGCCACCTGTGTGTGACACACACACACACAGCCTTGCACTACTCAGTATGACAAGACCCAAAGGAATTGGGCAACAGGTTCTGAGCTGATCTCTCTACCTGTGCACTGGACCCCATCCATTCCTTTCCTTCTTATTCAGTTCATGCAGGGGTTAAATCCCTACCATGGTCCTTACTCTCCTGTTCTTCCTTTGTATTGTGTCCTTTCTTTTTTTACCTGTCCTTTATCCCCCTCCAGCTCCTAACTCACCCTTCAGATCCCCTTCACTGTTTGCTCTAAGGACCGCCTCCTCTCTCTCGGTTTCCCCACCCCCACCCCACCCCAGCCCCATCTCCTTCACCAATCCCATCCAGACATCCACAGCCTGCCTATATTCCACCGCCACCATTGCTTACCAGATTCCGTACACGCTGAGTGTGCTCCCAAATCAGTGTGCTCCCACGCACACTGAGGTAGCCTGCAGCTCCCTCACAGAGACCGTCCTCGTCTCGGTCTGCCATGGCTCCGAGCTTATGTGATCCTCCCATGATGCGCCACCCCCTCACCTGCTCCTTCATTCCCTTGCCTGGTCCCTTTCCCACCACACGCCTCCCTGCCGTGAACATTACCTGTTCCTGCGTAAAGCGCTCAGTTTCTGTCTCCAGTGAGAATGCTAAGCGTCATGGAGGCAGAACCATTGCTGGTCCTGCTCGTGGTTGGATGCCTAGTCCACACGGAGGGCCTGGTGCATGATGGGAGCTCGGTAAATACCTGTTGAGTGAATGGGCAGTCAAATGCGGCGCAGGACACTCACAAAGAACCTCCCACAATATCCCTGCTTGAAGCTACCAGCCATCCTTGAGAGAAAATGGGAATCATGCCTTTTGCAATCCAGACCTCATTTATAAATAAAGAGCTGGCAGGAATTATGTTGTTGTTGTTGTTGTTGTTGTTGTTGTTGTTGTTATTATTATTATTATTATTATTATTATTATTATTATTCTTTTGGAGGCTACATGGCCCGTATGTATAGTTGTTGAGACATAAGGCTGGCTTCTGACTTCTGGCTCTTCTCCCACTCAGCCGATCTCCTCCAGCCCTCTCCTCCCCGGCCCCGCTCAGCGGCGGCTCAGCGTCAGCGCCAGTATCGGAGGGGAGACTGGGCTGATGAGCTGTGTGCTCCCAGATGACCTTCTTGTTCAGATCCTGACAGAGCGGATACAGGTGCGTGCACACACCCACCCACACAGAGCTGCAGGCTTGGAACTCACACACTGAACCCACACTGAGAGCTGAGACGCTAGGCCATCAGACACCCTCAGCGGCTCAGAGCCCATGGCTCTCAAAGAGGGAGCGTGGGCCTCTTCACGCTCAACAGCCATCTGTCCTTTTGTCAGATCTTGCCCGTGACCTCCAGTCAGAAGCCACTCTTCTTTTTAAAGAACCAGAGAGCAGAGGGTTACACATCAAAGAAATAAAACGAAAAGAGCAATGTGATAAAAAATATAGTGTGAGCCTCTAGAAGTCGGAGCTTGCCTGGCGTGGAAGCGTGCACCTGTAATCCCCATGCCGGGGACGCTGGGGTGCGGGATTGCAGAATTCAGACCAGGCTGGGTTGCATAGTGAGATTTTTGCCTCAAAAATAAAATGCGGCCGGGCGTGGTGGCGCACGCCTATAATCCCAGCACTTGGGAGGCAGAGGCAGGCGGATCTCTGAGTTCGAGGCCAGCCTGGTCTAC
>BDUI01000006.1:1647781-1666870 GCA_002335545.1 Apodemus speciosus
TCTTCTCTCTCTCTCTCTCTCTCTCTCTCTCTCTCTCTCTCTCTCTCTGTGTGTGTGTGTGTGTGTGTGTGCGTGCGTGCGTGCGTGCGTGCGTGTGTGTGTGTGTGTGTGTGTGTAAAAACTTGTGGGGACCAGAGCTACAACTCAGTGGATGTGTGTGCGTGCGTGCGTGCGTGCGTGCGTGCGTGCGTGCGTGCGTGCGTGTGTGTGTGTGTGTGTGTGTGTGTGTGTGTGTGCGTGCGTGTGTGTAAAAACTTGTGGGGACCAGAGCTACAGCTCAGTGGAAGTGGAGTGCCTACCTGGCTTGCTCCAGGCCTTGGTTTTTCTCTCCAACGCCACATGGACACACGAAAAGACTATGTAAATGCTCTGCAGTCATGACCAGCAAGGCCTAGGCAGTCGCAGAGTTCTGCGTTTCCTTTAGTTTCTCATACTGGGCAGATATTGAGTGCACATTTTTTCATGTGTTCACGTGTATAGGGTGTGTATGTGTGTGTGTGTGCATGTTTCTATATGTGTGTGTACATGGGTTGGAAGCCATGAGTTGGAAATTAATATTAGGTATTCAGTTGCTCTTCGCTTTTTATTTATGAAGTCAGGTCTCTCACGGCCGTCAGAAGTTACCGATCCTGGCTAACCTTGTTGGACAGTTTATGACAGAGCTCCTATCTTGGTCTCCCAAGTGCTGGGGTTGCAAGCAGCACACCCCTGCCTGATACCTGCTTGGGGGCTAGGGATTCAACTCCATTCTTCATGCAGGTCCTGGCCTTTGGAAGCTCTGCTGAGCTCCTTCAAGTAAATACCACATTGCAGCGGTTGTAACACCAAGATCATTCCAGGCCAGTTACATGGTCCAAGTCATTCCACTCCAAGGAAGTGAGACTGCTAAGAAAGCTACAGGCCTGGGAGACAACTTAGTGGCAAAGTGTTTGCTTCCATTGGGTCTCCCAGCAGGCACCTCATAAAAATCTGGACATGGTTTTATACACTTCCAACCCCAGATCTGAGGCCAAAGGATCCCTGAGACTCACTGGCCAGCCAGCCTAGCAAAATCAGTGAATCCCAAGTCCTAACGAGAGACCTTGGTTTTTTGAGACAGACAGACAGACACAGGCAGACAGACAGACAGACCAGACAGACCAGACAGACAGACAGAGGAATAAAGAAGAGAAAGGGACAGCTGTCAAAGAATAGCCCCCAAGGTTGTCCTCTGGCTTCCTCTTGCATGTGCATGTATGTGCACCTGTACACAAACATGCACACATACAAGAACACACATGTACATACTCAAAGAGAAAAGCTCAGTCAGGCTCTTGCTGCCAGGTTCTCCACCCGCTGTGAGAACCCTTCCCTTTTCTCCCCTTTGCATCTTACTTTCATACACCTCAGGAACTTTCGAGACTTTTTGACACTTTCTTTGTTCCTTTATTCTACACACAGAGATGGAATAAATCCTTTGTCCTTCAATCACCCATTGCACTCTTTCATAAATGCATCATTAAGACATTTAGTCTTCGTTTACACTTGGTGGGGGATAGGGGGGACTAGTACATTCTATCAAAAGACCTCCTTCATTTCCTGTCAGTGCCTGGTCTTTGGTTTCATGGTGTTCATTTTGGAGCTGTGAGTATGCCGAACCCGGCAAGAGAAAAAGCCTTCTCTCCGTAGAGAACCGTTGATTCAGGCTGAAATAACCATCTCATGTTCTCTCTGCCTGCAGCTGAGTGACTGTTTCAGAGGTGTGGTGTTTGACGGCCTGGACACGCTCTTTGCACGGAACGCACCCTCCGCCCTCCTCTGCCTGCTAAAGGCCATCGGCAGCCGGGAGCACATATATGTCATCAACATGTCTCAGGACTACATGGTCATGAAAGCCCAGGAGAAGGCTAAAAAGGACCTGGAAGGCAAGGCCCCTGACCTCCGCGGATGATCTCCCCAAGCCCAATGGGGCTTTCCTTGTTACGGAGCCCTCGTGGCTTTCAACTCCTTCCCCTGGTGTAATAATCCAATGGGTTTATGTGACATTGTTACCTTGAATCTCACTGGCACCTACCTCTGTCCTGGGAGGTGACCAGGACAGGTATTTCTAATTATAGACAGGCTAAGGAGAACACACTCTGGGAACACCCTCGCCTAAGAGGCTTTGCTTGCTTGTTTGATTTATGGCAACCAATGCTGTGCCTTTAAACTAATGGAACCATTCTGTATACGTTGGGTCATCTCATCCTCACCCCTGAAGATTATTATCCCCATTTTACAGATGAAGAGATTGAAGCCCCAAGATAGGAAAAGTCTCTTTGAGATCACTTGATAGAGAGACGTGCTGGCCCTCAGCAGGTGTGGGCAGAAGGCTTGTAGGCTCAAGGCCAGCCTGGCTGCAGAGCAAGACTACTGCGAATTCTATAGGCTATGGGTACTATATTACTATTCTGTATTTATATATACTATAGTATATTCAGAGGACAGCCACTTCTATCATTACCTTAAAAGCCAGCAAAAAAAACCAAACAGTAACAACAACAACAAAAAAAAAAACCCCACTAACTAGTAATTGAAAGATTTGATTGAAAAATAGATAACAAGGGTCAGAAAGATGGTTCCAGGGACAAAGGTGATTGCTACCAAGTGAACCTGACCACCTGAGTTCACTCCCTGGTCCCCACGGGATGGAAGGAGAGAGCCAACTCCCACGAGGTATCTTCTGATCTCTGTACCTGGATCATGCCATGCATAAACACATACACATACACATACACACAGAGTAAATAAATTAATGTATTTTTTAAAAGAAAGAATAGATACAACAACATAAAAATAATTTTACTTGAATTATTATTAACTTAATCAGAAGCAGACCAGCAAAGCATGGCCTGTACGGGTTTGAGGACTGATGCCCACACTGTCCCCAAGCAGAGCCATGCCTCCGGGGAGCCTCAGTTCAGGATACACTACTGACCTTCGCTTGGGCTTTCCTCTCCTGGCACCATCTACACAGCTCATAACCTTGCAGTGGGGGAATGTTTAAAGCAGACTTCATCCACGAACAGGACTCAGACTCTGCCTCCTCAGCTCCTCATCAGGAACAAGGACCAGGCTTCCTTCAAAGCATTTCACCCTCCTCCTTCCTGGTTATCTAGAACACTTTTCAACAATGATCACTTCGAAAGAAATGGCTTTTATTTTCCTTGACAATCTTTGAGCTGAATCTGTGTCTCTTGACACAGAGTCAGTGTCGGGTGAGGACTAGCTTGTGGTCAGACTCTGTCTTCTTGCTGAACCTTGGCCTTGTAGGAAGGGTATCCTCCCTCAGGCCTCATTTTAAAGGGCACTAATCCCATTCAGGAGGGCCCCACCCTTGTGCCCTATTCCTCTCCTCAGACCACACTATCATATTGAAGATTAAGTTTCTACCTGTGAATTTAGGGAGACACAAATTTGATGACTTGACCAACAACCTACTTCCTAGTTATCTAGACCACTTTTCTATAATGGTCAGTTTAAAAGGAATGCATCTCCCACCCCATGATCTTTGGGCTGAACCTGTATTTCTGTCACAGAATCAGTATCTGGCAATTCTCACCAGACAAGTCATCGAGATTACAAACCTGATGATTTGAAACAACATGGATTAATTATGTTACAGTTCTGGGGTCAAAGGTCTTGAAGTCCAGGTGTCTTAGTTTCTATTCCTGCACAAACATCATGACCAAGAAGCAAGTTGGGGAGGAAAGGGTTTATTCAGCTTACATTTCCACACTGCTGTTCATCACTAAAGGAAGTCAGGAATGGAACTCAAGCAGGTCAGGAAGCAGGAGCTGATGCAGAGGCCATGGAGGGATGTTGCTTACCGGCTTGCTTCTCCTGGCTTGCTCAGCTTGCTTTCTCATAGAACCCAAGACTACCAGCCCAGGGATGGCCCCACCCACAATGGGCTCTCCCCTCTTGATCACTAATTGAGAAAATGCCTTACAGCTGGATCTCATGGAGGCCTTTCCTCACCTGAAGCTCCTTTCTCTGTGATAACTCCAACTTGTGACAAGTTGATACACAAAACCAGTCAGTACACCAGGTGTCAACAGTATTGTGGGCCTTTAGAGGCTGTGGTGGGAAAGAAGCCCTCTTTGCCTTTTATAGCTTTCAGAAACTACCTCAATTCCTTGGCCCATGTCCCTTCCCTGCAACCCTCACCGTAGAACCTCTGCTTCTTGTGTGGAACCTCTCTGCTTCTGCTGTCGGTCCTCTCCTCCGACTCTCTCGCCTCCCTCTTACAAGGAACCTTTGGATGGGACTCTGCCACCCAGACAACCGAATTCAATCACATCTCCAAACATCCTTCTGCCGTGGAAAGCCCCACAATCACAAGTTTAAGGATGGAGACCGGGACCACCACTCAGCCAACCAGAGATGGAACCCAAACTTGGCACTATAGAGATGAAGGGAGACAAACCACCAGCGACTAGGAGGACCATCTACTCTCCTGCAGCCTCCTGCTGTCGCCGTGTGGGCAAAGCTGCTAAGGCTCTGACATCCCCTTCTGTCTGTTCACTCCACAGAGAGCAAACGCAAGGAAGCTCTTGCAAAGGAGAAGGAGCGTCTCCGGACACTAGACGAGGAAGAATATGATGCTCTAACAGCAGAAGAGAAAGTGGCATTTGACCGTGAAGTCCGGCAGGCACTCCGGGAGAGAAAGAAGAGGTGGGACCAAGGGCTGGTCAGAGCAGCACTGTTCCCTGGGGAGGAACTCACTCACAGGGAGACCAGGGTCAGGAGGGTACTTGCTCAGCTCTGAGTCATCTTCCAGAAAAACAGCCTTTACCACAAAACACAGGGAGGGATATCTGTGGAGGGTGGGAGAAACCATTTGGCTAATCCAGGCCCCTGGCTGCTGCAGACCTGCAGCATGTCTTCTATTTTTCTCTGCTCCCTTCCTGCTGGGGCATTTGAGACTATTAGGAAACTTCTGTAAGGTCATAGCTAGTTCTCGGGAAAGATTTCATGTCCCTGTGTCCTCCCAGGTTCCCAATGGCTGCGCTAGCAAATGAATTCTGGGTTGTCCTACGTGCCTAGGGGTCTGCAGCTTGTGACCCAGGAGCCACTCTGTTGACACGGGTATAGTGGCCTAACTGTTCTCCCACTGTTCAAGCCCACACGTGAGTGGCTCTGTATGATCCTCAGCCTAAGCAGTTCCCCCGAGACCCAAGGCAAGCTCACAGTCAACAAGTACAGCCACTCAGTGTCCTCACGAGGGACTGCACAGGAACTAGATCGCCCCACAACATGTAGGGCTCCAGAAAATGAGCTGCAAGCTCAGGCTGTCTCTCCCGCACAGTCTTTCTGTCTTCAGACATCACAGACAGGGACAGTGCCCATGTACCCTCGGGGATTTAGAGAACACAGAGTTGTGACACTGAGCTATGATATAAGGCCATTTTCTCCTCTCCCTCTGCCTCCAGACCCCTCTCCGGGAGTCTGAAAGAGATTGTCCATCTCTTGTCCCCCCCTTCATCTTTGTCCCCGAATAGGAGAAATGTTTATTCATTGAGAGGCATGACAAGCTTAGCTCTGACACCCCAGGAAACACCCCCTTATCATCCAGGCTGCAGGGCCTGCTGCCTTCATGCATTTGTCTCATTGCTCACTACCACGCTGTTTGTAACACATACACACAGGCACCGACACACACAGACACACACACACGTACACACACACACACACACCATGAAGGACGTAGACAGAGCCACAGGGAGCAGTGAGTCACAGTAGCCAGGAACAACTACAGATTCGCAGAGATGAAAAGCAGTAAATCGGAGAGAGCTTCCTAAGCTTTGTGTGTTCTTGACTTCTTTTTGCCTAAGAAATGTTTACCTGACTGGGCATGGTGGTGCGTGCCAGCACTCAGGAGGCAAAGGCAGGCGGTTCTCTAAGTTCCAGGACAGCCAGAGCTACACAGAGAAACTTAGTCTTGAAAATAATTAATTAATCAAAATTATAATTATAAAAAAAGAAGATGACCTCAGGAAATATAGATAAATTGACATACACCCCAAACCTTCTCTGGTTTCAGAATAAGTCAGAATAAGGTTTATTTTAAAATAATTCTTTGGAATGTATGTATAATTTTATTAATTATAAATACAGAAGTAAGTTTGCATAACTGAGACAAATAGACCTTTTCTTTAGAGACAGGGTCTCCCTGTTTAGACCAGGCTGTCCCCTAACTCAAAACCCACAAGAGATCCTCCTGCCTGTGCCTCAAAATGCTAGGATTAAAGGTGTGTACCAACACAACCAGTTGCTTCTTTACTTCCATGTAAAGAATTAAATCTTTGATACTGAAGAACAAACAGTTTCTTCAGCATTTTTCAAGTTGGTTAATACTTTTCTTTTATAATCATAAATGTTGGGAACATGCTTTCCCATAAATATGTAGGACAAAATAGCAAAAGTCTGCTTGCTTGTTTTTGTTTTCCAAAAATTCTGGAAATTCTGCCCTAATCTCAAGCCAAAATTCATTTCAGGCATTAAAAAAAATGAACCTCAAGTCAGAAATGAAGCAGCAGTTTTTAAAATCAAACATTCTAACTCAATGATACACTAATTTGATACTTTCATGCTAACAGATGACTAGGAAAATATTTGAGGTCTTTCTTTTCTATAATTAAGCTATTCTGTGTCTATAAAGGCAGAAAACTGTGCACAGTAAAACCCTGCCATCTCGAGTCTGGGCCAGGTCATGTCAGGCAGTGTTAGTTGGTTTTGCATGCACAGTGTGATAGCACGCATGGCCCATGGGTAAGTTGTATGTTTAGAACCAAAGCTATGTTGGACACGATGATATCTACCTTTCATGCCAGCACCCTGGAGACTGAGGCAGGCAGATCTCTCTGAGCTCCAAGCCAGCCTGTTTTCTACACAGTATTTGATTTTTAATTAATTTTTGACTATTGCATATCCAGAAACTGTGGTCTGTTGCCAAATTTTTTGCAACCCACCCGCATTTCAGTTACATAATCCCTTCTTGTGTTCAGACTTGAAAAAGTTGTGGGATAGATACCTTCAGAAGTACCATCGCCTCGATTTTTTTATATGTGGTACCTGCTTGGCCTCTGTGCTACTTAGCAACCCAGGCAGACATGGTTGATAGCATAGAACAAAGGGAAAGAAAACCAGAAAGGGAGGGCTGGCTTTCCAGAGCCAGCATCACAGCTCTGAGCCAGCGGTGATAGGGACTGACACGCAAAGCACAGCATTCCCTCCTGTCTGAACATCAGATGTGAGTGTGTAGGAGAGCGTACCTGCACGGATCCCATAGCAAGAGCAGCCTTGGGACATTCTTTCTCAGTGATCAAGCTTATTTTCACCTTTGTCTTTCTCTCCCATGAAGAGAGTCAGGACTAGAAATACAGATACGTTTTAAAACATTCCAATTGCATGTAATTCATCAGAGATTTGCTGAATGGACTTTCAAAGTTAGTTTTGATCCCTCTGTTTCATTCATTCATTCATTCATTCATTTTTATTAGATATTTGCTTTATTTACATTTCAAATGTTATCCCCTTTCCTCCTTACCCATCTGAAAACCCTCTATCCCATCCCCCCTCCCCCTGCTTACCAACCCCCCTCCCACTTTCCTGACCTGGCATTCCCCTACGCTGGGGCATGGATCCTTCACAGGACCAATGGCCTCTCCTCTCATTGATGTATGAAAAGGCCCTTCTCTATTACATATGTAGTTGGAGTCATGGGTCCCTCCATGTGTACTCTTTGGTTGGTGGTTTAGTCCCTGGGAGTTCTGGGGGTCCTGGTTGGTACATATTTTTCCTCCTATGGGGCTGAAAACTTCTTCAGCTCCTTGGGTCCTTTCTCTAGCTCCTCCATTGGGGACCCTGTGCTCAGCCCATTAGTTGGCTGTGAGCCATGGGTATTTTGATCCCCCTTCTAAGAAGAACCAAAGTATCTACACTTTGGTCTTCCTTCTTCTTGAGCTTCATGTGTTCTGTGAATTGTATCTTGGGTATTCCAAGCTTTTGGGCTAATATCCACTTATCAGCGAGTGCATACTATGTCTGTTCTTTTGTGACTGGGTTACCTCACACAGGATGATATTTTCTAGTTCCATCCATTTGCCTAAGAATTTCATAAATTCATCATTTTTGATAGCTGAGGAGTACTGCATTGTGCATTCATTCATTTTTTTAATTCATTCCCTCCCTTCCTCCTTCCCTCTCTCCTTCTTTTTCTTCCTTCTCTCCTTCCTTCCAAGAAAGCTCTGTCCAGGGTCCCTCCTCCTGGCAGTCCCAACTCCTGGCAGGTGGAACAGGAGGTGCTGAATTCTGTTTTTCTGTCCCCGGCTTTGATGCAGGGAGCTAGAAAGACTGGCCAAGGAGATGCACGAGAAGAAGCTGCAGCAGGAGCTGGAGAGGCAGAAGGAAGAGGACGAGCTGAAACGGAGGGTCAAGAGGCCCAAGCAGGGCCCTGCGGTGAAGGAGGAGCCACCCCTAAAGAAGCCACAAGGAGGTGCAAACAAGCAGGTAGCGGTCCTCCCCTCGCTCCTCACCAAGGAGCTGCCTAACCAGCTACGTCTGGGTGTTGTCCCGGGGCAGAAGCTGAGCCTAGTGACGTTGAGCATGACCGTATGGGGACGCCGAGTTAGTGCTTCACTTGGTCATGCACTTGATACCCCGCGCATGCAGAAGGACAGTGGTCCCCACCTGCGGTCCACAGACGAAGTCAGAGTCCCAGAACCCTATGCCGTGATATATCCTACTCCTTGTTCTTTCCTTCGTCTGCTGCAGGACCGTGGCTGGTGCTAACTAAATAGGTTAGTATTAAAGACTTGCTCCCAGGGGCATCCATTGGTTCTCTCCAGTGCCCACGATTTCTACAGCCATGGTTGGTTTGTTGTTTGTTTGTTTGTTTACCCTATTTAAAGTACCAGGTATGAATCCTCTCCTGTGGAGCAGACCTCCATTACAACCAAGAGAATATTTGGTTGCTCCCATAAACAATCGTGCCACTATTGCACCCGAGTGTACATTTTATCTAGCAGGTTATTTGTAGCATACAGTCCTGTGCGGCTTAAGATCATTGGCGTCCTTTCTCCCCCTAGGAGCACTAAGAAGCCAAGCGGTAAGAAAAGAATCTCCTGATCAGCTCAAGTCCGATCCCTATGTCCGGCCATCTATTTAGGAGCAAGCTACATGTGTGTCGCCTGACGTGGCACAAAACACATGACTGTATTCCTTTGGAAGACTTCTTGAGAGCCTTCTTGGTCTAATGTAGTCACCTAGTCTGAAAATGGGGTAGTTTAGAGAAAGCCAGCTGAGACCAGACCAATCCTCTGGGAGTAAAAGGGGACACCAGGGGGTTGCCTGGTGATGGGGCAGGATGGGCAAGCCTGAGAAGCACCCAGTCTTAAGACCCAAGGTACCCCTCAACCCTGCGCCTCACTGAGCAGCACCATGTTTCTCTTGTTCTTTGATAACTAACATTTCCAAAAATCTTTCCCTCCTCTCAGGCTCTACTTTCCATTCCCTGTCGTGCTTCAACCTTCTTTACCGTGCCCCAGTCTCCATGACACCCTTTTGACCCAAGTCTCCAACAGTCCCTTCATGTCTGCATGGCGCAGCCACATGTCACCGTTAGACTCGGTCGGCTTCTCTGTGGGGTCTCTATTCATTGCACCAACTTTTGAACTCTCCTTTCAGTGTCCCAGCCTCACTTCTCCGTGCACACTCTCCCCCCCCACATCCCCTCCCCCTCCCCCCACAATCTTCCTCCCCCTTTCCTTCTTCCCACCTCTCTTTCTTTTCTGGCCCTAACTCCCTTTGTCTTCAGTCATCTCACAGGTTTTCAGCCTCAACCTCTCTTCCTTCCTCTTGGTCCCCAGTGCCTCCCATGTGACTTGGTCGCTTTACCCTGTCTGCTATGCTCCTCAGTGCCTCCACTATGAAAGCATTGTTGCCAGCCCATGGGCTCCCCTGAAATAACAAATCGTGAAGACACTCATTCCTCAATTGATTAAACCCACTGAAGAATTCAAAGCAAAATGGACTCGAAGGAAGTAGGTCATGGAGGGGTGCCTTCGAGGGCTTTGAAGCTTGTCCCAGACCTTCCCTCTTCCTTTCTCTCTGCTTCCTGGATACCATAAGAGATATCACAGTTTTCTTTACATGCGGCCATCTTGCCATTCTCAAAATTATTAGCATGCAGTAATTCACGCCGTTCTTTTCCTTACTATGTCTTCAAGCAGCTTCTAACCGTCCGGTCCTGTCTTCGTTAGCATGCCACATTCATTCATACCTTTCTCTGTTATTTTTCAATTTGGTTAGAAGTTTTTCATCTCGGGACTGGAGACACCCTCAGTTCTATCCCCAGCACTTCATAAAAGCAGGCATGGTGGCATACACTTGTAAGCCCAGCACTCGGGTGGTCGGGGCAGGAGATCAGAAGCTCGAGTTCATGGCCAGCCCGCTTACCTTAGCCCCCATTTCCAAAACGGTTTGGTATTTGCCTTCCCTTTCCAAAGAAGCCACRGTGGCCTCTGTGACACCTTCCCTCCATGTTCTCTGATGGGTTCCTCCTCCTCCTTTCCAAAACATCTGCCTCTTTTCTTTGTTTTTCTTCCCCTCCTCCTAACTCCTTGTGCTGGATATTAACGTTATTTATTTTACTTTCTAACTTATGAAAAGTTGCAAACACATTTGTAAGTGTTGTTTAACTTGTACCCTTGTGTTGTTGACACATGGAGCTGGCATTACTGTCTCCTTCAGGCTTCCTGAATACCCTTCGTAGCTGTTTAGCTCATAATCGTTTCCGAGCATATTGTCCAATTTCCAAGAGAATGGCTTCCTTTGCGTGATCTTTTCTCAGATTTCTGGCTCCAGAAGTCAAGTCTGTCCCATGTTGTTTTGATCCTTCGTATTTTCTGGGCTCTGCTATGTAACCTCCTACATGAATGGTTTTTATAAATACCCGACGTGTTCCCAGATACTTCCTTGTTTTCTGTAACCATTGTCAGCCTCCAGGTACTCTATATTGAGTTTCTATAGCTCCAACTGAAGGTGTCTCCTCTCAACTGGTACCACCTTCCATACCAACTCTAGTGTCTCCACGGTGGCTCCGCCGTCTGAGACTTTGTCTCACAGGAGCTCAAGTAGGGTGCTGGGATTCTTACTTATAAGGCAGCTCTTACCGCCCCCTAAGAACACCCTACAAAGTGATGGAATGACCTAAGGATTTCATCCATGCCAAAAACAATGACAAAAAACCAAAAATGAAAACAGAGCCCACAAAATACATGTTAAAACACAGTAAGAAAAGGTGAGGGTTGGTTGCTGTATATCAAGTTCATTAGATAAATAAGTATTTTTAAGGTCTCTTTTATTTAATCACATATAATTTTTATCATTATCTACTCTAATAAAGTAAAATATATCTATATATCTATATATACTTCTTGCCAGTAAAGTCTTTAAATTACCTTTTTTGTATCTATTTTTTATTTTATTGTATATTTTATTTGTTTACATTTCAAATGTTATCCCCTTTCCCAGTTTCTTTTAAAGCCAAAATGTGACCAGATTCTAAACTCCCATTTGTCCCCAGAGATGCAATACAAAGCTGTGTAGTTTTAATAGCTTTATGCTAAAAGAGCCCTTGCTCCAAAAGGTGCTGTTGCAATCACCTTATATCAATGTGCAAACTCAGTCATTAACAATCCTTTGATGTGCCTATTAACTATCCCCATTGTAAGTCACCGAGTAGTTGCTGGGAATTGAACTCAGGACCTCTGGAAGAACAGCCAGTGCTCTTAACTTCTGAGCCATCTCTCCAGCTCTACTATCCCCACTATACAGAGAAAGGACTAAGTTGCCAGTAGGGTCACAAAGCTGTAATACTGCTGGGCTTGAGCCATCCCTCTCTCTGCCCTCTCCCAGAACATGTGCTGAACACTGCAGTTTGCTGCCCTTTCCATACTGGTCCTTGAGATCAGCAGCCCTGGAGCAGGAACGCGTGTTAACGTGACTAGGCACCTATCTCAAAATTCACAAGGCAGGGGCCACGTCTCCAGTGTAAAACCACGAGGTAGACATTTCACTGAAGCTCCCCACACTACATACAACGTGATTCCCAAACTTACTGCACCTAAGGAGGTTCCTGAATCCTAAGCCTCCTATGAGAAACAAGATGTTTCCTGTCCTACATAGGGTTTTGCTTGTCCTCAATAAGCTGTTTGATGTATAAATTTATATGTTTTGCTTTCTAGCTTTCTGCTGTTGCCAAATTAGAAATGAAGATGGAATCGATAGAAAGGAAAGTTTCTGTCAGAGAGCATGCAACACTTGAAGAAACCACCAGGAAAAAGAAAGCCACGACCGAATATGCGTTTGGATTTCCAATTAGTCAGGAACAAGAGGACAGTGAAGGAGTCTTCCTGAAGGACTCCGACAAGAACCTGGCACTAAAGTTTAAAGTCTATGACACGTGTCTGAAGGATGTCCAAAACATGCTCATGTATTGGGACCGCAAGCAAGGGATGCTGGTACCTCACACAGGCACGGAAGAGCTGTCACATGAGCCTGACGACCAGCGCCAGGCACCTTCAGGGGGTGGGGGCCGCAGGGGCCGCAAGGACCGGGAAAGGGAGCGCTTGGAGAAAGAAAGAGCCGAGAAGGAGCGCCTGGAAAGGGAGAAGGCTGAGAGGGAGCGCCTGGAGAAGCTGAAGGCCATGGAGGAGCGGAGCGACGGAGAAGGGGAAGGGGAGGAGGAGCACGAGGGAAAGAAGGATCTCGGCGTACCCTTTATCAACATCCAGACTCCAGACTTTGAAGGTGTAAGCTGGAAGCAAGCCCTGGAGAGCGAAAAGCTTCCCAAAGGAGATCAGGTACAAAGGCTTCTGCGGGGTAAAGCAATGAGTGAGACCTGGGGACCACACTGCCATAAACATGTCTCTTCCTATTGAAGAATCCACAAACCCTTTGATCAATCTCTCATAGCTCCTTGGATATAGGACAACAATAGCTAAAGAGACTTTCTCCAATCCATAGACAGTTCCACCAGTATATCCCATCTATCTGGCCTCACTAAAAGCCCCCATCTTTACATCAGATCTTTAATATTGACAACACTAGTTCCCCAGGGGAATGAGAGATGTGCTTTGGAGACAATCAAAAGACTTCTCCATCCCAAGATTTCTTCCTGTGAAAGCTTTCCATTGGGATGGGAATTCGTCTATTAGGTAGGCAGCCTTTTACGACCACCAGCAAAAGCTATGTGCCTTATAAAGCAACCTCAACTGGTAGTTTAGGGGAAAGAGGTTTTTAAAGATAGACAGACAGACAGACAGGCAGGCAGGCAGGCAGGCAAGCAGACAGACAGACAGACAGACAGACAGACAGACAGACAGACAGACAGACAGGCAGGCAGACATAAGTATATGTGTATGTGTTTTAATAGTGCATTTCTATATATATACTTTTTCTGTAAAGCATTAGAAAGTAAAATTCTAGTCTAAAGGTCACACGGTTTTTCAACAACCACTAACCTCAGCCTTGGGAGGTTGAAGGCAACCACGAACAAGATACAATGACCTCGGCCATGTCCCAATAAGTTTTATTTGCAAAAGCAACCAGCGGGCCAAACTCGTCAAAGAGCAGACAGGGCCACAGTCTGCTGACCTCTGGGTCAACCAGAAATTAGATAGAACCATTAGAACAGACGAGAGCCTTAGAGGGGATGTGTGGCAGGAGGAGTCGGGGGAGGGTGAGAGCGGTCCTGGCGAGTGTCCACACAGCCTTACTCACAGTAGGTCCAGGGTGGAGCTGAAGAACACACAACGCACACCCTCTACAAAGCTCACAAGCTTTGTTTCAGGCCAAGCTTAGGTAAAGACCTGGGGGAGTGGGGACTCAAGAAATCCTTTCCTCCTTAACCAGAACAGTTTATCGTACAGCTTTGGACCCTCCACATTCTGACTCATAGGTTGATTAGACTATTAACTTAATAACTGATAGTAATAAAAATTGGTTTTTAATTTGATAATTACAGCTTTCTCTGTGGACATTCTAAATCCTGGGAAGCAGCTCCAGCTCCATGTCAGGATGCTCTGCGGTCCATGGGTGGGGTGCATAGGTTACGTGGAGGTCTCGATTTGGTCGGCCTACCAGGCCACACAGTCTACAAAACGGGCTATGGCCATCACAGGTGTGGTTGACAGTCTAGACACTGAACTCTGGTATGCCAAGAAGGACCTTGCTGCCCAATCTCCGGGCCCTGGCTTTGAAGATGGCTCATGTACTTATAGTCATGAGTCTCTACCAGAGTACCAGAGTGCAGTGAGAGAAAGCCCCTGACCTCTGTTTTCTAGGTTTTTCTCTTTGCTGTATACAACCTGCCCCAATCCCAACACTTGCTTGTCTTTGGGTAGAAAGAACATTTAAAGAAAAAATAAACATGAAATACAAGAATGGATGAAGCAGATCTATGCTACAGACATCTGGAACTTAGGAGCGCTCTGTTTAAATTAAGCAGTCTTGTCGATGGTTCAGGCCATCTCCTGTATCAAGCTGGTTCCTATCTGGATGGATTTTATATCCCTATTTGCAAAGGCAGACAAATGGTAACAATAAACGGTGACACTAGCTATGAGAAATATGGAGCAAAGAGCCTTCAGGATCCTGTGAAAGGCCTGGCAGAGCCAAGGCAGAGGCCCACCCTTCCCTGAGGGTCTCTGGATAACACCGAGGTCAGGGAAGGTTGCACTGCCCGCACCCGCACCCTGTGTTCATTCCCACAGGGGTGTAGAGTCAGCGCACAATCTGCACAGGAAATTAACACAAAGCTTTCCGTTTAGATCCTGAACATCCTAGGCCTGGGCTCCTCGGGACCGCCCATCCCTCCTCCTGTCTTGTTCTCCATCATCCCTTACCCAGCGAAGCGGCAGTCTTCGGTTGCCACTGAGATCCTGAAGCACTTTGTGTTTGTGATTCCACCCAACGACGACCTCCCCCTGTCGGACGAGAAAAAGGACTTGGAAGGAGACTCAGATCTCTTCCTCAACACCATCATAACCAAGGTAAAGGATCTGCAGCTAGTCTTGAACTTGGCAGGGTTCACAGGACAGGGAAGGAAGGCACCCCCACAGGGACACGATCTGAGTCAGGCACAAGGCTTGTTTCTCTGGACCTGCTGCCTGAGGAGCCTCCACGAACCTCTCAGTGAGTCTTCCCTGTGTCTACCCTGGAGGGGACTGAAAATGATTGCTGCTACTCATTTCCCTGTCCTCGTCCCCAGGGGACCATTTAAGAAATATATTGCATTGCTCTGAAGCTCATATGCAAAAAAAAAAAAACAGTTTTTTTTTATTTATTTGTGTGCATTTGTCATGCCGAGTGATGGGGTCCATCGCGAGCGTCTGTCCAGTTGCAGTCTGTCCGTGTGCTCTGACCACACTCCTCCCCATGGTCCCTCCTGCCCATTCCCACTAATCCCCCTCCTCTTCCGAAATAATTCCCCTTCTACTTTCATTCTGTGGATGTGGATGGTGTGTATTGATAATACATACATGTAGCATAGTTTCTATACGGGAGAGAAAGGGTGAGGGATTTGTTTTTCTAGTTCTGGCTTTTTCCACATAATGGTTTCCAGTTCCATTCATTTTCCTGAAAATGACACAATTTTACTTTTTTTATAGCTGAATAAATCTCTCTCTCTTTCTCTTTCCCTCTCTCTCTCTCTCTCTCTCTCTCTCTCTCTCTGTGTGTGTGTGTGTGTGTGTGTGTGTGTGTGTGTGTGTGTGTGTGTGTGTGTGATTTTCTTTTCCCAGTCATCTGTTGCTGAACACCTAGGCTAACTACATAGCTTGGCTGTTATGAATAGAGCCACGATAAACATAAATGAGTGAGTACCTCTGTGGTGTGTTGGCACAGGTTCCTTTGAGTAGATTCCCAGGAGTGGTATAGTGCGATCATAGGATAGTGGGTTTTTATGTTGTTTGTGTGTTTTCGTTTGTTTCTGTTTAGGAACATCCATGCTGATTTCCATGATGGCTGCAATAGTTTCCATTTCTGACAGCTGTGTCATTTTAATGAATTCCCTGATAAGAGTTTTGTTGTTGTTTTTTAAACGCATCTATTGATCACTTGTACTTTGTCTTTTGAGAAGTAACTTCCATTTCATTTGCCTGTTTATTGGTTGGAGTTTGGTGGGAGATGTTTAATTTCTGGGTTTTCATCTAATCTAGATATTGATCCATTGTTAGATACATAGCTGGCAAAAAATGTTCTTCTTGTCCCCTGAGCTCCCTTCACTCTGCTCATGGCTGAACAAGAGCATCTGGCTTTCAGTTCAGTTGTTAGTTCTTGAAATGATTTCCTGAGCTGTTAGAGTCTTTTTCCACCCCTGCCTATGTCAGTATCTTAAAGTGTTCCACTGTCCTTCCCTGTCTGTCTTTTAGAGTTTCAATTCTTGCTTTAAGGTTCTTGATTCATTTTGAATTGCTTTGGTGAAAAAGATGGATGTAGTCATGTCCCTTTACACATGGGTACCCAGGGTTTTTTAGCACTGTCTGGTAAAGACACTGTCTCCCCTCAATAGATGATTTTTAAAAAGATTTATTTATTTCACTTATCAGAATGCACTGTAGCTGTCTTCAGACACTCCAGAAGAGGGCAATGGATTCCATTACAGATGGTTGTGAACCACCATGTGGTTGCTGGGAATTGAACTCGAAACCTCTGGAAGGGCAAGTAGCCAGTGCTCTTAACTGCTGAGCCATCTCTCCAGCCCTCAATAGATGTTTTAACTTACATTATATATTTAACAGAGTTAGGCGACAGGAGCTGTATGGGTTTGTCTCTGGGTCTTCTGGTCTGTTCTACACTGCTGCGTGCCTGTTACCATGCTCTCTAGCTTAACTGACCACCAGTGTTGCTCTTTTCCCCATGAATGCTTTGGCGATCCAGGATCTTTGTGCTTCCATATAAAACTTAGGATTGTCCTTCTATCATGTGACTGTTGTCCTCAGAGTTTTGAGAGGGGTTGCATTAAATCCAGAGATGACTTGGTAATGTGGCCTATTGTCACAATATTAATTCTGATAGTCTACAAGCACGAGAAGTCTTTCTAGTGTGTGTGTGTGTGTGTGTGTGTGTGTGTGTGTGTGTGTGTGTACATGTGTGTGTATATGCAAAGTATAGAGACGTGTTTAGGGTAATCTGAAATAGTATAAGAATAGTAAGCTTATGGGTCAAGGGAACACACACTATCAGGGGGAAAATAGATCATTTTTAGAATTGTCATGGAAAGATTGATATTTTACATGAAGTCACTTTTAAATCTCCTTACCTAACAATATGTAAAAATAAATTTCAGTTGAGCTAATTTTTTAATTAACAAAACAAAATCATGTAAACATAGAAGAAATAATACATATAATCCATAGACAAAATCACAAAAAGTAATTGATCTGAACAATAATATATTGATTATATGCATATTAAAATTATACCCATGGCCTTTATCCCAAGGGAGAATGGTCACCCAACATTTTAATCCCTTTGCACACCCTTCCCAGGAGGACACAAAACCAGCTGTAGGCCCTTACTACCTCACAATGAGGCTGTATCCTATGTCCAATATACAGGTACCTAAAAAATTAGCATCTGCAGTGAGCAGCATTGGTGTGCCTCACCAGAGCAGAGCACCCAATGGTGTCTCTGCAAAGAAAAGATGGGGAAAGTTAGTGCCGTCATCAGAAGTGGCAATTGTGTACCAACCTCTTCTTCTGAAAACTGGCCCTGTCCAAAAAAACGTAACAAAGCAAAAGCAGTTAAGCAATCTTTAACTTGTCATAGAGAAGGAACTCTAGCTCTTTTGCAACTGAGAAGGAAAACTTTATGCTTAGGCCAGAAGAATAATAGCCAAACATATTAAAACTATGGTAGACTTAAAGCATCATGACTGGACATACATGGGAGAAACTTGATTCAAAGCTACTATAGACATGTGATAACAAATGTAATATGATAATCTATAATATATACCCACTTGGGAACTGTCTTAATTCCTCTCTATTCTTATGAAGAGATATCATAACCAAGGCAACTTATAAAGGAAGCATTTAATTGGGAGCTGGCTTATCGTTTCAGAGGGTGAGTCCATGACCATCATGGCTGGGYGCGTGGCAGCAGGCAGGCAGGCAGTCATGGTGCTTGAGCAGAAGCTGAGAGCTTACATCTTATCTGCAAGTTGTAGACAGGGAGAGAAAGACTGATCTGCCATGGGTTTTTGAACCTTAAGCCCCATCCCTAGTGACATACTTTCTCCAGCAAGGCTACACTACCTGATTTTCCCCAAAGTAGTTCCACCAACTGAGACTAAGCACAGAATTATCGGGGGCTGTAGGGTCCATGCTCATTCAAACCACCACAGGAACACATTACTATTAAAATGCATGCCCAGGACACCTAGGGAAGTATTAGCCTGGATCACAGGACACTACAGAAGCATTGTTTTCATTCACGACTATGACTAACTTTTGTGGTCAGTGCAGGAGAAAATCCTCATTCTGAGAAGACATAAGCTGACAGACTTAGAAGCAGAGCTCTCAGACTGATGAGATCTAGAGTCACTGGCAAGACAAGCCTCTGTCTGTCTGTGAGGAATTTTCTAGATTAGGGTTAGTTGAGATGGAAAGACCAATCCTAAATGTGGACAGCGCCATTCTACTGCCTTGTAAACCCTGGGCTCAATAAAAAAGAGAGAGCCAGCTGGGCATGACCATTCATCTCTCTCTGCTTCCCGAGAATGAGCGCAGCATGGCCAGCTACCTGGCACTCCTGCCTCTGTGATTCCCCCACCTCAAGAGACTCAAAAGTAGGAGCCAAAATAAAACCCCTCCTTAAGCTGTATTTGTGAGGCATCTCAGTCACAGCAACACATGAAGGAATGCAGTCACTATCTGGAACTTGACTAAGGGTTACCAAAAGTTAGGATTGCAATACGCCTTGGGTCTTTAAAGTTTCCAGATATTAAAAGGTTAAAACACGTGTCTCAGCCATACCACTCCTGGGCATATATCCAGAAGA
>BDUI01000006.1:1667152-1695303 GCA_002335545.1 Apodemus speciosus
TAGGAGAATACAAAAACAGGGATGTGGGAAGGGGTGAATAGGGGGATGGGGGGGGAGGAGAGGTAAAAAGACATATAGGACATTGGGGGGGGGCGGGGAAACCAGGAAAAAGAGAAATGAAATGTAAATAAAGAATATATCCAATAAAAAAAAGACATATAAAAGGCAATGATAGTATATCAAAGTGAACTGCAGATGAACCGTGCTTTCTAACACGAAGGTGAAAAGTCTCATAAAAAAAAAAAAAAAAAAAAAACACGTGTCTCCATGAGTTCAAGGCCAACTTGATCTATGGAGTAAGTTCGAGGCCAGCCAGGGCTACACACAGAGAAACTCTGTCACGAAAAAGGGAGGGTGTGTGTGTGTAAATGATCAATAAATTTAAAATAAGAGAAAATAGATCAAGAAGCATGAAAAATACACTCTTAAAAAGTGGGAACTAATTATTAAATATGGCCAATTATATTCAAGTGCTTATTGGAACTCCTTCCCAAAATAGTAAGGGATTCTTTTGAATTCCTTTTAAGTCCTTAGAACTTAGAAGGAGAAAGGAAATGATGGGGTGTGGACTATACCAATAAAATATTAGCAGGTGGCTGGAGAACCTGTCCCAGGCAATGCCAAGGAAGTTGAAATCCCAGCTGCCTATGATGGGACCCTGCCAGGAGCTGAAACTCATCCCATATGTTCCCTCTCCCTGAGTGCTGTAGGGGTTCTACTTCCTCCTCAGGGAACAGAGTACCCAGAGAAACACTAGTCCTGTCACTAGCTCATGAAAGTGCTGGCTCTACCCTTTCCTACCACTACTGCTCACCAACCAGACTGCAGACATGCTGTAAGCAGCTCTATCTTTATTGTGTGCCAGAAGTATTTAAGCCTTTGTGCTCGTTTTTAATTAAGGCTCAAGAGGAACAGGCCTCTCCACCTAAGGGAGGCAAACAGAAATCGAAAGACAAACCAGAACAAGTGCGTGACACTACGAAGGAAAAACGTCGTGCATACTCCGTCCGGAAAGGCCTCTCCGGGGGAGCATCGGGGAACCTTGCCCCGATGTCTGACTTAGACCAGAACAACTTTGATGGCGAACACTCCCAGGAGAAGTTCATCAGGTAGGCCTTGCAGAACAAGAGAGAGGGAGGATGAAGCCCCACCTTGGGAGCACAGCTGTCGCACCACCAGAGAAGTGCAGGGCTATAGCGAGTGGGGCCTTGCAGCCAGCCAGACCTAACCCCAGCTGCACAGTACCTGTCCCAAGCAGTTCTCTCGTCCTCTTCACACGGTTACCTTAAAAGTCTGTATGGTCCTTTCAGGCTGAATCACTTCCGGTGGATTGTGCCTCCAAACGGAGAGGTGACCTTGAGAGTGCACTTCTCCTCTTTGGATGTTGGCAACTATGACCAAACGTTTAACTTCGAGCTCCTTGGGACCCACCGCCAATACCAGCTCTATTGCCGTGGGGTCTGTACCTACCCATACATCTGCAGAGACCCAAAGTAAGTGTATTTTACTTTCAAAAGGAAAGGTTGGACAGTATGTTTTTGAGTCAACACACACACACACACACACACACACACACACACACACACACACACCCCAAAGCACTTTGAACAATTGGAGACCAAAGAGAATGCTCAGCAGGTAAAGGTGATTCCTCCAAGTGTGTGTGCACTTGCATATGCACACACACACACACACACACACACACACACACACACACAAACAACAGCATTGATGAACTGGGAACACATCCCAGACCCTCTTGTATCAGGCTGCAGTGCATCAGACCTTGAAATAAGAGCAACACATTTGCCATGACACCACAGGCTATTCCCAGACTAAAACAGAATAAACATGAAGTTAAAAGATGGGGAGAAAGGGTCGTCTTCTGGCAAGTGAGTGTGCAGATTGAAAGCCCTTTCACTTTTACTCTAGGATTCGTCTTCCTGTGAAGTGAACCTCCTCGATTTTTCTCTTAGCCACTGAACTTCCCTGTGCAGTTTGGGTCTTCCAGAAACGCATCCCCGCTGGAGGGGGGGACTGTCTGTAGCTTGTCCTTTGTGTAATTCTCACCAAGGAGCCCTATTTTACTGAAGAACTGAGAAGCTGGCTATTAGCCACTGTAACTATTTAATCGGTTTTCCTAAAGATTCTTGTGGATGTTTCCTATCTGGGTGCTCTGGGGCAGACTATCCAGCTCAGCACTAGAAGCCCTTTTCTCTAGTTCAAGCCATGCCATCTTCTCTTAGAAAGCAGGAGATAAAGCCTCCGTGGAGATCCTCACACTGGCTGTCTTCAGACATGGGAGCTTTCACTGAGCAGGGAATGCTGGGTTCATAGGACACTGAACCCTCTATTTGTGTGTCATTATTTTTATCTCTTCCTCCCCCCATGTTCAGAGTTGTGTTCTCTCAGAGGAAGAAAGACATGAAGTTAAAAGAAGTTGTCGTTAAGAAGTATGTAATGAGCACAGAGAAGTTTTACTTTGGGCCACTGCTTTGTGGAAAGTCAAGAGACAAGTAAGTATTTCATTGTTTCAAATTCAGTTGCAAATTTCTGGGTTGAATTCACAAATACTGCAAGTAGAGTTGTTATATAACCGGGGCTTTTATTGATACTACCCCAAACTCCGAACCAGGAGAACTGGATCCACGTGTCCCAAGTCTCTGCTCGGACACACAGACAACTTGGGTTCCACTTTCCCTAGTGGGAAAACCTAGAAGAAGACAAGGCTTTGGAAAGGTGGAATCAAGACTTCACTTTGGGATATATCAAGTTCAAATTGCTTAGAAGATACTCTAGGAACCACATAAATTAGAGAACAGAACATATGGTTTGGGTAGGAGGGCTCTGTCAAGATGATAAGAACCCTTAATACAGACAGTGTGACACAAGGAAAGAGGGTGAGACAAAGGACGGTTCTACCAAGAGTTTCTACCAAGGCTAGATAAATTCATGTGATAACAGTAACAGTCTATGGAAGTGTTGTGGAAGTGAATAAGATCTAAGACAGATGTCAAGTATCAGGTGACCCAAATAATAAACTCTCAAGGATAGATGATCACCTTTCCTGGAGTTCTTTCTAAGAACTAAAAATAACTACCATTCATTGGACATCTGACATTTCCACTTGTTCTAAGAGCTTCCAGTGCACCATATCACTTAATACCAATCAACCCTAAGGAATACTGTTACCCCATCATATAGCTAAGAAGACTAAGACTTGGGGGTCACATCACAGTGCAGTATTCTCAGAGGCAAGTGAACAACCACAGATGTCATGGTTTCAGTCAACACTCCATGGCCTCAGAGCAGTCACGTTGTCCTTTCACATCACACTGCACCTCATAGAACCCTGTTACCCCCAAACTCTCCTCTTTCAATCCTCATAATCACATCACCATTCCTGTTCATCTCCAGGTATAAGTCATCCTTGTTCCCTGGCAACATGGAGACACTGACGATCCTGAATGATTCTCCAATGGTGGTGGAGGCATACTTCTGTTTCCAGTATGACATAAAAGCAAGCACCTACTTTCTAGAGCCCGTCAACATGACTCTGAAACCCAACGAAAAGCAGGTACAATCAAAGGAGGGACATTCTGTCAGGGTGAGGATAGTCAAGACCTGACATCCCCAGTGTAAATCGACCTTCCTTTGACTCTCATTCCAGATACTAACCGTATGGGCCTACCCTACTGCAGTCGGTGTCTTTGAAGACAGCATTGTCTGCTGTATCAAGGAGAACCCAGAGCCAGCCATCTTTAAGTTAAGCTGCCAAGGAATTCGCCCAGAAATTGAGGTGGATCCCAGGCAATTACATTTTGACCGCCTCTTGCTTCATAGGTAAGAGTTCCAGATAGCTCAGGGACAGGAGGGGAAGTTCCAGAACATTTAGGGTAATCGATTGGCCTTGAGTTACTCTAGACTTTCTGGGTTTGTTGCTGTCTGTCTATTTGTGTGTGTATCACTGAAAACTGAACTCAACTCAGAGCCTTGTGCACACTAGGCAAGTAACTCTGTCACTGAGCGTCCATGCCTCCCTAGCCTAAGTTTACAGCACTAAGTATCTACCTAAAAGATCAATATATTTGAATTTTTCATATTCTTCCTTTCTGTGGCTCTGATTTTCTATCCGATGTCATTTTCCTTCATAATTCTTTAAGAATTACTTGTTATTCAGGAATGGCAGCAGCTACCAAATAATAATAATGCACCACCACTCGAGGCTGAATCACCAAGTCAGACTACCCATAAATAGATAGCACCAAGCCTTACTCGTGTTCTGCTTAGTCTTTTGTCATTTTGATACAAGCTAGGGTCACTTGGGAAGAGGGGATCTCAACTGAGAAAATGCATGTCTCACTGATCTATAGACAAGTCTGTGGGACATGTACTTGATTGATGGTTGATGTGGGAGGGTGCAGCTCACTGTGGGTGGGGCCACCCTAGGCAGATGATTCCAGGATCTATAAGAAAAAAAAAAAAGCCTGAGCAAGCCACGAGGAGCAAATGAGTGTGCAGCATCCCTCCAGAGTCTCTGCTGCTCTCCCTCCCCCAACCTCTCCCCACCTTGGCTTCCCGCCCTGACTTCTCTCAGTAGAGATCTGTTCAGTTTCCATGAGTGTGTAGGCTTTCTGTTTCTGTTGTTGCTGAAATCCAGCTTTAATCCACAGTGGTCTGCTAGGATGCAAGGGGGTATTTTAATTTTCTTGTATCTGTTGAGACTCACTTTATGGCAAAATATGTGGTCAGTTTTGGAGAAAGTTCTGTGGGGTGCTAAGAAGAAGGCATGTTCTCTTCTGTGTTTGGGTGAAATGTTGTATAGATAACTGTTGGGTCCACTTGAGTCACAATGTCTGTTAGCKCTATTATTTTTCTGTTTAGCTTTTGTCTGGATGGACCTGTTCATTAGTGAGAGTAGGGCACTGAAGTCTCCCACTATCAATATGTGGGGTTTGATGTGTGATTTAAGCTTTAGTCATGTTTCTTTTGCAAATGTGAATGCCCTTGCGTTTGGGGCCTAGATGCTAAGAACTGAGACTTCATCCTGGTGGCCTTTTCCTTTGCTGAATATAAAATATCCTTCCTCACCTCTTTTGATGAAATGTGGTCTGTTTTGTTAGATATTAGAATGATACACTAACTTGCTTCTTAGGTCCATTTGCTTGGGAGAAAAAAAAAAAAGAACTTTTTCCAACCCTTTAACCTGAAGTAATGTCCATGTTTGATGTCGAGGTGTACTTCTTGTGTGCAGCAGAGTGATGCATCCTGTTTTCACATCCACTCTCTTAGCCTATGTCTTTTCACTGGGTAACTGAGGCCATTGATATTGAAAGATACTAATGACCAATCCCTGTTAACTCCTGTTATTTTGATGGTGTGTGTGCTCAAGCTTCACTTGTTTTGTCTTGGCTGGTGTGAAATACTTATTTTCCTATATTTTAATGGGTAGAGTTAGCCTCCTTACGGTGGGGTTTTCCTTCTAGTACCTTCTATAAGGCTGGATTTGTGGATATATACTGTTTGAATTTGACTTTGTCGTAGAATATCTTGTTTTCTCCATCTGTGATGATTGAACATTTTGCTGGGTATAGTACTATGAGTTCAATTCCCAGCAAGCCCATGGTGACTCACAACCATCTGTAATCAGATCTGGTGCCTATATTGGCAGGCAGAATACTGTATACATAATAATTAAATACAATTTATAAAAAAATATTTCTGGGTCTTTGATCTAGGGATTCCTCTCCTTCTTCTGCTCCTATTATTCTTAGGTTTGGTCTTTTCATAATGTTCCAGATTTCCTGGATGTTTTATATCAGGAGCTTTTAGATTTAACATTTTCTTTAACTTATGTATGAATTTATTCTATCATATCTTCAATTCTTGAGATTCTTTCTTCTGTCTCTGTATTCTGTTGGCGATGCTTGCGCCTATAGTTCCTGTTCACTTACCTACATTTTCCATCTCTAGGAGTCTCTCAGTTTGTATTTTCCTTATTGCTTCTATTTCCATCTTCAGATCTTGACCAGTTTTATTCATTTCCTTCACTGGTGTTTTTTTGTTTTGTTTTGTTTTTTGTTTTGTTTTGTTTGGGGGGAGTTGTTTTTTATTTTTTTTTAACTCTCCTGGCTTTCTTTAAGGGATTGATTTGTTTCTTCACATTGTTTGTCTATTCCTGGATTTCTTTAAGGGATTTATTCATTTTCTCTTTAAGGGTCTCTATCATCCTCATAAAATTGGCTTTAAGTTCATTGTCTTGTATCTATGTTGGAATATCCAGGACTTGCTGTAATAGGATAGCTGGGCTCTGGTGGTACTACATTATGTTCTTACACTGGCCTCTAAGACTCTGGGTTTGGGGTAATTACAGAATTAAGTACCAATTTCTGAGTTTATCTTTGTTGCATGGATTTTTTCCCCTTGGTTCCCATTTCCTTTCTGGTTTTCCAGCCAGAGTGGCCTGTGGTTCTAGTGACCAGTGAATTCTCAGGTTTAGTAGAGTATCTCTGCTAGGGTTTTTGGTGGCCTACATGACTTCCGGGGCTTTGGGTGCTAGTGTTGCCTCTAGGACTCTGGGGTTCTAGTAGCTGGCATTGTCTCTGGAGTTCTGGGTATCAGTAGATCCTTCAATAGAGCAGTGGGCTTCTGCTGGAGTTGTAGGCCAGGGTGTGGAGCCAAGGGGGGGGGTGGTGCTATTGGGTGGTGCCTGTTGTTGGACAGACTCTAAGGAGTATTGGTGGGCTGTGGGCAGGATCTTACCTGAAGTTCTAGGTATAGCATGGCTTCTAGTAAAGCAGTAGGCATCCAAAGGAGTCATAGGCCAGGATATGGAAATAAGAGGAAAGCCTGTTTCTGATTCTTATCTTCTCCTTCCAGCCATTGTTTTGGTTGTTGTTCACTATTAATTTAAGACCTCTTGCTGGGCAGCAGTGGTGCATGCCTTTAATCCCAGCTCTCGGGAGGCAGAGGCAATCGGATTTCGGAGTTTGAGGCCAGCCTGGTCTACAAAGTGACTTCCAGGACAACCAGGGCTATACAGAGAAACCCTGTCTTGAAAAAAACAAAAAAAGAAAAAAAGAAAGACCTCTCGACTTTTTACATAGACACTTAGTACTACAAACTTTTCTCTTGAGACTACCTCCACTGATATGGTTTTATTTTTGTTCAGTTCTAGGGAATACTAATTTCCTTCTTGATTTCTTTCTTGATCCAATTGTCATTCAGTGGTGTGTGGTTTAGTTTCCATGAGTTTATGTGCTTTCAGTCGTTTCCTCTGCTGTTGATCTCCCCAGAAGTGGAAGTTTCCACAGCTTCATTTCATTATGCCCAGTTACAATGCAGAAAGTTTCTTCAGCTTTCCTTTGTTCCCTGAGACTTGCTTTGCATCCTAATTCATGGTCAGTTTTGGAGGCAGCTCCATGGGGTCTTGAAAGATGTGTAATTTTTAGTGATTTGGTGGAATGTTTGTTCTGTAGATGTCCATTAGGTCCTTTTGATTTATGATGTCATTTATCCCTGATGCTTCTGTTATTTTGGGTTCAGACAAACTATCAGTGAAAGTGGGTATTGAAGTCACTCACAATCACCTTGTTAGAGTTAATCTATATATTTATTTTTATTTTTTAAATTCATACAAAATATTTTGATCATATTCTTTTCCCTCCCCAACTTCTCCCAGACCATCCCCACCTCTTAACCACCCAACTTCATCCTGTTTCTTTCTCCCTCTGCCTCTCTTTTAAAAAAACAGTAAAGAAACAAAGAATAAGACAATCAGTAAGACAAAAAAGCAACAAAACAAACACAGGGAGTCTTTTTATTTTGCTCAAGTAATCTGTGGCTTTAGGTCTTTTGTGAAGTCGAGTGTGCTTGTGTTTGATAGATATTATGTTCAGAATTATAATACCCTCTTGGTGGATTTTACCTTTAATGAATATGAAATTATCTTCCTTTGATTTGAAGTCAGATATTAGAATAGCTTTGCCTGCATGTTTCCGGTTCATTTCCTTGAAATACCTTTTCCTATTCTTTAGTTCTCAGGTACTGTCTCTTTTTTATCATGATGTGTATTTCTTGGAAACAACAAAAAGACGGATACTTTTTTTCTTTTCTTCTTTTTTTCTAATTTAATCCCCTAGTCTGTGTCTCTTTATTGGGAAATTGAACCACGAATGTTAAGAGTTATTGTTGAGCTATGCGTATTCATTCCTGGGTTTTTTAACTTTGTTGTTTCCTCAAAACTTGTTTTGATTGGCAGGTCCGGTGTTGTTCATTTGCTCCATGTGAAGTCTTGAGTGTGTTTATCCTTCTCTTCAGATTAAATCTTCCTTCCCACATTCTCTTTAGAGTTGTCTGGGTGCTTATCAACTATAAAATGCATATTTATTTCAAGCATACATAAAAACATACAGCACTAAGTCATAAAATGTGGCTCATTAAATTTCAAATCGTCTAGAGTATATTTTCTAACCATGGCATAATTAAATTGCAGACAGACTTCTCATTGTTGGAGAAAAGGAGATTTACCTGTTATCTGGTAGGCCTGTAAGATGACTCAACTGAAGGCACTTATAACCAAATCTAACAATCTGAGTTTGATCCCAAGGCTCTACATGGTAGAAAGAGAGAAAAGACCCTCACAAGTTTTCCTATGACCACAAGTGTGCAGTTTTATATATGCATCTACACACACACATACACCTTTTTAAATGTATCTTGTTATTAAATTGGAGATAGGGAATTAGAGGCATCAGTACAAACTCCTGCTTTTTAGTATGCAGATAAGGATAGAGACATGCACACATTTCCTAGCTCTGCCATCTAGGAGGGCTTGGAAACAGTGGTACACCAGAAGCAATGGTGACTCCACTCCAGATCTCGGTATTTAAACATCATTTTCCAATAAATGGCAAGGGTCCTTGATGAAAGGACTTCTCTGGTCCTGAAGCAGATAAAGTAGAAGAAGAACACTCCAGATGAGCTGGGAATTTTTTCGTCATACCATAAAGAACCAAGAACTATGTGCCTGTAAAAGGACATAAGAACCAACTCATAAGACCCAGCCTTCCACCAGCTAAATCTGAGACAGTTTGCAAGCCAAAATAAAATAACGCAATAATTGTAATGATCTATAACAGTGGTTCTCAACCTTCCTAATGCTGTGACCCTTTAAGACAATTCCTCGTGGTATGGTAACCCCCAACCATAAAATTATTTTTGTCACTACTTCATAACTGTAATTTTGCTACTGTTATGAATCATAACATAAATATCTGTGTTCCCCAATAGTCTTCGGTGACCCCTGTGAAAAGGTCATTCTACCCCAAAAGGGGTCATGATTCCCAGGCTGAGAACCACTGATGTATTTAATGTAACTCCACTGTCATAGTCTATGAACAAACACATGAAAGAGGGAAATTCTGTTTTAGATAACAGAATACCAACGAAGCATAGAAAGACTGATGGTATTAGGAAATGATTGGTGGATGCTAAAACTAGTGTCTGACTGTTTGGCCAAGAATAAGGCATTGATCCAGGTGTGGTAATACAGCCTGTAGCCCTGGTAATTGATACGAAGAGACGGAAGGATCAGGAGTCCAAGGTCATCCCCACCAAAACAGTGAATTTCAAGGACAGGCTGGGAAAATATAAGGCCCTAATAAATAGGGTATATTCTCAAAGTATCTCCCCAGAAAGTATTAACTACAATGGAAAAGAAAAGAAAGCACATACCTAACAGAGAGACCAGGTGAGTCTTACCTTAACGGAGGCATCAAATGTAGCATCACCAAAATCAGCACAAATAGCACTAAAGGGATCTCCTGACCCAATACAGTGAAAAGGACACATTTCCCACCAAAAGATCTAAGCATGAACAAGCATCAGACCGCCCAACTTAAGAGAGCCAACAGATTAACTGGCTCTTCAAAACATCAAAGCCAAGAAACCTACAGAAGGGTAGAAGACTTTTTCCAAAGAGGCATGATAATTACATGCAATACACAGTTGTGGGTTGATTCCTTGACCTGGAAAAACAAAGAGAGGTCAAGTAGCAATAGAGCAAAGGCAGAGGTTGAACATGGACTGCAGACCAAATAATAGTCTTTATGACAGTGAAAACCCTGGTGTAGTGGGTGTTCTCCTCCTTAGAAAATGTGTACCGAGTGATTTAAAAGTTAGCAGTGTGCAATTATCTGCAGTTTCATCCTGAATGGCTCTGGAAAATGATGAGAAAGAGAGATTATGTGGCTACAAGGAAGGACCAAGTCATATGGACAAAGAGGAATCTTACAACTGTTCTCTCTAACTTTTAAATGGTGTTAATTTGGGGTCATTTGACTTAGCTTGTTCACGGGGAAAAAATTAGAATCATCTGCCCATCACTCACAAGCTAAGCAGCTCAAATAAGACAAGGCAAGGAGAGGGGAGGAATATTTTTATGCGATCATCCTCAAAAGAGAAACTGTGGGGCCAAGAGTGATGGAACACACCCTGCAGAGGTAGGGGCGGGCCGATCTCTGTGAGTTCAAGACCAGCCTGGTCTGCATAGCAAGTCACAGGCTACATGAGAGTCAGTCTCTAAAAACTAAAATAAAAGTTATTGATTCTTCTCCTTATCATATAATTTTAGTGGAAAAAAACAGAGAAGCTGACATTTGAAAAATTCTTTGAACTTGATAATTTTTTTTTTTTTTTTTTTTTTTTTTTGGTTTCTGCAGAAAAGAAACCAAGTCAGTAATTCTCCGTAATGTCACATCTCTTCCTGTGGCCTGGCGGATCTCCAGCCTGGAACACCTAGGGGAGGACTTCACTGTGTCCATGCTGCAGGGCACCATGCTACCCAAGGGAGAGTTTGGGCTGCAAGTGCACTTCCAGCCCTCCAAACCTGTCAACATCAAGAAGGCCATTCGGATTGAGGTGAGATGAACCATTCCCGTAGACTTGATTATCAAAATATGCATGCATCACACACACACACACACACACACACACACACACACACAGAGAGAGAGAGAGAGAGAGAGAGAGAGAGAGAGAGAGAGANAGAGAGAGAGAGAGAGAGAGAGAGAGAGAGAGAGAGAGAGACAGACAGACAGACAGACAGACAGACAGACAGACAGACACACAGAGAGAGTTTTTATTAAATCCCTCATCTGATCTGTTTCCTATCTCCATCCCATGATATCTTACACTACACAAAACACAAGGTCAATAAAACCAGTATGACTCTGAGCTGATCACTTACAAAGACAGTAACCTTTCAGCATCTTCCTGAGAGCCCACTCTTTTCTCCTGTCATTTTGTTTGCTAACTTTGGTGTGGGAACTCTGTCAAGCAGGATCTCTCCTGATCCAGTCACCATCTGTACTAGTTTCTTAGGCCACTATGACAAAAATCACTTCAAACTGGGTAACCCAAAACAACAGACCTTTCCTCTCTCATAATTCCGAAGATTAGAAAGCTAAGATCAAGATAACAGGAATGCACTCCCTCTGAAGGCTTCGGGAAAGAATTTTTTTTTTGTCACTTCTAGTTTCTAGGGCCTACGAGTGTGTGCCTTGGCTCAAGCGTGCATCCCTCCAACCTTTGTCTTCACCCTCCAAAGACTTTTCTTCCATCTGTCTCCCCCTGTACTATTTCAGAGGGACACAGGAAGTCCTCTATACTTATAAGTTCTCCACCCACAGATCCAACTATATTGTCAAATGCCTGTTGAAAGAAGAGATAGAAATTCTCCATTCATACTTGATTTGGGTGCTGAGGAGATACTTGGTGGTTAGGAACATTTGCTGCTCTTACAGCGGGACAGAGGTCAATCCATAGCACCGTTGTTGGGAGGCTCAGAATAGCCTGTAACTCCAGCTCCAAAGACCCAGCACCCTCTTCTGGCCTCTGTGAGCATCTGCACTCACATGCACATATCCACCAGTATACGCTTTTTGTTAAATCTTAAGTTTAGTGGCAGCTATGGATTTCCCCCTGGGACCCCAAAGCACATGGAATGCAAACAGGTGACTTTGTTTTTTCAACTGGAGTCTTCAACAAGATGGCAGAGGTCTCCACCTAGATGCCCCGACTAATGGACTGTTTAATCTGCTCCTGGTTTGTGTCCAAGGTCAACAGTCAACTGGATAGAATTAGACTAGTCTGTCAGCTGACACCAGCTCAGTTACTGCTTGGGGTAGTGAGAAAGGAACAGGCTCAGTGAACTACTAGAAACCAGGCCTGAAGATCATCATGATCACACATCTAAAAGACTGTGAATTTCCAAAATAGAAACACCTAGCACGTGTTTTACTTAAAACACACACACACACACACACACACACACACACACACACATACACACACCTTGGCCCCTTTTCTTCAGCTTGAGTCACAAAGAATAGAAGTAGTTCCAATTTATAAAGTAGAGCAAAGTGACTTACAATGTAAGACTAGAAAAATGTGACAATAAAGTTCTCCAAAACATTTCCCTGCCATCTCTGCTGCCTGGTCCCCACTGCATGCTACATTTTTCACACTCCAGACACTTTGTGGATCTGGACTTTAGCTGAAGAACTTTTTCCGGCAGGTTTTGGATGCAGATAATCTTGTTGGTGTCGTTCAGATCGAAAACATCTTGATCTTCGCAGAATCATATGATATTGCTTTGGACATCACCTTCCCCAAAGGTGCGTTGAACCCTGAGAAGAGGGGTTATATATTGTTTCTGTTTGTACACTAGAGTTCTGGGTGGAGGGACCCTGGTGTGTCATTCATATGACAGTGGGGTTGGTGGGGGAGGGAACAATCTCGGTAAAGGAATGCAAACCTAGAATGTTGTTAGTAACATCACTACAAAGTACAGTCTCCTCAGTGGAGGATAACGAGAGGTTGCCATCGGGACGAAACCTCCATGGCTTCTCTTTGAGAAGCTGACAGTCAAGGCTTCTCTTCCTGCCTACTTTAGTTTTCTATCACTATTGTAACAGATTGCAACAAACCTCCTGACCTAATACAAACTGCACTAAAGTAGCTGAGGTTCTTAGTGAGTTCAAGGCCAGCCTAGGTTACCTAATGAAAAACCCTGTCTCAGAAAGAAAAGAAAGGAAGGACGGAAGGAAGGAAGGAAGGAAAGAAGGAAAGAAGGAAGGAAGGAAGGAAAGAAGGAAGGGAGGAAGGGAGGAAGGGAGGAAGAGAAAGAAAGAAAGAAAGAAAGAAAGAAAGAAAGAAAAAGAAAGGAAGGAAGGAAAGGAAAGGACAAAAGGAAAGGAAGGAAGGGAAGGAAAGAAAGAAAGAGAGAGAAAGGAAGGAAGGAAGAAAGGAAGGAAAGGAAGAAAGGAAAGAAAGAAAAAGGAAGAAAGGAAGAAAGGAAAGAAAGAAGGAAGGAAGGAAAAAGAAAGAAAGGAAGGAAAGAAAGAAAAGAGAAAAAAGAAAGGAAGGAAGAAAAAGAAGGAAATAAAGGAAAAGAAGAAAAGGAAGGAAAGAAGGAAGGAAGGAAAAGAAGGAAAGAAAGAAAGAGAATGGAGAGGAAGGAAGGGAGAAGAGGGAGTGAGGGAAGAAGGGAGAGAGGGAATCAAATAGAAAGAAAAACCCTACAGTGTAATATACCCCTGAGGTCAGTTCAGAGCAGGTCTCACTGGGTCTCACTAGGTGGATCTCAAATGCTGACAGATGGGCATTCTTCCTAAAGGCTTGGCAGCCTCTAAGAGACCGCCCACACTCCTTGGTCTGTGTCCCCTTCCTAAATCTTTGAAGCCAGCAATATCCCACCAGGTCCTTCTCATGTTACCCTCTCCCTGGTTCACCCACTTCTGCTGCCCCCTTCTACTTTTATACGGACCCTTGTGGTTACACTGGGCCTCCAGGCTAACCCATGTCAGCCTTCACATCGAATGGCAGCCAATCACCCATCTCAAGTCCATCCAATACCTTAGGTCCCCTTTGTCATGTATTTGCTGATCCCAGGAATTAGAATGTGTGTCCTGAGACATTCTATCTATCACACTGCCATAACACGTGAATTGTGTATCCCCCCCCCCAGCAGCTGATTCTCCATGACAGTTCTTTTCCTCAGCAATATTATTAGAGCTACATTAGTCAGATGCCATTGTCTTAACCTACAGACAGCATTGTGATAAAAAGTGCCTATCAAAAATAAAATAATGTTATTGTGGTTTTGTTTATCACAGAATAGCTTAGTGTCCACTAAGATTGCATTTATGAAGAGTTAGTAATCTGAAGGAATGCTTGAGACACTAAGTAAAACAACACAAAGTTAAACCTTTTGAGAGTAACTTGGTACATTTTTTAAATTTTGACTTAGCAATTAATTAGTGATACTTACTAACTTTCAGAGGGTTCAAGGGTTTGGTTCCCAGCACCCACCTGGAAGCTCACAGCCATCTGTAACTCCAGTCTCAGGGGATCCAATGCCCTTTCTGGCGTCTGAGGAATCCACTCTGTGTGTGTGTGTTCCACTGTGTGTGTGTGTGTGTGTGTGTGTGTGTGTGTGTGTGTGTGTGTGTGTGTGTGTAATGCAGATGCACATGAAATAAAAATAAATAGACTATTTTTAAAAGATCTTAGAGAGTTGGAGAGATGACTCCTCAGGTAAGAACTGACCCACAGCCAGGCAGTGATGGAACATGCCTTTAATCCCAGCCCTCAGGAGGCAGAGGCAGACAGATCTCTGTGAGTTGGAGGCCAGCCTGATCTACAAAGTGAATTCCAGTACAGTCAGGGATACACAGAGAAACCATATCAAAATAAAATCACACACACACACACACACACACACACACACACACACACACACACGTTGGTTTTCCAGGGGATCCCAGTTCATTTGATTCCCAGGATCCATATCAGGCCTCTTACAACTACCTGTCATTCTAACCCCAGAAAGGTCCCACTCCCCGGGCCTCTGCACTCACTTGCATATATACGCACACAAAGATGCAGATATATATGGATAATTAGATGTAATAATAATAAGTATAAATAAATAAATATCCTAGAGAGTTTAGCTAACAATAGTCATGAAACAGTAGTCCCTTGGGGTGGAATCTCAAGGGAAATGTCCGGATATACTGGGAGGCTTTTGTTTATCTGCTGAAGCTTAGTCAAAAGAGTTTCCAAAACGGAAGTGTCCTAAAGTCATCGTGAAGTGATTTGCCCTGTAAACTTCAGAGGGGAGCCCCTGCTCTGGCTCCCCTACCCACTCACCTCTACCCCATGCCCTGGCCTCTGCAGGAGCTGAAGGAGGTCTGGACTTTGGGACTTTGAGGGTCATGGAGGAGGTTAAGCAGCCCCTTCAACTGAAGAACCGTGGAAAATACGAGATCGTATACAGGTAACCTGAATCCCATGGGATGCATGCGTGAATGCGTGTGTATGTGTGTGYGTGCGTGCTAACTATCCCCATCCACTCATGAAGAGAACAAAACGTAGTTTTTGTTTCCCTGCTTTAAGCTCCTGGTGGACCGCCCCGCCCAGGTTCCCTCGGATCCTAAGATGAAACACACACATACATAGCTTATTTTTTGATGTTTTGGCTTAATAGTTGGGCTCTTCTAAGCCTTCCTCGGCTATTACGCCCTTCTTTTCACTCCCAGGTCAGCACCCTAAATCTACCCTCAACCTTAGTCTCTAATCTCCTGCCTGCTACCACAGGGCCACTCCGCCCAAGATCTCACGTGGCCGACGGCTTTCTTCCTCGGAAGCAAATCTTTCCTCTCCCTCGAGTCTGCTAGCCTACCTGTAGGAAAACTAGAAGTCCTGCCTATTCCTCCCGGCTCATTGGCCACTAGCATCTATTTTGCTTGTTCAAGAACCAATTGGGGAACAGGACCTTCAGTGTTCATATGCAGATTCCTGATCAAAGAATCAAAAACACCCCCTACAAGAGGAAGTGTGGGAATTTTTTTAAAGGAAACCAGAAGCTGGTACCATGAGTAAAGTGCCTGCTCTGTTGGTGTGAGGATCTGAGTTTAAGTCCCCAGCACCCACATTAAAAATCCAGGCATCCATAACCTTGGCATGGGAAGTGAATTTCTGAAGCTCTCTGGCCAGCCAGGCTAGCCTACTTGGTAAGCACTGGATTCAGTAATAGACCCAGTCTGAAAAAGTGGGGGGGGCAATCAAGGAAGACACAGTGACCTCCAGCCTCAAGAGCTCAAGCACACAACACATGCACACACGCATGCACATCTCCATGCACATACACTATACACGTACAAAATAAACAAACAAACAAAAGCCTGGGGCTAGGAATGTAGCTCAGTTGGTAAAGTGCTTGCCTGGTATGTCTTTAGTTTGATCTTCAGTACCATGAAGTAGCACATACTTCATCAGGTAGAGGCAAATGGACCTGAAGTTCAGAGTAATCCCTGGCTACATAGTAAATTTGAGAGGCCCTATCTAAAAGAAAGAGAGGGGGGGTAGGGAGAAGGGAGGGGGAGGGGAGGGGAGAGGAGGGAAAGGGAAAGGAAAGGAAAGGAAAGGAAAGGAAAGGAAAGGAAAAAGGAAGGAAGGAAGGAAGGAAGGAAGGAAGGAAGAAAGAAAGAAAGAAAGAAAGAAAGAAAGAAAGAAAGAAAGAAAGAAAGAAAGGCTTCCATAGCTGTACACATATATATGTATTCATACATACAAGAACATACACATGTATGCACACACATGCACAGGAAAAAAGCATAGTGGATTTTGCTTGGTATGATAAGTACAAAGGGCAAGAGTCAGGCAGGCCCTCAACAGATCAAACTATCCTCTCAGACTTCATGGGATCCCCGGATAATCGTTTAAATGGATTCTTTATCCTTGTCTTCCAGCTTCACTGTGGACTCCTTAGGGATTCTGCCAACAAACTTAAGTTCCATGATCTCAATCCAACCCAAAAGGGGGACACTGGCCTCAATAGATAAGCCCACAACTGTCCAGGTGTACTTCCGAGCAAGAAAGGAAGTGAAGATCGATTCCCAGCCCATCCTGCGCTGCCAGGTGAGAGAGCTCAGAGGAGGGATAGCTTTGGTGGCAACCAAAGAAACTACACCAGAGTTCAGTCCCAACTAACCAGCACAGGTAGGTCAAGACAGAGATGTGCAGAATCACCAGAAATAGAAAAAGGTAAAAGGTTTGGGGGTGCATAAGAACCAAGGGATCTGTGTCCCACCATCAAGTAAAAGCAGCAGACATGGTTGCTACATGTCGACATGTGGCTAGTAGAAATACAGAAAATAATCTCTGTGTTGGAGCCCGTTGCTGTTTTTATTTATTCAGTAAGATGAAGAGTGGAGTTAAGAGTCTGTTACACTCTTCTCCTCCATCATGGAAGCAGGCAAGAAGACAGTGTATAGATGTCCAACTCTGACACTGCAACATGACACTGTCCTCTATAAAATCACAAAGATACCCGCAGCGAGAATGTGAGGCATTTGTTCTTCTGGACCTGCGCTGACTTACTCAGTGTGATTTTCTCCAGCTCCTTTGCAGCCTTCACATGTCTTCATAGCAGAATACCATGTTTTCCTTATCAGTTCAGTCAGTCAAAGGGCATGAAGGCTGTTCTGTTTCCAGGCTATTGTGAATAGAGCAGCAGTGAACATGGGTGAGCATGTATCTCCGTAGTAGAGTTCACTGATCACATGGCCCATGAGTGGTACAACTATATCATATGTTAGATCTATTTCCAGCTTTTTGTTTTGTTTTGTTTTGTTTTGTTTTGTTTTGTTTTGTTTTGTTTTGTTTGAGACAGGGTTTCTCTGTATAGCCCTGGCTGTCCTGAAACTCACTCTGTAGAGCAGGCTGGCCTCGAACTCAGAAATCCGCCTGCCCCTGCCTCCCAAGTGCTGGGATTAAAGGCATGCACCACCACTAGGCTTATTTTCCAGCTTTTTAAGGGACCTCCACACTCATTTCCATAGTGGCTACACCAGCGTGCATTCCCACCAACAGCAACGAGGGTTTCTCCCTCCCTACATCTCCATCTGTGTTTGCTGTCATTTGTTCTTTGGGGTTTTGTTTTTGTTTTGTGTTTTGTTTCATTTTCTTGATCTTAGCCATTTTGGCTAAAGCAAGACGAAATCCCAAAGTACTTTTAATTTGCATTTCCCTGGGAGCTAAAGATCTTGAACACTTTTAAAACTATTTCTTGAGCGTCTGCATGTCTTCCTCTGAGACCTCTCAGTTCAGTTCCTTAGGAACTCACAGCTGCTGTGGCCGCCTGCACAAAATCAAACCAATCAGCATTCAGCAGGGAGCAGGGAGGGGTACACAAGCCCCGCCCCTAACCCAGGACCCATGGACACTTCGTGGATGCTAAGAGAGGGAGCATCCGTTTTCTTTAAGGTTTGACTTCTGGTAGGTTGACTGTGCTCCAGTGGATAGCCCCACACCCACCAGTATGTGGAGAGCATTGACTGAAACCAAAGGGTTATTTAAAATGGAAAGAGAGCATGAAGTTGGGAAGTGGAAGTGACAGTAGAGGCTGGGGAAGAGTTGGAGGAGAAGCAGTGCATGACTGGGGTTGAAATGAATTGTAGACTTGTAGGACATTCTCAAAGAGTACATTTAAAAGGGATTATTATTGTTGTTATTATTATTATTATTATTATTATTATTATTATTATTATTATTTCTTGTTTTAAGCAAGCTTATAATTTTATGTTGGGGCAAACTTTTTTTTTTTTAGAAAAAATTTTTTTCTATATTCTTTGTTTACATTCCAAATGCTTTCCCCTTTCCCAGTTCCCCTCTCACCATATGTCCCCTAAGTCCCCTTCCCATGTTGGGGCAAACTTATAACTCTCCTTGGCTGCATGTGGCCTAGGGGGTCAAAGGTCAGGCATACCTCAGAGGAAGGTATCAGTCATGAAAGCCAACAGGAAGTCACTAATGGGATTTCTGTGGCTGTACCACTGGCTAACATCTTCTCAAACCTTCCCTTTCTAGATTATTGAACCGACTCTCCCAGAGGGTGAGATCATTGCCAGCATCCCTATTAAGTTTTCTGTGAATGCAGTGTACTCCAAATTCACCATCAGCCCCTCCTCCATCATCAATTTTGGGGCTTTGATCTGCGGTACCAGGAAAAGCATCACCTTCACCATAGAAAACCAAGGCATAATCGACTTCAAATATGCCCTCTACAGACTGACAGGGGAGAGTCCAATTCTTCAAAAGAAGATGTAAGCCAAGTTCTATTGACTTGGTGCCTTATATTCTACAAAGAGCTGTGATATACTTTACCTAACAAAAGCCACCCAGTCCTCATGTATGAATGAAGCAGACCCTTAGGTTTAGAACTGTCTCGTGAAAGAGTAAGCAGGAAATCACCAGTAGGGGCTGGTTCTGAAACACGTTTTCTGATCGGATTTCAGTCATTTTCTAGCTGCCACAAAACATAGGCTAGGTTTTGACTGAGCCAAATGTAAAGTCTTCTGGATAGGTGCAGTGATGCATACCTGTAATCCCAGTACTCAGAAAGCGGAGGCAGAAGGATGGGGAATTGTATCATCCTTGGCTTCCTAGCAAGTTCTAGGCCAGCCTTGGCTACTTGAGACTCTTTCTCAAAAATGGATGGATACATATATACATAGATAGCTATATAGATAGCTACATAGATAAATAATAGATACATACATAAATATGTAGATACATAGTTAGAGATACATAGATATACATACATATATAGATGATCTATAGATAGATGATAGATACATAAAGATACAGAGAGAGCCAGAGAGAGAGAGAGAGAGAGAGAGAGAGAGAGAGAGAGAGAGAGAGAGAAAGTAAAAAGGGAGGAAGATAGAGTAAGGCCTTCCATGGAAAGATTTTGGATTCTATGTTCTGGCCTGGTGCTCCTGGTGAGTCATCGTCCTCTCTATCTTCCTTCTGGGTACTGAGGGATGATTACAGAAGAAACCTAACTCAAAAGAAGACTTGCTTCCCTATGGTGGTGGCAAAGGGCACCCTGGAGATGTAGGCAAGACAAAACAGAGTGATGCCATTAGCCCAGCAAGTGCTACTCCTACCTGGTCACCTGGTCACCTGGTTACCATGGCTGCCTCAGTAGTTGCAGTGGCAATACTGTCTTCTTCAAAGGGCATCTCTCATCAGGAGACCAAAAAAACGACCAATCTTTTGAGCACTCCTGTCTCTCAGCGTTGTCATTTTCCTTGGAAGCAAATTTTAAAGATGGCTTGGCCAGTTCCCAAGATGTGTTTACCTTGATTTTTTTACTTTCTAGGCATTTTAAAACAGACCTATTCCCTCACATTGCTTATTTTAGTTTTGTATTTTTCTTCAGCTCTAATTTTTCTATACTGGCAAAGTTTGAACTTAGTAAAAAAAAATTGGGATTAAACTGCCTAAAATTTCTTTCTTCCAAATTTCATTTCAACCTCCTCACAATTTCTTTCATAAGAACTTAGTAGTGCTTCTGGCTATCTTACTTTGTATTTTAAGCTATTGTCATTTGGAGGCTGGAGATATGGCTCAGTGGCGAAGAGCACTTACTGTTCTTACAGAGGACTGGGGTTCAGTTCCCAGCAACCACATGGTGCCCCACAACTATATGTAACTTCAGTTCCAGTTCTAAAACTCCTTCTGACTTCCATGGGCACAAGGCACACATATGGTATATATACATACATGCAAGCAAAACATTTGTGCACATAAAGTTATTTTATAAAAAAATGTAATTTATTTATTTACTAAATTATTTTTCACATTCGCTTACACTGACTTACACAAAACACACAAGGGGGCTGAACCTCAGATATCTCCTAGTCATCAGACAAGTAAATGAATACATATAGTTTTCAAAATACTTTCGATGTGCCTCAAATAGAGTTGCACACTCCAGGTAGTCTCTGGAAAGCTAACAATTGGGTACATTGATTTCAAGTTAAGTAAATTTCCAAAACCTATATCTAGCTACTGTTTACACTAGCCCTTAGACAAACCATGGCTACAAACATGAATAATGAAGACAAAAAATATCACTTCGTGCATAAAATAAAGTCAGCTAAAAGACTTTTTTTCTTAAGATTTATTTATTTACTGTGGATTGGTGTTTTGCCTGCGTGAGGACGTCAAAGCCCCTGGAAATGGAGATACAGATAATTTGCTGCCATGTGGGTGCCAGGAATTGAACCCAGGTCCTCTGGAAGAGCAGCCAGTGCTCTTAACCACTGAGCCATCTCTCTAGTCCTAGGTAAAAGTGTGTGGAGGGAGTGTTATCATTGCTGTTGCTAGCCAGCTTTCCTTCACTGTGACAAAAGAACTCAAATGATAAATTCACAAGGAAAAAAAGGCTTATGTGGGCTCCTAGTTCTGGAAGCAAGGCAGTATTTCATGACCAATGTATACAACAGAGAAAAACTATTCCTCTCAGACCAGGAAGCAAAAGGGAGAGGAAGGGGCTAGGTCCTACAATCCCCTTGAAGGAATATCAGTGAACTAAGAACCTCCCAATGGTATCATCCTAGGGACCAAGCCTGAACACATGAACTTTGCTCGAAGTAATTTTTAAAATCCTTGATTCATACTCCACAAGTATGATTACCCATGTCACTTTCTTAATACTTATTCCATGAGTTCAAGGTTGCAATGCCACTCTGATCCCTTCCTAGACAAAGAAAGCCCTCTCCTATCCCCACATCCTAGAAGAAAGGACCTCAAACAGGCAGGTAATGTCTTATGTCCTCCTCAAAACCTGAGGCTGTACGTTTTTTCTCTGATCAGAGCCAGTCACATGAGGCATGGAAGAACCCGAGAAAGTGATAGCTTCTACAAGCCAGGAGCTACCAAAGCGGCCAAGTTCTCGGACACAGTCCAGAAAGACGTGAACATAGCAAACCAGGTAAATCCCAGAAACACAGCAAACACTTTTCTCCTACACTTTCTTTTTTTTTTAATTTTGTATATATTTTGGATTTGGGCACGTGAGTGCAGGTACTAATGAAGCTAGAGACAGCATCAGGTCCCCTGGGGCTACAGTTGCAGGCATGGTGGCACTCAGGAAGACATGGCGCTGGAGAAGGAGCCGAGAGCTCTACGTACAGATCTGCAGGTAACAGGAAGACACAGCCACCAGGCTCGGGCTTCTGGAGGCCTCAAAGCCCACCTCCAGTGGTCCCTCCAAAAAGGCCACATCACCAATAATGCCACTCCTTATGAGCCTATGAGGGCCATTTTCATCAGACCACCACAAGGCAGTTGTGAACTACCTACCGCAGATTCTGAGAGCCAAACTCAGGTCCTTTGCTAGAGTAGTCTAACCATGACCCTAACCACCAAGCCATCTCTCTAGCCCCAGAGCCTGACTGTTCTGTAGCTGGGATATTGAATTATATTGAAATCCTCACTTTTTGAAATGAGGTATGAAAACCTTTCATTTGGGTATCCTTTCCTGCTTTAAAACCTTCACTGACTCACTACTGCCTAATTCTTCAGACCTTTTTAAATCAAGAATTGTTTAGAGGAAACAAATGGCTATAGAGAAAGCATTCTCTGTCTAGATGACTTATCTGGGAATCTCCAGGGCTCAGGTACAGCTCCCAGCACATGGCAGATTTTCAGTAGGTAGCAACCCGGTTAAGTCCCTGGAAGCTTCCATGCAGGCTAAATCATGCCCTGATGCAATGGTTCTATGGAACACATCAAAAGAGATTTGGAGGGGGTGATAGTGGGGTTAAGTAGGAAAACTGCATCTCCAAGGGCAACAGCAGCAGAATTTGGTTGAAAGTTGTCCCACACCAGTACCCAGCTCCTGTTCTAGATTCCAAGAAGGCACAACAGAGGCATCAAGACATCAGGAGTCAGGTTGCCTGTTACCGTGTGGCTTTGTGAAGCTGATCAAGAGTACAGATGAGCCTGGTGGCCAGGAGTATATGCTATCCGTGCGGTGGCGCCCTGAGGCTATTCCCTCTGAGGGGTGTGCTGTGTAGTAGTTGTCAGTCCCAGGGAAGGATTACAAGCATCTCCCCAACATCACACAGTTACCACACCTGGCCGGGGTATTCTAGCCCCTTCACCAGCTTCTGCTGAGGTTCCTAGATCTAGCAAGAGATCCAGCTGCCAGAGTATGGGTCCAGAGAGACTTGACCCTCTCAGCCCATGGCATGCAAAACATCACTCATGCAGCAAAGAAGTACTGGCTAGTATATCTGGGTCCCACCCTCTAAGACCCCAGAAGCTGCCCAAAGCCCAGAGTCTCACATGTGTATACCAACGTCCCACTGCAATCCCCTTCATTCTGCTCTGAGTTTTCGACCCTGGAAGAAACGTGGGTCTCTGAGCTAAAGTGCTACAGAACATGTCAAAATGTAAGGACAGAAACCAGACTAGCCGAGACACTTTCTCTCTCCAAGTATATGCTACAGTTGTCTTGAGAACTCCACTAGTGGAAGGGGGAGAGCTGGTGTCTTCAGGGACATGCAAGAGCATCTCTTATAATGACATGCTTTTTGTTTTAGCACTAATTCTGCACTACATGCTCTATACAGTATGTGCCTCGTGGGAATCTGTCAGTCTGCACTGCATGCTCCAGTATATGCCTCATGACCCTCCTCTCATTTAACCCTCCAATGATCCATCATGCAAGGAATGTTTATAGATACACAAGCCGAGACATGGAAAAATCATTTTTCCAAGGCCAAACAACATACCTTGGGGACTGAGTTCAAACCCCAGATTGTCTGTTGCTATGAAAAAACCCACCATGATCAAGTCAGCTTACAGAATAAAACATTTAATGGGGTGGGGAGGTACTTACAGTTCCAAAAGGTTAGTCCATGATCATCATAGCAGGAAGTGTGGTGGCAGACAGGCAGGCGTGGCCCTGGAGGAGTAGCTGAGAGCTTACATCCCCATCCACAGATCAGAGGCAGAGAGTGAGACTGGGCCTGAGGTGGGCTTCTGAAATCGTAAGGTCGACCCCCAATGACACTCCTCTTCCAACAAGGCTGCACTTTCTAATCCTTTCCCCCAAACAGTTCTACTAAGGACCACACATTCATTCAAATGTACGAGCCTAAGGGGGCCGTTACCATTCAGAGCCACAGTGTCTTACTCAAACAGCCTTGTCTCAGCCACTGTTCTATTCTGTAYCCCACCCCACCCCTGCTGCTTTGAGATTCCCCCATTTAGATAAGTACTGCATGATGTACACATTATCTGCTTCCGTGAACCCTTGGTTCCATCATGTCTGACCAGAAGGAATGTACAGACAAGGACATACTGAAAACCCATCCACCGTGAACATCCAGGGCCTCCGCCTCCAGGCAGAGAGAGAGATACCACCAATGGAGAGAGGCCCCATGGTTTCCCCCCTTTCATTGTCTCTCAGATCCTTTGGACAGTCTTTGACTCTGTTGCCCACTCTGCTTCCTTCTACCCTGCCCTTCCCACCTTTGCCCTGCAGGCCCGCTTCACCCATGGCATGTTCACGGTATACCCGGGATTTGGCTCCATCCCCTCCGGAGGACAGCAAGTCATCACCATTGAGTGTGTGGCCGACCCAGTGGGGCGGTGTGAAGAGTTTCTGGCCATTGATATCTCGGACCGAGACCCTAGAGAAAACCCCGCCGGCATTCCTTACACCCTGCTTGCCGAGGCATGCCTGCCAGGTACTGCAACTCGGATTGGGCCAACACCCTTAATTTTCCAGCCCCTCCCTCCACAGGAAAATCCCTCTCAAGATTTCCAGCAGACTCAGTAGGGCTGCTTCATCTGGAAACTTAGAGCTGCTTCTAGGATCTTCAGCCATATCTGTCTTGAAAGCCTTAGCACATGTAGGAGAGAGTTGCCTCTCCAAATGCTTAGCCTTCCTGGGTCTGTTCCTAGATTCCCCACTGAGCGGGGCTCTCTGAGGAATGAGCTGGCCTGGGATGTGGCCCAGGACTGAGGAGCATGGAGTCTGCTCATGCTCGGGCCACTTCTTGTGGGCAGCCTAGTCACAGAGCACACTGATCATTTATTTAACTAGCAAGAGCTCAGGTAAAGCTTTGGCTCTAAGCTCCCAAGAGCCTCAAACCATTATAAACCAACTCCCTTCTCTCTTGGTTCTCACCATTCTTTGCCAATGGAAGGAAAAGGCTGATAGAGATGGATCAACCAGAAGAGATAGTATAAAAAAGGAAGCCAACAGATTTTGTCCCATCTGTCATTTACATACTGGTGTGTAGACTTCCCTATCTGTCCTCTGTGACACTTGCTTTTGATTATCATCATTTATTTGTATTTGCAATGTAAGGAATATAACCCAAGGCCTTCCGTATGCTAGGCAAGTACTGTATCATTGAATTGTTTCCCTAGCCTTGTGAGTTTCCTTTTCCAAATCTCTGGACTGGCGAGATGGTTCAGAAGGTTCTTGCCACCAAATCTAATGACCTGAGTACAATCCTCAGAATCCACATGGTAAGAAAGAATAGACTCCTGAAAGTTGTCCTATAAACTCCTCATAGAATACATACTCTCTATCTCTGTCTCTGTCTCTGTCTGTGTCTCTGTTTCTGTCTGTTTCTCTCTCTCTGTCTCTGTCTCTCTCACATACAGATAGATAGATAGATAGATAGATAGATAGATAGATAGATAGATAGATAGATAGATAGATAGATAGATAGATAGATGTAATATTTTAAGGTTTGTAATCCAAATTATGATGACAGGAAGCCAGGATCCTGGCAGCCAGGCAGTCTCACTTTCTTCTCATTATTCCCTAGCCTTTGTGACCGACAACAACATCTTGATATTTGAGGAACATCAGATCTGTACCAGCCCCAACCTGTACCACATCCTACAGACCATACAGAGTGGGGGTCTGTTCGTAGAGGATGAGAACAAGTTCATCTTCTGCAATGTCCTGGTGGGTCATCAGGCCAAGGCTCGGTTCAAGATCAGCAACGCGGGAAAGATCTCCTGTGACATCAACATTATCGTCAAGCCCATCTCCAACAAGGTAGGAGGTTCTGTTGCCCAGGCCCTCTACAGTTGGTATAAAGCCAGAGAAGGAGCTCTGGGAAGGTCCCGCTGTCGGCCCCTACATCTAGGTGGAAATCATGAAGCTCTCCGGCCCTATTAGAAGTTCTAAGAGATTGCAAGGCCATATCCCTTAGGCCAGGGAGTGTGTGTGTGTGTGTGTGTATGTGTGTGTGTGTGTCCTGTGCATACCTTTGTACTAGAGTTGTACATACTAGTGGGCAACTCATTTGTCTGTCCAAATTTGTCTGAAGTCACTGTGTAACTGATATATATATAAGCACTGGAAGAGAAGTCAATGGTGAGCTCCAGCTACAGGCAGATTAGCCTCCAATCTCCCATTCTTCTGGTCAGGGAGATGTGGAAGGTGCCAGACTACAGGTATGAGGAGGTGAGGAGGAATGGAGAGTGTGTTCTGAGGCCTTCCCGTGCGATAAGCAGTGTGCTTAGTGATTTTCTATGTATTGTTTTGTTTCAAGTTCAAGACTCTTTCGGACTTAGTTGTTGTCTCTATTTTACACTTAGGGAAACAGAGGCTCAGGAAAGCTTAATTTTCCCCTGTTCCACATCCTGAGAATATACAGCTAAGGTTAAAGCCAAACTTGGTTCATATTAAAATAATGAGTTCCCATTTCAGAGGTCTGTTGAGCTCAAAACTGTCCCCCCCTCTCTCTGGGAGCAGGAAAACTAAAGAGGAAAACATTCAAAGGTAGCACAAAGAAGGACTGACTCAATGAGTCACTGTTACCCCGAATTTCCGGTATATGCTCCAAACAGTATTTAGCTATACCAGAACAATGCGCAATCTGCGCCCATGTGGTTCTCATGCCCCAGCCCTCACGCTGTTCAAGGCTGGTGAGAGCGGAGAAGATGCCCAGGGTTGGCCTCAGCCTACAGCTGCGTGCATTCCTGGAAGACTGTCGTCTGAGAGAGTTAGAAGACCATCTAATCGCTGTCACTATCCTCAAGCACTGGTGACATCCAGTCATTATTCTCTAACCATATTGCAGAGACTGAGAAGCTGTTCCTCGTTCTATACTGAAAAGTCTGAAAAGTCGGGGAACCTGGACTGTGGTGGCTTGCCTTTAATTTTGTTGTTGTCGTCGTCGTCGTTATCATCGTCATCATCATTGTGGCTTATTTTATTTATTTCATGTATGAGTACTCTGCTGCATTTCACCTGCATGCCAGAAGAGGGCATCAGATCCCTTTATAGGTGGTCATGAATCACCATGTGGATGCTGGGATTTGAACTCAGGACTTCTGGAAGAGCAATGAGTGCTCTTAAGAGCTGGGCCATCATCTCTCCAGCCCAAAACCTGGCTTCTAAAGAGAAAAGTTTTATGACAGTAGACTTGGGGATATCCAACATCTTCCTCTCCATTTTGAGACTTGAAGGGAGTCCCTCAGGAAAAGCAGTAAAATTGTACTACCCTTTGGCTAAAGAAAGAGAAGGGGCAGCTTGCATTGTGTTCTGCCCAGGACTCGTAAGAAAGAAAAGGCTCTTTCAAAGCTATGCTGGGAGTCTATGTGGTTCAAAACCACTCACCAGAGAGTAACAGGGAAGGAATTTTAGACATGGTGCTTGGAATTACAAGGAACAGAAGTTCCTTTGGTTTAACTCAGGTAACACAAGGATCCTAGCAGTGAGTCAGGAACCTCCAACCCAGGTCAAAACACCAGCTCCTCAGCCAGCTTCCAGCTCAGCTCCACATTAATTATATCAATTTAATTGGCTAGGCACAATATAAGATAGTAAGTAGTGAGAACATTTGGCTGACTGGCTTGGTTTGTCTGTTTGAATCAGAGTTCATGGTCTAGCCAAGTACAGCCAGGTGTCGCCTAGGGATAAGTCCCCAGACTCTGGGCCACTCTATCCACGGCCCATGACTCTTGTCTGGCACAGTCTTAGAGAAAGGAGAGTTTGCAGCAGGGCAGAAAGATCAGCAGTCAGCCCCAGCAGAAATACTAAGTACCCAACCCCATCTCCCTTCACAGGCGGCCAACCGCATCACTGACATCTTTGACGTGGAACCCAGCAAGATGTGCATTGGGAGCCGCTCCCATGCCTTCGCCACAGTGCTGTTCACACCACAGACCATGCAGACCTACCAGTGTATCTTTGAGGCCACTTTGGATGGCCTGCCCAGGTACTACCTCCTCCTCCTCCTCCTCCTCCTCCTCCT
>BDUI01000006.1:1696798-1713715 GCA_002335545.1 Apodemus speciosus
AAAAAAAAAAACCACTGTCTTCTTGTATAGTTCAGTGAAGTCTGCCGCCTGCTACCTGGTTCCTTGGTTTGCTTTTAACTTTCCTTAAGAATTTTTGTATATTCAGCTCATATATGAGTTTAAGACTCATTTTTTAAAGTTCCTTTAAAAATCTCATTGGAAGAAACTGCAGAGATGACTCAGTGGTTAAGAGCACTGGCTGCTCTTGCAGAGGACCTGGTTTTGGCTCCCAGAACCCCCATGGTGGCTCACAACCATCTGTAACTCCAGTTCCAAGGAATCAGCATGCCTTCTAGACTCAGCAGGCACTAAGCACACATGTGGCGCTCAGACATACATGCAGGCAAACACCCACTTACATTCAGTAAAATACATCCAAAAAAAGTTTTACTCTCATTGGAATCAAAATTAAAGACCGTGAGTTGTCTAGGGGAGAATTCCTGGTTTCAAAATAACTGTCCACCTGGGGTAACATTTGGGATTCCTGTCCCTCATTTAGACTTCTATCTCAATATTCCTAAAATATTATAAGTTCCGCTATATAGTTTCTCTTCTTGACATTTGTTTATTATTTTGTGTGTGTGTTTCTACATGAGAATGAGGAGGCCAGAGGATAACCACGGGAGTCAGTTCTCTCCTTCCACCCTGTAGGTCCCTGGGATCGAACTCAGGCTGAACAAGTGTCTCAACCCACTGAACGATCTTGGCACCCCTCCATTTAGTTTCCCATTATGGCTATTTCTACATACGTAATCTCTGGTCACAGTGCTTTGGCTCTGTGTCTTCCTTCTCTTCATCTTTTATCCTTTATAGTCAGTCTTGCTACCTTCTAAAAATGTCAGATTTCTCACACCTAAAATCAAACCATGTCTGGCTTTAACCCTGCCTGCTTCCAATGGACCAGAGTTGGTCAGAGGTCTGCCTTTGTTTTTCCTGCCATCTTGCTAGGATATTTACCATGACTCTAGCAAATGCACAGCACCTAGGAAATGCTGGCTGCCCAGAAGTCATAGCTGTGCAATGCATAGAACTATAGGTATTCATTTTCATTTCATTAATCTAGAATATACCTTTCCACTACCTTTCTGTATAACAGAAGCATTGGCACCTCCCTTTGACACTGTCTAACTGTGTAGTCCGGAAGGTCACCTATCACCTTTGGGCTTCCAATTCCTAACTCAGATACTAAGAATGGCTTAACCGAATGCTCATTTTTCTATCCAGGTCTAATGTTTATTACCTATATCTCTTAAGTCTCTCAAGACCATGAGCCTAGAGATATGGTTCAATGGGTAAAGGGTGTAACACACACGTATGAAGTACAAAGTACAGACCACCGCCCCCCAGAGCCCATGTAAAAGCAGGACAGGAGGTGTCAGTCACCTTCAGTCCCAGCACTCAACAGGCAGAGACTGAGGATTCGCAGTCTCTATTAGAGACTAGCTAGACAAGTCTGAATCAGTGAGCTCCAGGTTCAGCAAGAAACCCTGCTTATATAGAGAGAGAACTATTGAGGAAGGCACACTGTCAACACCTCCACATGCATGCACACCTCTACACACATGTGCACCCACACACATGAGAACACATACGTACCAGGCAAATATGGCGAATACTACATATAATGACTTCGAACACTCTTGCCACCCAAAATACAGCACAATATCACAACCCAGACTCCAATTCTAGAGCGGCCTGTAAGCTCAATGCTCAACACTACTTTCTTTCCAGCTGCATGTGGACCTGCGGGACCCGCTAGGAGTCTTCTCTCTGAAAGGGAGACCCACCACCTCCTACATCTACATCATAGAGGAAAACAAACCGAACGTAAAAGGTGAGTGGAGAGAGCAGGCGTCTGTCTCAGTAGGACAACGGAACTCAAAAGCTGCCTTACCAGGGACCTCTCAGGGCCAAGCCACAGTTGGTACTCCGTCATGTCACCAAAAGCCAAAGCTCATTCCCCCCTGAAGGGTTGCTTTCCTTCTAACCTATGCCTTCCCAGTGATGCATTCTTCTAAATCATAACTTTCATCTTCGCTTTCCAGTCAAAAAAGCCCACACGGCCTCCCTGGTTGTTTCTCCTGGAGACACAGCTGAATTCGATGTCTTTTTCCACTCCAATAAGATTGGGAGAATGACAGGCACCATCCACTTATCAGTGATCAACAACCAGTATGAGGAGACCATGATCCACCTGATTGGAGAAAGCTACGAGGATGACATCACCTTGGACAACATCCACGGGCTGATCAGTTCCAGCGGCCAGGAGAGCTCAGATATGTCTGAGGTCATAGAGATCGCCGAGGAGAGCGCCATGGAGGACTTGGTGGCAGGTGGGGGAACTGCAGTCTCTGCAGACAGCTGTTGACTTCAGTCACTCTTGATCAGTATGAGCTCTGCAGCACCAGATGCGTTCACGCAGTGAACTCCGACTTAGCGCCAAGTGCAAGTACCAAGCGCTACACTGAGCCTGCAGATTAATAAGAAAGCCTTTGCCATTTTTAGGAAGCATACAGATGGATGCTGATGTTCCTGTTTAGATCTTTAGCAAACGCATGCTTCCCTGCAGTCTCCCTGTCTCTGTCTTGTAGCTAGCTTGTGCTGGCACTGAGGGTTCCATCTGAAACACGCATCCTAGGCTTTCTAAGTGAAACGGTGGGCTCATCTCACTAGAGAGAGATGGGCTTGTGGCCTCCTCCTCCTCACAGCCTGGCTGCTTGATGAGCAGGCCAGCAGCCTACAGTATCAGCATTTCCTAGGTTCTTGTCAGAAATGAGAAGTTCAGGCCCACCCGGACCTGTAGAATCATAACCCACATTTTAACCAGATCCCTGGACGGCCACGTGCATATTAAAGTTTAACGCATGGCAGTCTCTCAACCACTGAACCTTCCATCTGGGGACCATACCCTGCGAAGGAAACATTTTACATTATAATTATCATCAAAAAACATCAGTTAAGGACTGTAACCATATGACTGATGGCTTTAAAGTGAATTGTAAATTCATCTTCAAAATTTCCCCAGGAGCTTAATTATATTCCCAGAATGTATAATCAGGGGCTGAAACCAACACACTTTCTGTAATCAGTGTTTCACTCCTGTTTGAAGCTATGCAATGGCATCATTCTTGTCAGGGGTCAAATAGGAGCTAACAGTAATCCAAGTTTAGAGATTCCATATCTAGTAGAGGGCTTCTGGGTTTAGCAAACATGAATACAGGTATTCCAAAGAAAATTAAGTTCCAGATAAACAATAACTTTTAGTATATGTATGTCCCCAAAGTATTGTGTGGGACATATTTGTCAAGAAGAAATTACCCATTATTTGTCTATAATTCAAATTTAATTGAGAATCCTATATTTTATCTGGCAGTCTAACATTTCATTGTATTATCTCACTAAACAAATGACATTAGAATCTTTATTTTCTCTTGAACAAATATAAAAGCCAAGTTCAATGTGCAGATATGTGGGTGGGTGGGAAGATAGATGGATGGATGGATGGATGGATGGATGGATGGATGGATGGATACCCCTGGGAAGGAGATCCTTCTACCAAAGAATCCAAGGTTTTTTCCTATGTAATCATCCAGGGAGAGGATGAAATTTGCATAAGATAGGAATGTATGTCTAATGTAGTTCCCTTAGAAAGCAGGCTCTCAGAGAGGCCAGGAACCGCTCACCAGCCTTGTGCTTCTGACCCCCAGCTGCCCTAATGGAACACATCCAGTTTGGGTACTGTCACATTGGAGTCAGCTACAACGTGAGCTTCACCATCACCAATCACAGCCAAGTGAATGCGATTCGCTTCGAGTGGCCCCTTTTAGCTACACTGTCTTTCTCCCCACAGGTAAGCAAATGTCACTCAATGGGTCCCAGATTCCCTTGGGCCTAAGCCAAGCCCAATGTGATTGCCACTCCATCCTGTGGATACATGAAATGGGATGCATGCACCTTGAACTAAGAAACCACCCCTCAACCACCCCACACTCAGACCTAGTACTTGAAGGTGCTGCTCAGGGGCCCCTGGTCTAAGAAGAGATTAACATAGACTGCTTTGGAAGCTATTCCTCATTTTTGAAATGAGGAATTCTGTGGAGGTCTGTGTCCCTCTGCGCATGTGTTCTTCAGAGCATAGCCTTCGGAAGTGGCTCAGCAAGCAAAAAAAAAAAAAAAAAAAAAAAAATGGTGCTTCATACCTGCAATCTTAACACATAGGAAGCTCATGCTCCCACAAGTTCAAGACCAGCCTGAGCTATACAGTGAGTCCCAGGTCAGCCTAGGCTCCTGGTTGATTCCAACACCATTTCAAGTCCAAATCTAACCCTGGGGAGTAGCTACAGAAAACTAACTCTGCCAAACCCAGTTCCAAAGCCTTGTTAAATTCCTTTAATCGTTGTTATCAACATTTGCCCTATGAGGAAGCAGAAAGAATAGAATGGGTGTGATCGGATAATTGAAGTTGTCTAAGAAGACAGAGTCAGGCTTCCAGCAGCCGGCTTACATTTGTCCACACCCGTATGCACATAGAAACACATGCATTTGTCTTGGGCAGTCTAAAGCTGTCATATGCCTTCACTGTCCAGGAGAAGGAGGGAAGATGCCTTCTCTGCCAGAGGGCCGCCATGTGAACGGTGATTTGCTGGTGGTGTATATACATACATCTTTATCTAAGATGGATTACAAATCACTTTAGTCTACAAACCAAATGGGGTCTCCTTTACATCTGCCATATTTGGGCAATTTAAAACTTTTCCATCCCAGGCTTCCTCCATACTCTTAAGCATTGTTAAGAACCCTCAAAGGACTTTTGTAATATAATTATTGATGTTTAACCTATTAGAAATTAAAACTAGGGATGTTTTTAAGATTTATTTTGCATTTGTTTGGGTATGCTATTTTGCCTACATGTGTGTCTGTGTACCACATGTATGCCTGGCACCCACGGAGACCAGAAGAGGATACCAGACCCCCTGGATCTGGATGTAAGCTGCCATGTGAATGTTTGGAACAAGCCTGCATTCTCTTGAAGAACAGCCTCTTAACTACTGAGCCATCTCTCCAACCCCCAAAATAAGGAATATTTTAAAGCATTCTTTTTTAATGATTTTTTAATTTATTTTTATGTATATGTGTGCTCTATCTGCATGTATAGCTGAATGCCAGAAGAGGGCATCAGATCCCATTATAGATGGTTGTGACCCACCATGTGGTTGCTGGGAATTGAACTCTGGACCTCTGGAAGAGCAGCCAGTGCTCTTAACCATATTTTTTTTTTTGAGACAGAGTCTCTCTGTGTAGCCCTGGCTTACCTGAAACTCACTCTGTAGACCAGGCTGGCCTCGAACTCAGAAATCCGCCTGCCTCTGCCTCCCAAGTGCTGGGATTAAAGGCATGCGCCACCACTGCCCAGCTCTTAACCATATTTTTAAACATACTTGCTTTAAAGTGCAATAAGCCAACTATGTTTTAATTAAAATACCATATTTTATTTTTAAAAACTATATTTTCAAAAATGTATGTGGTAAATGTAGAACCATTTCATCTTTTTTGTTAAGATAAGATCTCCTGCAAGAGCACAGTGGTACATGCCTTTAATCTCAGGAGACAAAGGCAGAAAGCAGACACAGGCAAATCTTTGTGAGTTCTGGGCCAGCCTGGTCTACAAAGCAAGTTCCAGGCAACCAGGGCTATTACAAAGAGAAACCCTGCCTCAAAAAATTAGGGTCTCTTATGTAACCCAGGCTAGCCTTGAGCTTCTTTTCCTGTCCCAGGCTCCTCAGTGCTTATGTTATGGGTGTACACCGCCACACCCAGCCATTTTATGTCTTTACAAATCTTTACTAACTGAATAAGATCATACAGATTCTGCTGTCTGCTCTTTCCATTCAGTCTGACTGTACATCGTCATCTTTAATTTCTAGTAAGTTCCATTGTAACTCTAGAGTGAGAAAAGGAGTGTAAAAGAATCAAGTGGCATCTCGGGATTATACTGCAAGTTTTGTCCTCTAGGAACCTGGGAAAGATCTTGGACCGGCCAAGGGTCATTAGGTCACTTTCTAGAAACTACTATACTGTATCGAGCCACCTATGTGTGTGAGTCATAATGTGTAAGTATCAGGCAGTTGTGGGTGGCATCTGGAGCCATACTGCTCGAGCTTAAAACCGGATCACTAGTGTTAAAGACCTTAAGCAATTTACAGGGTTTTTGTTTTTTTTAAATCTGTGAAGTAGGGGTGATAGCTCTGTACCTCTCAGAGGGTGTTGTGGGGATTAGTAAAACTGCACGAGAGTTGAGAATAGTGTTTGAGACAAGTAGCAGATTGGTAATTATTACTATTGCCCTTATGATGTGCGTGTGTGTATGCATATGTATGTGTGTGTGTGTATGTATGTATGTATGTTTATCTTGAAAGAAGGTCTAGCTCTGTAACCCAGACTTGCCTGAAACCTATTATGTACCCTTAGCTGGCCTCAAACTCATAACAAACCTTGCTCACCCTTCCAAGTGCTAGGGCTCCTCCTCCGTGAGACACCGTGCCTGGTCTTAAGGAGACATTTTAAAGGATCTCTTGCATGGACTTAAGTCAGTCTACCTATACAGGCCTGGATGATATATTTTGAGTCACTACCGGACATCAAAGGCCCTTAAGATTGAATTCCCCAAGATAAAAATACCACATTTTTCCCTAGATAGGGCATCTTCACCCTGGCTGTTCCAAGGACGTGGTGGTGACCTTGAAATCAGAATCGCCCATCACCCTGAAGAAGATGTGTGTCAAGTGCAAGCTTTCCAAGATCATGTTTCAGCTCCCCGTAGACCAGGTCCCTGACTGGGATGACCGTATGCGCACGGTGAAGTGGGTGGATGCCCCCCGAAACACACCCGGGAACGTGACTACAAAACGAAAGGTGAGTATCCACGGGACAGGAAACACAGACTCCACCCAGCCCGCCATGCTCAGTGCCCACTGCTCTCAGTTTCACTGTCTCACTGTGGAAAACAGAAAAGGTTTGCATCTGACTTTGGTTTCAAAAACGGCAAACTAGTTCCATGCCCACCCCCCTTACTAACGACACACACCACCTTAGTTGACAAGGTTTAGCTTCAGTCTTTGTAAAGAGTTCAGCAAGTCCTTCCAACTTCTTCCTCTTTTTCCTCCTCCTCTTCTTCTTTTTTCTCTTTCTCTTCCTTCCTCCTTCTTTGGCCTCCTCCTCCTTCTTTTCTTCCTCCTCCTCTTCTTCAAAAATAGCATCACTGGTCATTTAGTTGTTTCCTGCTTCCATCAGGTTTCTGAAACTAGAGTAGCTAGAACTTCCAGTGCATGATGGAATCTCATCTTTGCTCTTTGGCCCATATGTGCCCCGTGCATTCTTTTTTTTTTTTTTTTTGAATTCTATAATAAATTAAGCCAAGTCCAACAAGGGAAGTAGGCCCCCAAATAGCTGTATAGTTCTGGCCATCCATCTCTTTGTCTCTCTCCTAGAGGTAATCACAATCCCAAGTTACTCCCTTGATCAGTTGTTGTTGACCTGAGTATTCTAAGAGGATTGAGCTGTAGCTGTAGTTTCAACTGTTTTTTTTTTAAGGTTATGGCATGTGACCATAGTTGTGTGGGCTATAATAGTGTACACATTTCACTTTTGTTTACGGTCCAGACATTTTTTAAAGATGTATTTATTTGATTTATGTGTATTAGTACACCATTACTCTCTTCAGACACACCAGAAGAGGGTATCAGATCCCATTACAGATATTTTTGAGCCACCATGTGGTTGCTGAGAATTGAACTCAGGACCTCTGAAAGAGCAGTCAGTGCTCTTAACCTCTGAGCCATTGATCCATCCCCAGTCCACACTTTTTATCTCTTCCTCTGAAAGTTATGTCAAGGTGTTCGCTTATGGACAGCATTTCTGTGCATGTGGGCATTCATGTTTACATTTCTACTAATGGGGTCACTTAATCATGTGACCTTCCAGCCCTTCCAAGCCCTTGTCCAGTTGTTTTCCAAACTTACTATACCGATTTCTTTTACTACTAAGGAGTCTTGTGAGTCACATCCTTTCCAACATTTGATTTGACTTTGTCAGACATTTGAGAGGCTGGTTGGTTGGTTGGTCAGTTTGTGGGATTAAAGATGAACCCACAGCGTTAGGTGTAGTATTTTAACTTTTATCATTTGAACAATTGGTATATTATCTCATTATGAACCTTGATTATACTTCCCTAGCCACTGATGAGGTTGGATATGACATCATACAATCATTGACCACACAGGCTACCTCTTACATGGATGCCTTTTTTACACCTTCTGCTCATTTTTCAGTTATGACACTCATCCTTCGTTTAAGGTATCTTTAAGAAATTCCATTTGTATTATGTGTCCACACATTCTCAAAAAAAATCTAGAGCTTAACTTTTTACTTAATTTTTTTAAGATCTCTCTTTATTTTAATTCTTATATACATGTGGGGATCAGGGTATGGACATTTGAGTGCAGGTGTCCAAAGTGGTCTGAGGGGGGCATCTTTGGAGGGCACCCTTGGAGCTAGAGTTACAGGTGGTTGTGATCCACCCTGCATGGGTGCTGGGAACCAAACTCAGGTCCTCTGCAAGAGCAACAGGTGCTCTTAACACTGAGATATCTCTCCATTCCCTCTATGTTTTGATAAACAAATACTATTCTTAACTTTTTAAAGATGTTTCATTTATTTTTAATTTATCCGTATGGGTTTTTTTGCCAGCACATACATATGTGCGCCACCTACCTACAGTGCCCATCGAAGCCAGAGGGGCTGTCAGCTCAAATGCAGATGGAGTTACAAGTGGTTAGCTGCCATGTGGGTGTTGGGAAGTGTTCCTGAGTCCTCTGGGAGAGTGGCCAGTGCTCTTAACCAATGAGCCGTCTCTCTAGCCCTCCCCCCAAAAATATTCTTAATTTTAATGTAGTCAAGGTTATCAGTTTATTTTTTGTTACATTTATTATTTTGTATCTTAAAATTTTGAAACCTGTCTCTCCCCCAAAAATATATTCACCTCACTACACATTTTTAAGTCTGAGCTTGGCTTTTGATACTTAAGCCTTTGATGCATCTGGAAATTCTATCTGATGTGAAAATAGACTCTAATTTCATATTTTTCATTGAGACAACTCCCTTGCCAAATTTGGAGCCCTTCTGATCCCTAGTGTTCTGATGGGACTCTGTGTCATATCTCAGTTTTATATGACCCTACATCATTTCTGGTCTCTTCCATTCTGGTGTCAGTTTGTCCATCCCTGAGCCAGTTCTATATTGCCTTCATTTCTATAGCATCATAATCAACCTGACATTGGAGGGAAGTTCCTAGTTCCCATTATTCTGTTCTAAATCTTTTGGTCATTCTTGATCCTCTTTCTGAGACAAGGTCTCTACATAGCCCTGGCTGTCCTGGAACTCACTATATAGATCAGGCTAACCTCAAATCTGTCTCTGCCTTCCATTTGCTGGGATCAAAGGCATGACCATGCCTAGTTCTTCTATCTTCTTTAGAGTCCATCTGACCCAAAACTCATGCCCACATGGTCCTAATCCTCTCAGTAATTACCTGTTTCCCAGTCTTTCTCTTTCATTTGGAGCTATCAGAGATTTGACAGTCATGTCCAGAATTTTATGTGTGGGTTCATGTGCTTTCCGTGGTGAATTAGAGTGCTGTCCCCGGTGTTCCTGTGTACAGCTGGCTTTGCAGTGCTAAGGATGTGCTTGCCTTTGTTTCAGGTCATAGAGACAGACCCTGAGCCAGCCCACTCAGTGGTAGAAGAAAATTACCGAGAGTTGCGGATCCAGTTCAGTGCCAACGTGGATTTTGCTTCATATCAGTGTGAAACAAGTGATGTGTTCTTTAAGGAAACACTGGTTTACCAGACCCGAGTGTTTGAGTGAGTCACTGGGAGCTTTTACACAACTAGGGAAACTGTCTTTAAGGACTAAACAACTGCATGTTTAAATTTTTTACATATATACTGCATCTTTTTTTTTTCGAAAAAAGAAATTGCATCAAATGAGTGGGTTCCAATGACATTGCTTAAAATCCGCTTTTTAAAAAGGTTCTCAGTCAGGCATGACAGTTTATTCAGTAGGAGGCTGAGACCAGAAAATCTTGATCTCCAATCCTCAACAGCCTATGTAACAGCAAGACTCAGTCTCAAAACATTTTTTGAGACAGGATATCAGTAAATGGCCCTCCTTGGCCTGGAACTCACTCTGTAGACTAGGCTGGCCTCAGACTCACAGAGGACCAGCCTGCCTCTGCCTCTCAAGTGCTGAGATTAAAGATGTGCACCGTTATACCTAGCTGTATTTTTTAAATCCTTTTATTTTATATTTGCTTTTTGGCTAACATGTAACAATGGTGTGTATTTACAGGGTAGATATATAATGGTTGAGGCAGAATAGTTGCATTTCCATCCCTTAACATTTATCTGGCAGTAGAACCTCCAAGCTCCTCTTACCTACTTACTGTTCTCCCTGTACTGTTTTTTATATCTATTACCCAACCACTCTCTATCCATGCCTCCCCCGACCTGTCCCAGCTTCCAGTAATCATCATGTTAAGCTCTTCCACTTTGAGATTAAATGTATTTACTTCCACATGTGAGAGACAACACACGTGTCTTTCCATGTCTGGCTTGTTTCATTCGGTGTGATGTCTTCCAGTCCCACCCATTTTGACAAAAAAAAAAAAAGACAGAATTATAGAGAAGAGTAAGGAGGTTCCTCAAAAGGAAACTAAAAGTATCCTACCCTGTGACCCAGCTATCTCACCTCCAGGTGTACATCCAAAGGGGAGTCCGATCAACACGTGAAGGGACATTTGCACTCCCATTTGGACTCTTCTTAGCCGCCAAGACGCCAAGACAGATTGTCAGCCTGGCTGTCTACTATCAAAGAATGAATAAAGAAAATATGAATACTTATATGTGTGTACACAGCAGGATATAACTCAGACATTTAAAAAAATGCCTAGGAAACAAAGTGACCTGCCTTAGACAAACAGTACAACCGACACTCAGGGAGGGCAGAAAGTATGGCCACCCCATTCTGAAATCTGCTCCTGATCGACCCACAGGTTTGACCTTGTTAACACAGGACAGGTGCTGTTAGAATACTGCTGGATCTCAGAAGAAGCCTCCAAGGCCGTCAGCTTTGCCATGCCAGAGAATCAAGGTAAACTCAGCGGCAAGTGAACCCCAGGGTCTAACCTGAGTCACCATTCATAGAAAAGCCTTAGAGGCCAGCGTTGCTCCCATAGGCTCTTGAGTAGCTAAGGACAGCAGAGCATGGGCCCTGTGGGTTTACAAAGCCACGTGGGCCCGAGCCATAAGTAACTTGACCTCTTCCCCTCCGGAGTGATAGCTCGTGTCACTTATCACTAGGAATCTTGTCTCCTAGTTCTTAACCTCCGGGAAGATTGCAGATCACAAAATAAACAAACAAGCGAACACCCTATCATGGGGCTGGAGAGATGCCCCAGCAGTTAAGAGCACTTGTGCCTACTATAGGGGACCCAGGCTCAGTTCCCAGCATCCATGGGGTGACTTACAACTGTCTGTTACTCCAGCCCCAGGAGATCTGACACCCTCTCTGATCTCTGATCTCTGCAGTATCAGAAATGCATGTGGTATACAAACATACATGCAGACAAAGCACTCACACAGGCGCAAATAAAATAAATCTTTTAGAAAGAAAACTATGGGCCATTTTCCCAAAAGGAACAGCAAGCTATACATATACATGCATAGCACGAAGCACTAGCAGAGGGCCCCACACCTAGTGGGTAAATAAAGTAGCCACTCCAGTACAGGGAGCTCCTGTGGAGTCTCCCAGATTTTCCAGACAGGCCCTTGTCCATGGACTTTGTAAATCCCTATGTTATATCAATGATTTGCCACAAAGTCTATTCATAGCCCATTACCCTGGTGCAGAGCATCCACATACCCTTTCCTGACCTACTTCCCGCTTAGCCAAAAGGAAATCAATCTGAAACCACCATAGAATAATAGAAGTGCTTTTCACAAGTCACCTGGGAAACACAAGTTGATCCTTTCTACCGAAACATAAGTTGATCTTTTCTACCCATGTCCAGCATTAAACATACCTACCATAAGGCACGAGGCCACAGACGTCACAGAAGGTCCCTTGGGACTTGGGAGTGAGCTGCCCATCCCATCGCCACCATGGAATATCACCTTTTCTCTGTCCTCCCTCAGGTTCTAGTCAAAAACTAAGTCAGGGCACGGGCAGCTCCCTGGACAGTGCCCTGGACCACTGGACCGAAGCCTCTCCCTCCCCCTTCTCGGTGGAACCCCCCTCAGGCACTGTGCCTGTAGGAAAGACCCAGAAGCTCAAAGTGAAGTTCTCCCCAATGGACATCGGAGAGTTCGAGAGCTCCCTGTACTGCCAGTAAGGAAACTGCGTCCTCCAAGCCTCCCGCCCTCACCCTCTTCTTCCTCCCCCACCACCACCTTCCATACCCTAGACACCTCACAGAGCCAGGAAGTCTAAATGGGCCAGCCTTCCCAGAACAAAGAGAATGTGGTCTAAGCCCTGCCCACCCACCTCTCCCGCCCTTCCACCTGCCTCCTTCCCCCTTCCTGGCCACATGCAGGACTCCACTAAGTAAGAGTAATTCATAGCCAGGCAGCTTCTACCCTTTGGGAAAGCTTTCTTCTGTGTTCTCATGTATGTAAAACGCAAGCAGTAATCCTTATCATGTAGAATCATTTGGCATGCTAAATGACCTAATTTAAGCAAAGAGCCTGGAGCAGTGCCTGGCCCACAGTAAACACAATAAACAAGGATAGGTTGGCAGACCTGGTCTGGTCTGGTGTCCAGTGAGAGGGAAAAAAAAAACAAGCAAAAACATATATCAGAGTAAGTCCCAGAGATAGTAGTATCTGCTTCCGGGAAATTTTCCAGAAAGAACACCTGCCTTGTAGAAGCTTCTGTAAGCCTCGCCCTAGGGTGGCAGAGACCTAGATGAACTGTCAGAGTTCCCCTGAGCCCCTAATCTTATACCAGAGAGACCTCTGCCACACTAGAGCCACCTCAGCTCAGCCCTGAGGCTGAATCTGTTCACGTGCATCACCTTCTACAAGGGTCTTAGGGTAATTTATTTTAGGATTTCCAGGTCCTTCTCTATAATCTATTGGGTGCCTAGGAGTGAACCCAGAGGGTAAGCACTTTGTTTATGTCTAAGCACTGATAGGAGGAAAAGAAACGTGGAGCCACAGGTAAGTCACAGAGGGTCCTTACATCCAGGCTCCTCAGACTCAGCCCATACGTCCACTTAATTAATTCATTCATTCATTAATACCTACTGTGCTACCATGTAGAACTGCCAGTCAAGGCAAACTGGGTGTGGCTGACCAAGACAAACACACCCTCTGCTAACATGGGGCTCACATTCGGTAGACAGAATATTCATTTCCAACCAGCTAAGAAAGCGATAACAGAACAGAAAATCAGAATTAAAAACAACCTTATTTCAGAATCCCCAACCTGCCAATCGGAGAGCAAGGCCCCATTTTGGTCACGAAAGGGCGAAGCGTCCTGCCGTTCTGCCACTTTGACCTGAAGGAATCAGACTACATCAGCGGTCACCGGCGCAACCCAGAGCTCCGAGGACCAGGCGCCGGGCCTCTCGAACCTAACACCCGAGTGATCGAGTTCACCAGTGTGGGCATAGGCGGAAAGAATCTCAGGTGAGTAGGGGTTATACCGACTGAACTCAGGCCAGCCAGTCCTCCCAAAGAACTCAGATGCGGAATCCAGAAAAACCACCTGTACTGATGCCTAGAAGCAATTTGGGCATCCTAAGGGGTGCTGTAGAGATTTAATGTCAGAGAACTGGTACTTGAATGAAGCTGGATTCTTTTTGCATAGCTTGTGATCATAGGGAAGTCTTAGCATGTATATAAATGTGTATTCCCCACCTTGGCACAGAGCATCCCTTGACACATATGGCCGTGGGAGAGTTAATCACTCCAAACTCCAGAACTGTGATTATCCCTTAGATCCCAGAGGAGATGGCATTTTTATTTCTACAGTAATGAAGTTCTCAGGTCACTTCTAGCTCCCTGTGGAGGGGGGCAGGGGGACTGCGACAGTTCTGGGGTCTGCGTAAGTTTTCTTGAATGCTTTTTTCAATACCTTCCCTTACTTCTGCCATCTATCTTTCCTCTTCTGCCAGGACCTTTACAATTCTGAACCCGACCAACAGCACCTACTCTTTCTGCTGGACCTCTGAAGAGACAGAGAGTCTCCAGCACCCTCCGGCCTTTGTGTGTCTTACAGAAAAGGGTATTATCCACCCTGAGAAGAAAGCTGAGGTGTGTGTGGATGGGGACCCCACAACTCTAGCCATCTCTGCATAGCAAGAGTGTGAAGGGAGAATAGTATTGATGAGAATCCTTGGCCAACATGTATTTATTGAGTGTATTTATTATTGTACATCAACATGTACAATCCCAGTAGGCCTGGCCCTCTTGGCTAGCTCTGGAGAAAGCCCTAGGACTTGCAGGGGTTTTATAAGAATATTCAAGGAACCAAAGGGGGCCAGACATAAATATCTAGGGCTTCCTGGGCTCGTAGTATAAGGACATAAAGAACTATCTGTATCTAAAAGATTGACAACAGCAAATGGATATGATTTTACTTTCCCAGGGAAAAAGGCAAAACCTAAGAATGAAATCCTGTCTACGGCTTAGTCCTAAATGTCTCCACAATAACATAGGGCAGGCGGTCAGATTAATATGTGACCTTGCCAGGCAAAGCATGCGTGTAGGCTCCATGGCCAGTAGGCTCTTCGGAGAATCTTATATGTAGCAATAAATCCGAAAAATGAAAGTTAGGAATTCAAATACTGCTGGGAAGCTGGCGAGATGGCTCAGTAGGTGGGGTGACTGCTGCCAAGCCTGAGAAGCATATGCTGGAAGGTGAGATGGTGAGAGCTGACTCACACGTTGTCCTTTGACCGCCACATGTGTGCTCAGCACACATTCACCCACACATATTCACCTACCCACAGAGAGAGAGAGAGGGAGAGAGAGAGGGAGAGAGAGAGAGAGAGAGAGAGAGAGAGAGAGAGAGAGAGAGAGATCTGGTTATTCTGATAATTATTATATTAAAGTGGGCTACGTGCCAGACTGTTGCCAGCCATGTGGATTGGCTCTCTTTGCTAGTTCAGTCCACTGTGCTACAACCACGCCTTCCAAAGAATGGCACAGAATACAACAGTATAATCAGCAGAAGCTGGGAACGGGGTGCATGGCTCCACTCCTCAGAAGGCAGGGCAAACGGATTGACAATGTGGATTGAGCCACACCCATTTTAGACGGTAATGAAAGCCTGGGAAGATGTCGCCTCTTATGGCTCTCATACAAGTAGGTCTCCCGAGGGACGAGGAAGAACTGCCTCTCACTGTCCTTGTCTGACTTGTCATCTTAGATCATATTCCAGTTCCTGCCGGCTCACCTGGACATCACAGAAGCATTCTGGACTTTCTCCATCCCAGAGCACAACATCTCAGTCCCCTTCCTGCTGGTGGGCAAGACCACAGACCCCCTCATCTCTCTTGACAAGTCACACCTCAACTTCAGCTCTCTCCTCATTGGTAAGGTGGCTAGCTGGCCCTGTCAGCCTCTCATTTTGAATTGGCATGACCCTAGATCACCAAGGACTCCAGGAGCAGTCAGGAGTTGGGCACTGTTCTTGGAAACTTCTAGAAATATGTCAGAAAGCCTCTGTCACTTATCAGAGATCCATACAATAATTTCCACTCAATCTCATTTCATCGCTGTTCTTGGCAGCCATACCCTATCACCTTAAAATACTTAGGAGCTTTGCTATAGAGTCTAATCATAGGAAGGAGACTAACAAAAACTAATAAATTAAATAGTACGTCAGAGGTTGATATATGTTATAGGAAATAATATAGTAGGATAGAAAAAATAGGAATGTGGCAGACACCAAGAAGGTAACATTCAGCAGAGACCTGTGGTGTAAAGGAAGTGACCATTAGATAATGCATAGCTCTGTACATCTTTCATATGGATATGAGTGGGTCTGTAAAATACAGCTAAGACCAAAGAGTTTTTAAGTGACTCGTTAGATGCTTATTTAGACAACAATATTCTCGATAGTATGTCAAACAATATGAAGGGTTTAACCCAAGAATGCAATGGTGCAGATTTTGGTGTAATTACTAAATCAATAAAGAACCATCTGTCCATGTTAATATACCAAATATAGTCATTGCTCCAAAGTTTGTCCCTATTGCATCCCTCAAAAACCCTCCATGATAAAACAAGAGTTAAAGGAAAAACATAAAGAATATTAGCCTAAAGCAAGAGGCAATCAAATAGTATCCTATAGTAAGCCTCCAAACTATTTGAATTAAAATAAGTTAGGTAAGAGCACTTATTGTCCCCAACTCAATTCTTCATAGAGATAGAAAGAGCAATTCTCAAATTCATCTGGAATAACAAAAAACCCAAGATAGCTAAAACTATCCTCAACAGTAAAAGAACTTCTGGGGGAATCAGTATCACTGACCTCAAGCAGTACTACAGAGCAATTGTGTTAAAAACTGCATGGTATTGGTACAGTGACAGGCAAGTAGATCAATGGAATAGAATTGAAGACCCAGAAATGAGCCCACAGAATTATGGTCACTTGATCTTTGACAAGGGAGCTACAACCATCCAGTGAAAAAAGATAGCCTTTTCAACAAATGGTGCTGGTTCAGCTGGAGGTCAGCATGCAAAAGAATGCAAATTGATCCATTCTTATCTCCTTCTACTAAGCTCAAGTCCAAGTGGATCAAGAACCTCCACATAAAACCAGACACACTGAAACTAATAGAAAAGAAGCTGGGAG
>BDUI01000006.1:1716092-1863441 GCA_002335545.1 Apodemus speciosus
TGGGAAGGGGTGGATTGGGGAACAGGGGGAGGGAAGAGGGCTTATGGGACTTTCTGGGAGTGGGGACCCAGGAAAGGGGAAACCATTTGAAATGTAAATAAAGAATATATCGAATAAAAAAAAACTAACAAGACTTTTTAAAAAAAAAGAGCACTTATTGTCACTACTATACCTGAACATTTCCTTAGAGATTTTAACAAATATAATATATATATAATAGATAATAAGATGAATCTTAATGGAAAAAGAAAAAGTAATAATCTAACTTGCTGTAGCTGATCACTTTGTACACATAAAGCCGCAAGGGGTGAGGGAGAAAAACTACTAGAGTCAAGATAATTTGATAAAGTTAACAAGACAAGTGTCCCTAGTTGCTGTAGACACCTAGAAGCAAAAACAAAAATAAAAGCTCTATTTACTACTGAACAAATATACACTATCCAAAGTTAAAACCAGTTCCTAAGATCTATATGTCAAGAGTTAAGTGACATTAAAATGCTTCCAAATAAGAGCATTTGGTTAGTGCTCCCAAAATTAAATGTATATTCATTTAGAATCCCAGCTAGGGTTGCACAGAATGCACAGTTAAATTGTAATTTTAGATAAATTCAATGTTAGTGTATACACACACACACACACACACACACACACGCACACACACACTCACTCACTCACACACACACTGTCCCAAGAAATAGTCAGGTCACATTTATGCTAATAAAGGTCATTTGCTAAATCCGATAAGCTCAGTTCCTAAAGGATTGAGGAAGGGAGAGAATTGGATAAGACAATTCTAAGTTTTGTGGGGAAGTAAATGTTTTAACATTAGCCAATAAGAAAAGAGAAAATAATGAGTCAGGACCCTTTTCAGGGAAGCCCAGGGCCATGCAAGGTCAAATTAAAGAACTCCATGTAGAAACTCCGTATAGAGATGTGAGCCATCAAAGGGAGGGGGGACATTCCTGGTTAGAGACCCAGGAAGACCTCACAACTCCTAGCTGAAGGGAAAAAGTGTCAACAGAATTCCAGCAGAGCTGTAGCCGTGTCAGAAAACCGACCTTCTAGAAGGAGCAGTCAATTAGAGAAGGAACATTCTGGACAGATGATGTGGGATCCCCTGCAGGAGGAAGGTCACTGGGAAAGCAAAAAGAAGGAAGACAGGCAGGCTGTGGGCAGTGGCTGAGGAATTTTGCGGGGAGGGGAGGGTGCAGGGGTCGAGCCTGCCTGAGACTGTTCTGTGAAAGTTTGGGGAGGGGGTGCTGAGATTGCTCTGTGGAGCCTTCCTCTCAGGCGTGGGGCACTGTCTACTACAACACCTCACTGAGCAGGTGAGAGGCCCCTGCTGAGAGATGGTTTTTTTCCTCCCCAGGCAGAGAAGCCCGGGAGACAGTCAAGATCATCAACAAGGAGGAGCAAGGGTTCAATTTCGCCTTCCAGGACAACTCCCGCTACTCTGAAGGATTCAACAACAGCCTCATCGTATGTCCCATGGAAGGCTGGATCCCACCTCTGTCCAGGTAAGCAAAAAATGAAATCCTTGGGGTGCATGGCAGGGTCCCAGGCCTGCCAGCCAGCAGAGTCAATTGGAGAGATTCACTTATAAAAATCTCTTCTCCTAAGCCATCAAGATGACTCAGTGGTAAAGGCACTTGCCACCAGGGCTGACAACCTGAGTTCAATTCCCAGAACCCACAGAGTGGAAGGAGAGAACTGACTCCCACAATTTGTCCTCTGTACACATACTATTGGTGTACATACACACACACACACACACACACACACACACACAGAGAGAGAGAGAGAGAGAGAGAGAGAGAGAGAGAGAGAGAGAGAGAGAGTTTAAAAAATCTTAAAGAAATGTAAGTTAAAACCCCTCTCAACTCTGAGATTTAAATACAAACAGTTTCATCTCTATCTGCCTGACTCCCCTGGGGTTTATTTTCTTGATGAATTGTGTGGCATAGAGAATTCCAATTCTTTTTTTTAATGTTTATGGATGTTCTGCGTGCAGTATGCCTGTGCACCATGTGTGTACAGTGCCTGACGAGGCCAAAAGAGGGTATCAGGTTCCCTAGGACTGGAGTTCCAGGCAGTCGTGAGCCACCATGTACATGGGTGCTGGGAATTGAACTCTGGTCCTCTGGAAGAGCAACCAGTCCTCTTAATTGCTGAATCATCTCTCCAGCCCTGATCTAAATCTTCATCTCAATATTTTTTCACATGCCCATAGCCTTTTCCTTGTCTTGTGTCTATAAATCCACAAAGGCAGTATCTAGCTTTGCCTGGAAAATCCTTAAAACTCACTTAATTTGGAGTGCTGGTTTTGGTGTCTTTTGCTCATAGTGTATTTAATAATCCAGAGGACTCTTGTTTTATTAGATTTTCACAGGTTGGCTTACTCAGCTGTCTGTTTCCCCGATCAGGTTCCCAGTTGATATTTTCTTCACACCAAAGCAAGAAGGAGATGTGAACTTCAATTTGATCTGTAATATAAAACAGAAAGCTCACCCTCTGACACTCAACGTCAAGGCCGAGGGCTACACTATGAATGCTGAGGTCAAGTGCAAGGACAGGATGGGCTCCACCATCCTCTTGTCATCCAGCCAGATCAACACCATCAACTTCTACGAGGTAAGAGATGAGAAGGACCTGACTATTGCTCTTTCCTTATCTAGGGAATGTGATAAATACAATGAGTATGAGCTGAGTCTTCCTGTCTGAAATACTAGAGAGACCAGACAAATCCATCCCCAGGGTTATGCAGTTACGACATGAATTTTTTTAGAGGACTAGTGTGATAGGAAAAGACTCGAACACTTGCATTAAATAAACAGGAAAGATTTTCACTACCAAGAAAGATCTAAGAATTAAATCACCAACTTATACTTGAAATAGGAGAGGACCCTAATACTTTGTGGGGTTTGCTGGAATATCCAGTCCCGTTCAGCTAATGACACCCAACTTATTAATATTACTTTCTACTCTTATTTCCCAATGAACATCTCTCCCTAGGCAAGGGATCTATGGTTTTTTTCATCTACTCTGACGTTTTCTCTGTCTCTCAGGTGGAGCTGAATGAATGTGTTCAGTGTGAATTCAACTTCATCAACACTGGCAAATTCAACTTCAGCTACCAGGCAGAGCTCTCTGGGCCCAAATTCCTGTTGCAGTACTTGGACTTCACGCCCACCGACAATAGCGTAGATGTGGGTCAATCCGAACCGGCCAGCTTGTCTTTCCAACCGTATCAGAAGTGTGTCTTGAAGGGCCTGGAACTCAAAATCAAGGTGAGACCATTCGATGTTTTCCAAATGCCAGAAGAACCCGTGACATGTTGCCCCAGCTGGATAGTTCCAGCAGCATCTACAGGGTGGTTGCTTTGGAAAAAGCCCTCAGGCTTTCTGGAACAGAGGCTTCACCAGGGCACTAGAGAAGCATTGACCATCCACACACTGTGATGCGACCTAGACACTACAATAAGTGAGAGTGTTGGATGGGGCAGGAAATGTATACACACAGCACTTTCCAAGATAAGGTATCAAATGAAAAGCCAAACACCCACCACCACCACTCCACCTTTCCACCACCCTCTACCCCCCCCCAACCCATACACATTAAATAAATAAATAAATAAATAAATAATGACTTTGCCCATTTAGTCAAGATAGGAGATGCCGCCACCACCACCACCCACCCCACCCCCGCGCACCTTTTCTCTTTTTCAGTTTATTTTTCTTCACTTGATTTTTTTTTTTTGAGAAAGGTAGCCTTGGCTCTCCTGAAACTCGCTCTGTAGACTAGACAGGCCTTGAACTCACACAGATCTGGGCATAAAGGCGTGCACCATCACCTCCCAGCTTCCCTTTTATCCCTTATTAACAATCAATGACAGAACTATAGCCAGTGGCTGCCCTGAAACATAAGGGAAGATGAGAAATCAAGCCTTCCACCTAAGCTCCTTGGCAACCACAGACCCACCCTGTATGATCACGAGCCATTTCTGCCAACCATTCGGCTAGAGGCTGAACCACTGCTGTAGGAACAAGGCAAGAGCCAGTGTGGATTCTGAATAGAGTAGCTAATTGTAAGTAAATAAACTCAAACCTAGCGAACCCAGACTCTCTAGAGATGGAGGCCCAACACTGTAATTTGTAAGACACCATCCTTTCTTTCTTTCCCTGGGGATGCAATCACCCTGCCTTCCTGCCTCTAACTACAATTCCCTGGCCCATCTCTCCTTGCAGATCAGCCACGGCCCAACATTCGTATGCAACATCTTAGGCTGTGCTGTGAGCCCAGCTGTCCATTTCTCCTTCACCAGCCACAACTTTGGGACTTGCTTCATCTACCAAGCTGGGATGCCCCCATACAAACAAATCCTCACTGTCACCAACAAAGAAGAAACATCTATGAGGTAAGTAGTCTTCACAGAGAGGCAAGATGATTCTACAACCACGTGAGAATTCTACAGACTTCACGCAAGTGAAGTCCTGTCTTCCGGTGTTCTGGTCTCATCTTGGTTGCTGTAATAAAGCACTCTAATCAAAAGCAGCTTAGCGGGGGATGGGGCTGGGTATTTCGCCTGACATTTCTGGGTCTCAGTCCATCACTGTGGGGAGTCGAGTGCAAACTCGGGCAGGAATCTGAACCCAGGACTACTTGCTACTACATTTAGCATTACCTCCAACCAGGGAACTTACAACCAAGGAAGTACACCAGAAGCCACAGAGGAACGCTGCGTCATGGCTCATCCTGGCTCACGCTTAGCTCACTCTCTTACGTAGCTCAGGACCACCTGGGTAGCGGTGCTGCCACCCACAGTGGACTGCACCCTCCTGTATCAGTTTACAATCAAGACAATCCCCCCATAGACACTCCCACCAACCAACCTACTAAAGACAATTAAAACTCCCCCCCCCCAGGTGATTCTAGGCTTTGTCACTTTGACAATTAAATGTTAACCAGTTCACCTTATCAAGACAGAAATAACAGAAAAGAATACAACACACGTAGCATAAATTCTGGGTCCCTGCCCCCACCATTAATATGAATACATGGGCATCCATGAGCTACCTGCTAAACTCTTCTTCTTGATTTGTAGATGGCTGTGCCAAATGACTCCTAACGCAAAGTCCCATAGCTTCTGGTTTGTTTCCTCATGCAGGAGATTTGGAAAGAAGTGGTTCTCAACATGTGGTGGTGACTCCAACCATAACATTATTTCATTGCTACGTCATAACTGTAATGTCGCTACTGTTATAAATCATAATATAAATATTTGGTATACAGGATATCTGATATGTGATGTCCCAACTCCCCGCCCCCAAAGGGGGTCACAACCCACAGGTTGAGACTGCTGGTCTAGGAAGCTAAAAAAGTGATTGTCCTAGAGTAAAGTCTAGGACAATCTAGCAAGTCTGTACTGAGCCTAAATCTCCCAGATCAAGCCTGCCCGCATCAACCCTGAGGAACGTTTCAGTCCAGGTCTCTACACCACTTTTCAGACCACCTAATGGGAGAGAATCTAGTTCAGTCACTGGCCTGTGTTCATGCACAAATCTTTATATTGGTCCTACAGAGAACATTCTACAATGAAAAAATATTGTTATCTGTATTGTCCTGGGCGATAGCCTTTAACTATAAGTGGCTTAGTGACAACAAAGAACCTCCTTTTAATTTAACTTAATTATAATTTTAACTGTAATTACTCCATGTGTCCTGTCACAACTACACACATCAGATGGCACAAATCCAAGTTTCTTAGCTGTGACACCAAGCCAGTTTGTTTAATCTTACTCTCTTTGTTTTTGTTATCTCTGGGAGGGACATATATTCTCTGTTAGTTTTGAGATGGAGTCTCACTGTGTAGCCCAGGCTGGCCTCAACTAATGATCACCCTATCTCAACCTCCTAAGTACTAGGGTTACCATATGTACCACCATGCCAAGCCCACACTTTAAATTTTTCAAATTCTCTGTGCCTCTGTCTCTTTGACTGAAGTGGGACCATCCATCTGGAGTCAGTGCTTAGAACAGTGCCTGGGACTCAGGAGGTGCTCGCTTGCTGCTGCTGCTGCTGCTGCTGCTGCTGCTGCTGCTGCTGCTGCTGCTGCTGCTGCTGCAATCATTATTCTAGACAGTAAATCAAAAGAGTGTCATTTAGTTTCAAGCCGACAAGACAGTGGTTAAGACCACTTGCTGCTCTTACAGAAGGCCCACATTCCATTCCCAGCACCCACACTGTGGCTCACAACGGTCTGCAACTCCAGTTCCAGGGGATCTAACATCCTCTTCTGACCTCTGCCACAAACATGGCATACATACAGACATGTAGGCAAGCACTCAAGTGTATAAAATAAAAATAAACATTTTAATCTTACCTACCTATAGTCTTTCACAATCTGATATCATTTCAGACCAGTGAAGGCCTTGAGCTCTGTGCGTCCGTTTAGCTGGGCTCCTTCTCTAAATATACATCAGGAAGACGAGGGGAAGTTCTAAAAAATATAGGTGTCTTCCTGTCTATGGGGTTGGGGTAGAGTGAAGATGATCTTTGACTTCCAATGGCACCAGGCATATACAGTATATATGTATATGTATATATATACACACACACACACACACACACANACACACACACACACACACACACACACACACACACACACACACACGCACACGCGCACACACACACACACACGCACAGAGGCAAGACACTCATACATATAAAAATGAAGATAAGGCAAATTTTTTAAATTGTTTAAATAAGTTTTTTTAAAAGGGGGCTCTCTTGACTTTATCTCATTTAATCTCTGCAACAACCCTAAGAAGCAGCTGCCACTAACCCCATTTTACAGATAACGGGGCAGATCCAAATGGCCTGAGCACATTGCCCCGGGTGTCATGGCTAGTGATCGGCAGATCCTGATCTAGACTGGAACACACACTGCACTCCACTGAGCTGTCACACAGTGACTTCTGAAACACCCCTGCCAGAGAGTGCAGAACTTTGAGAGGCAATCTCAGGAAACAGAGCATCAGCACAGTGCAAGCTTGAGCCTTTGGGTCTGGGACCTGCTCCCGCCTCTATCTCAGGATGTGACCTAGAAGAGCATGCTCTGGTCACCACTGCCATCCCTTCTAGCTCTTTGATTCCCCTGACTCTATGACAGCAGAGCAGGAAGTCTGTCACCTTCCAGCCCAGAAACATAGGAGACCCAACTATAACCCCCAGTTCTGCTTTCTTGGTGCTTACACCCACCCCTCTTGTTCTTCCTCAGCCTAGATTGTTTATACACCAACACCCCACACCTCGAGGTGAACTTCCATGTGGATGTGATAAAGCCAGGGAAGACACTGGAGATTCCAATTACCTTTTACCCTCGGGAAGCTATCAACTACCGAGAACTCATCCCCTTTGAAATCAATGGACTCTCTCAACAGACAGTAGAGATCAAAGGGAAAGGCACAGAAATGAAGGTAAGAGGCAATGGGTGGGGCTCCAGGACCCTCCTCCTTCCTCTTCCTAGACTCTAGCCCACTAGAGCCCATGCTAGCCTCCTCTTCTCTGCTCCTAGGACTGTTCCGTCCCATATCCAGCCCTGCCAAGATAGGGTCCCTAATCATACCAAGTAGAAAGGAATTTTTAAACTGGGCTCAAGTGAATCCCGGCTCTTACTCAGAATCAGATTCACTGTGTTGTGAACTCAGACACCTACAAGCACTAGAGAAATATTCTACATCTTCTTGGAGAAGTGTCAGATACAACATCCCACTTGAGGGCGTGTCCTAGTCAGACACAGGGTTCAGCTGTGAATCATCATTCCTTCTCACCTTCGGTGGTAAACATTCTCAGTCAGCTGTGGGTCCCAGGGTTATCCAGGAACTTCTCCTGCCAGGTGACCCAAATCTATAGAAAATGGTCCTGTCCTGATAGTCACCCTGTCTTCCTGGTACCTAATAACTACATCTGGTATTTGTCTGGTGGCAGTATATGCATTATAAAAGAAGGTTTGAGAAAAAAAGAAATCCATGATTCTCAAGAATGTATAAGATATTCCAACAAGGGTGGGGGGGTGTTCTTGCTCCAAAGAGTATTAAAGATGATTGTGAACCAAATATGAGTGCCCAAGGGTTGATAACAAGATTTGTATTACCCTGAGTGAAATGGTCCATGATCCAAGAGGCCGCATGAGTTTTTATAGTCAGAGAATAAAAGAAAGAAAGTCACAGGTGTATAGGTGTGTGTGTGTGTGTGTGTGTGTGTGTGTGTGTGTGTACTCTAAACACAGTGGTAGGGGTAAGCTGCTTCGGAGAAGGGGAAATCTCTTCTACATGTTTCAGAGGTCCTATTGTCCTATCTCTAATTTAGGGTTGGTAGACGCTAGTGATGAAATGAAGGTGTGTCTAACCTGAAGCAGTTAGGTCACTGAGAGAGGAAGCTGCCCTTGCTCCTGCAGGACTCACGCATCACAGTGAGTGATGCACTTCCACTGACAGGCCCTACCTTCCTCCTCTCTCTCTGGTCACACAGCTTTTAGTTCTAGATCCGCCCAACAGGATCGTGAAGTTAGGAGCCGTCCTGCCAGGACAGGTCGTAAGGAAAACGGTTTCCCTCGTCAACAACAGCCTTGCCCAGCTCACCTTTAATCACTCAGTCCTGTTCTCCATTCCAGAGCTCCAGGAAGCCAAGGTCAGTGTACAGAGAAATGGAGGGAAGAGGAGGGGGTCACGGGATGGGGAGGGGTGGGGTTGCAGGATGCAGAAAAGCTGGCTAGCCAGAGCAAGAAACCCAGCAAATGTTTCACTGGGACTTCACTCTGCTGACCATTTCACCAGACAAGGAGGGAATCTCCTTGCTCCCATTTCCTCATTGATCTAAAATGAAAATCCTCAGTCCCAGCAGGTCAGGGCTCTTAACAGTCCGACCACATGAGTGCTTTCTTACTTGGTCTCTATCATGGGTGGGAAGAGTTGTACATTTGATGTGCATGCATGTGCTCCGTCAGTCAACTTTACCCTCAGATGCCTATATCAGATGCCCCTTAGAGAGTAACCAGAGGGACCTGCCTTGAGCCATTCATTCCCTCAGGGTACCTTGATCCATTCACCTCAGGCTAGCTTCCAAAGTCATCCCATTCAGGAAACCCCCAGGACTACTTTTCTGTTCCACTTTCTCCTCTGCCCTTCAGCTCATTCCGTTCAGCCATAGTGCATTCAGGAGCACAGGAAGGGCTCTGTGCAGGAATTGGTTCCTTACACAGATTTGGGTTTCCTTCTTACCGGGACTGCGAGGACAGAGGAAGCCAGATAGGAATGTATGCAGTGGCTCCCGAGCTTTAGAAAATGCAGGTTGCCTGTCATCCCAGAGACACTGAGTCAGGCAGCCCGGGCAAGCCGCGGGGTGGGTTCTATGAGTCCCAGTTCTTCCTCTTTATCACCCGTATTTCTCACTAGCAAACGAAATAATGGTTTCTTTGTGACATTTTTTACACAAATGTGTGTGTGACTGTTCCTTGTTCTTAGTCCCCATCTCCAACTCTCCTCTTCTGTCCCCATTCACCCACTCCTGCCTTTCTGCATCCTCTCCCCAGAGAGTCTCCCCTCTGCTTTCTTCTCATGAGTATGTATGTGTGTGTATTACATGTTAAATTTAGATTCGACATATGAGAAAACGCATGCAATCATTTGCGTTTCTTTCTTCCCCTTATCCTGCCTTATTCCCTTTCCCATCCCCACTCCTTAAGCCTCTGCTTTATGGCACATAGGCCTCCTGTTCCTTGTATGGCACACATACATATACATACATACATACATACATACATACATACATGCATGCATACATCGACACTCTGCATATGAGAGGAAGTATGATTCTTGTTTTTCTGCGTCTAGCTTAATTCCCTTAACCCAATGCTCTCCTGCCAGCGAGCACTTCTTGAAAAAGACTGGATTGATGTTTCTTGTTTCATGTTTCTTGCTGCTGTTTTGTCTCCCATGGAGGAAGAAATTAAATGCCCACGAGGAGAAAAAAAAAAAAAAAAAAAAACCAGGACAGGACAGGACAGGACAAGACAGGACAGGAAATTGACATTTGTTGGATCCCTGTCATATGCCACACATTTTCTACACATGACCTTGCCCTTCACTGAGGAGCAAGTCAAGAGGATGGTTTGAGTCACTTTTCCATGATGTCCCAGCTAGTAACATAAGAGATTTGGTCCCTGGACTGAGACAGTCCCAGCAGCAAGGCCTCCAGGAGCAACCTGAAGTCCGGGAAGCCTTCCTGCTATCAGCCTCTGAGCCAGTTATCTTTCTGACCAGGTCATCACCTTGGAGCCCTTCCACACCATCACCATGAAGCCTAAAGAAGTCTGTAAACTAGAGATTACCTTTGCCCCCAAGAAGCGAGTCCCTCCTTTCTCTGAGGAAGTCTTCATGGAATGGATGGGGCTACTGCGTCCCCTCTTCCTCCTCAGCGGCTGCTGTCAGGCCCTGGAGATTTCCCTGGACCAAGAGCATCTTCCCTTTGGCCCCGTCGTGTATCAGACTCAAGCCACACGGCGCATTCTCATAATGAACACAGGCGACGTGGGTGCAAGGTAGGACCAGCAGCGGTGTCTCCCACCAGATGCTGTAGCAGACAGCTGCATCTCCTCACCTCAAATGAATCATCACAGCTACTGCCATGATGGCATGAAAGAGATTATTGGTGCATGCCTGGTACATGCCCATCACACAGTTCATCCAACTTGATCAATAACTCTACTCAACAGCTAATACCATAATATAATCTCTGTGATTGTGATACTGAGGCAGGAGGATTTTAAAGTGCATAATGATACTCTGTCTTTAAATAAAAGATAAATAAAGATTAAAGAAACATAAAAAGAACTAAGGCCAAGCATAGAGCTGGTTACGCATTATACTATCCCAGCGCTTGGGGGCTGGAAAATGGAAGCGGAGGGATTAGGAGTTCAAGGCAGCTCCGGCCCTGTATGCACAAGGCCAGGTCAGTCTGGATGGTAGGAAGCCTTGTTAAAGGGGATGGGAGCTGCTGGGGATGTAGCTCGGTGGTAGAGCAATTGGGTAGCATGTACAAGGCTCTGAGTTTAATTCCAAGCATCATAAAAAAAAAGAAAGAAGAAAAGAAAGGAAGAGAAAAAAGGGGGAAGGGAGAGGGGGAAGGTGGGAGGGATGGGGAAGGAGAGAAAAAAAAAGAGAGGGAAAATGGGGACAAAGCGTGCTCCCCAGGCATCATTCCTATCAGATAGAATTAGAAAAAAATAAATTTCAGTAAGCCAATTCTCAATCTGTTTTAGTATAAATGCAATATAGAAAAGTAGAGTAAAAATAAAAAAATTAAAAATAAATTTAAAAAAAAATTCTTGAGTAACCTTCCCGCAAATCACACATGTAGCAACCAGTAAGCGAGCGTGGGCTGGGCTGGGCAGGCTCACGTGGAACCAACCCCGTCTCTAGGAAAGGAGCTTTAGTCGCCTCACTTCACAGGCGTAGTAAGATCTTCACAGAAGAGGCTCAGAGATTCCACAGCCGTGAAATAAGAAGACCGGACCGGAACCCAGGGTCTTTCTTCTCCCTGCTCACGAGTCAGCATGGCTGCCCAGGCTACACTGCACACCCCAGGGCGCCTCACCCTACAGACTCAGTGTTACGGCACCAAGAGGGCTATTATATGGTAGCCCTGCTTCGGAAGTGCTAGTATGTGGTATCATCCTCTGCCTTCTCTGCCCATACCAAGGGCCAGCAAGAACAAGCATAACTCTCACATGGATGGCGGGTCACCACCCTTCTTGATCTAAATAGGAGCCTTCTAAAAGTCATGGTCAAGGCTATCGTCTTGAAAGACTGTGGTCCCTAATCCAGCCACTTGCTAGCTATACTATCTTGGGAACACATATGTATGTGTTCATACATACATTTGCTGACGTGTCATTCATGGTTGATAGGTGCAGCCACTTCTCACCCCTTGTCTTAGTCGGGGTTTCTAGTCCTGCACAAAATATCATGACCAAGAAGCAAGTTGGGGAGGAAAGGGTTTTTCAGCTTACACTTCCACATTGCTGTTCATCACCAAAGGGAGTCAGGACAGGAACTCAAGCAGGTCAGGAAGCAGGAGCTGATGCAGAGGCCAAGGAGGGATCCTGTTTACTGGCTTGCTTCCCCTGGTTTGCTCAGTCTGCTCTCTTATAGAACCTGCCCAGGGATGGCACCACCCACAATGGGCCCTCCCACCCTTGATCACTAATTGAGAAAATGCCTTACAGCTGGATCTCGTGGAGTCATTTCCTCAAGGGAGGCTCCTTTCTCTGTGATAACTACAACTCGTATCAAGTTGACACACAAAACCAGCCAGTACGCCCCTGTTGGGCTCTAAGAGGGAACAGAAACTCCTTACCCAGAGAGTGATCTAGGTTCATGGTCCCTAACCCACCTCTGCTCTGACAGAGCCCTCCTCCTACATCCTAGGGAGTAGTCAAAGCAGGGACTGCATTGTCAAAAGTCCCAGTGAAATTTCTTTTGTTGTTTTCTGTTAGTTTTTGTTTATTTGGTTGATTGGTTGGTTTGGTTTGGTTTTTGCATACCCATACAATATTAACATTTCTCTCTCTCTCTCTCTCTCTCTCTCTCTCTCTCTCTCTCTCTCTCTCTCTGTCTGTCTGTCTGTCTGTCTGTCTTCTTTTCCCTTGAAAAAGGTTTAAATGGGATGTGAAGAAACTCAAGCCACACTTCTCCATTAGCCCTGAAGAAGGCTACATCACCTCAGGCACGGAGGTTGCTCTAGAAGTAACCTACCACCCCACTGAGGTAGGGAAGGAGAGCCTCTATAAAAACATTCTCTGCTTCATCCAAGGAGGAAGCCCCCTGTGCCTCACCCTGTCTGGAATCTGCGTGGGACCACCTGTAGTAAAAGAGGCAAGTAGGCATTGCCTGGAGATGGACCAAAGGCCCAACAAGAAAATTCAGTCCCCAACACCCACATCAAACCTTCGGCCCTGCTCCTCCCTGCCACAGGGACTTTGCATATACCATACCCATTGCTTGAATAATCTTTCTTCCCTCTTGGTTTACTTAGTTCATATTCTTTCTTTGACTTTTGACTCAAGCATTATATCCTCAGTAGGCTGTCTAGATCAAATTCTGTTTATAAGAACTGTTAGCAGGGACTGGAACATAACTCAGCCAGTGAGCTCAGGACCCACCTGTCTTCATCCCCACAGTGCTAAATCTGCAAACATACACCCTGCCACACCAGGCATGCCTGGGTGCTAAGTCCTCATCTCTGTACCGCAACAATTTGGCATCATACACCATGCAGTTGTGTGCAGCTGTAAGGAAAAGGGAAGCCATGACATTTGCAGAAAAATGTATGCAACTCCAACTGAAATAAGAAAGAAATGCCTAGTAAATATTTTTGACTGAATGGGGGGGAGGGAGATGGTCCATTGGAATTTACTATGGGAAACACTTAAAACCTCTCTTCATATACACATACACATACACCACACACACACACACACACACACACACACACACACACACACTGTAGCTCTGGACCCCTGAAGACAGTTCAGAGGAGATAACATGGAAGGTGATTTTCCCCACTTCCTCCAGGTGGTGAATTTCAACTGCCAGGTGCGCTCCAGGCACACGCAGACCATCCTGCTCTCAAACCGCTCCAACCAGACCTGGAACCTGCACCCCATCTTTGAGGGTGAGCACTGGGAGGGACCCGAGTTCATCACCCTGGAGGCCCATCAGCAAAACAAGCCCTACGAGATCACCTACAAGCCCCGAACCATGAATCTGGAGAATCGCAAGCACCAGGTAAATGGAGGCCTCCCTGCCGCCTGCTTTCTAGCCTAGGAGAAGCAAGGATCTGGGTAGACAGCGGCTAGAAGATCATTTGAGAGCTCAGAGTTAAAAGGATACCCAAAGAAGGAGTGGGCATCCAGATCACGTGATGATGCCCATCATGGATGACGGGAGCCAGGGCAGTCGGCAGGCAGCAGCTTGCCCCCCTCCCCTTTGCCTATGTTTCTCTTAGAATCCTGGGACTTCTAAAAAGAAACCCTAGGACTAAGCACCGAGCAGTTCACATTCAGTTTACGTGTATCAGTGGCCTGATGGTAGCTGTAATAAAAATCAGAAGAGAGCCAGTGAGATGCTCAGCCCGTAAATGCATCCACCACCAAGCCTTACCACCAAGGGTCAGTCCCCAAGACCAACATGTTGTAAGGAGAGAACTGAYTCTCATAAGTTGTCCTCTGATTTCCATCCATGCAGTGCCATATGTGCACGCACACACAAATACACATATACACACACATACACATACACACACAGAAATTCATACATATAWACATAATGAAGTAATTTATTAATGAAAATGTAATTGAGCCGGACGTTGGTGGTACACGCCTTTAATCCCAGCACTTGGGAGGCAGAGGCAGGCGGATTTCTGAGTTCGAGGCCAGCCTGGTCTACAGAGTGAGTTCCAGGACAGCCAGGGCTACACAGAGAAACCCTGTCTTGAAAAACCAAAAAAAAAAAAAAGAATGAAAGAAAAGAAAATGTAATTGAAGGGCTGGAGAGACAGCTCAACAGTTAAGAGTACTTGCTGTTCTTACAGAGAAGCTGAGCTCAGTTCTCAATACCTACGTTAAGAGGCTCAAAACCATCATCTGTAATTCCAGTTTTAGGGGGATCCAATGCCCTCTCTGTCCTCTATACTAAACTCCTGCACAGACATCTACACACAGACACAAAAATAAAAATAAATCTTTTCAGAATCCAATTTTAAAATTCAAAAAAGGAAAGCAGCCAGTCCTCGAACTTAGAAACAAATGGTATTCTCTTCAGTCTTCACTATGTGTCCAATACAGCAAGCTTCTGTCTCCGTGAGAAACCCTGTCTTAAGGGAATAACATGGAAAGCAATCAAGGCAGACACCCAGTGTCCTCCTTTGGATGTCCGTGGTTACACACAGGTGTGTACTCATCTACATACCCATGTGTGCAACACACACACACACACACACACACACACACACCCCCCAAAAGTTAAAAATTTGTAAAGTAGAAGTGTTAGGCTTGTTTGTCCCCTCCAGGTCAGGTAGATGTCAATTAATAAAGAGTCTACTATGTGATTCTTATTCCTCGCTTCTTCTTCCAAGGGCACTCTGTTTTTCCCACTCCCGGATGGGACTGGCTGGCTATATGCCCTGCACGGGACTGCCGAACTCCCCAAAGCTGTTGCAAATATCTACCGTGAGGTTCCATGTAAGACTCCCTATACCGAGCTCCTGCCAATCAGCAACTGGCTGAACAAGCCCCAGAGGTGAGAGTGTGGGGTGTTCAGTGAGGGGTGGGGGATGGGGGAGCAGATGACTTCCACCATCCAGCTTGGTCCTTCACCTACAAAGAATGTCAGAGTTGGGGGAATCGGAGACACAGCCCTCAACATAGCCAAATGTCTCATGAACATGTGAACCTTGGCTTCTTGCTCAGTGTTGATTCTTACAGATCCTATATCTTAGAGACCCTAGAGCTCTGCCTCACACAAAATAAATGCCCAGTAAATAATAGTTCTGATGGTCGTAACAGTCAACACCTTTGTTGTTGTTGAGTGTCTTATAGCCCAAGCTACTAGCCAGAGAAAAGGGTCCCCCAAATTGTGCTTGCAATAGGAAATAGAAAGGAATACAGGGACTGAAAGAGATCAAGGGCAAGTAACCTCATCCTTTCCCTCCAAAGAGAAGAGACTAGAAATGTATCTCCCTGGAGGCCACCTGTTTGACATAGTAGACAAAAGCTCAGATCCAAGTCCACACCCTGGTTTTGCCAGTAGCTACGCATGTTGTCTAAGCATGTTCTTTCTTCTTTGAGCCTCTGTTTCCTCTTCCATAAAGCAGAGGTGTTAATGAAGCAAACCTCCTCTAGACATCAGGTCAGCTGAATATCTGTAAATAACATAGAGAGGGACTACTGGGCACCTGGCTCAATAGATGACAGTTGCCATCATTCTTAGTGACAGAATAAAAACTGGAACCACAGACCCAGCCAAGCAAAAGCAGACACAGCCCCTCTCCCTCCTGTCTTTGGACAGTCTCACTGTTTCTCTCGGTGTCTCTTGTCATTTCTCATTGCCTCTCTCCTCTCTTGTACTGCTCCAGATTCAGAGTCATTGTGGAAATATTGAAGCCAGAGAAGCCAGACCTAAGTGTCACTCTGAAAGGCCTTGATTACATTGATGTTCTCTCTGGCTCCAAGAAAGACTACAAGCTGAACTTCTTTTCCTACAAGGAGGGACTGTACACTGCAAAGGTATTGCCACGTCAAAGGCGCCTCCCCCAAACCCTGGGAGCTTGGCCCTGGGGTGTTAGAGAACAGCAGATGCTATCCTCTAGGCTCCAGGCATTATGTCTGTGACCCATAGTGCTCACTGTGTGCTGTGCTGGCTAATACCCATTCACTTATTTAGTGTCCATTGAGTACATAGCCGTGTCCTGTGCTAAGTGCTAGTAACACAGCAATGACCAAAGCCAGGCACAGTCTCTTCTCAAGAAGCACAGTCTGTCTAGTAGAGGAGACAGATATCATTTTATCAATCCATAACTTTCAAATGAGACAAGTGCTTTGAAGCAGGGAAGTGTACATAGATTCATAGCTCGTAGAAGTCAGGCCTGAAGGCTTGAGTGTTTTGTTGTTGTCATTGTTCATTTGTTTATAGGTAGTTTTTGAAGCTACTTTTAGTGATAGAGTCACAAAGAGAAAGATTTTAAAGTATACGCTTACTTAGACAAAGTCTTTAAAAGCATGTATGTAAAAGTCAGGCTGTATAAATAAAATTGCCACCTAGTAATATTAAGATTAATGATCCAATGTATTAAAAGGAGCAAAAGCTTGAATAGAATCTACTTTACAAAATCAACTGCATAAAATCCAGCCATGGTGTCACATACTTGAAATCCCAGTACTTAGGAGGTAGAGGCAGGAGGAGTAGACATTTGAGGCAAGCCTCTGGAATTGGGTACTAGCCTGAGCTACATGAGACTCTGTCTCGAAAGAAGTATGTTTGAAGTTTCTATTTATGAATGACCAACAAGCACACAGGGCCAACTTTTCCCCTTTCTCCAGGGAAAAGAATTCTTGACAGATAACCAGAATCAGCCACAGGGGGAGAGGGCTGCTTAGAGCAGTCACAGGTGGGCTCTGATGTCTCCTCATGCAGGATACTTCTTTATACATGACCTTGGACAGGGCACTGAGCTTTGATGCACTTCCATTCCCTCATCTGAAAAGGGTGATGGCATTGCAGATGCATTGTGGGATCGTGTAGCCTGGCAAGTACTAAACCCCCAGCAAGCATTAGATGCTGTCCGCCGTTGACATCATTCTCACTAACAGCTCTGGCAGCAACAGAGGTTGGTGTAAATCCCACCCCAGCTAGGCAACCCCAAAGAATAAGCGAGACCTCAGGCCCCACTGGAGACCTCAGACCCCACTGGAGACCTCAGACCCCAGTGAAGGTTTGAGGTCTCGCTTGTTCTTTGGGGTTGCCTAGCTGTCCCTGCTGGCAAAATGCTAACATTGGGCCAAGCTGCTCCAAAGTGTCTTCTGAAGCAAACCAAGATTCTTAAATCATCTCTTGCCTGAAAGAAAGCCAGACTACAGACCCTAAAGAGAAAGGCCACCTGGCAGGGATCAGACTGGCAGGTCATGCCACCCCAGTACCTTGCCTCATGTGACAGCAAGGCTCCCAGACAGCAGGAGATCCTGAGTATGGACAGAGGACCCTGCGCTAACCTCTCCTCTCCCCTGCTTCTTCCTACTCACCCTGTGAACGCAGGTGATCTTCAAGAACGAGGTGACCAATGAGTTCTTGTACTACACTGTGAGTTTCAGGGTCACCCCTTCTGGCATCATAAAAACCATCCAGATGACAAGCCCAGTCCGCCAGAGTGTATCAGCCACCATCAAGTTGGAGAACCCCCTGCCCTACTCAGTGACATTCTCAACAGAGTGCAAGTTGAGTGACATCAGCCTGCCTTCCCAGTTTGCCGTGCCTCCAAACTCTGAGGTAGGCCCTGGCTGCCAGGAGACCCTTAAGGGCTATGACAGTGGCTTCTACCCATGGGTCCTCTGGGTCTGTGTTCTGCATAGCTTGAGTGTGAGCCAGCCTTGGTAGAGGGCAAGAAGGATACAAGGGACAGGCAGCCTTGTGTTCCTGTCTTCTGTAGCCAAAGTCTTCATGTGAACTAGGGACACTTAGTTTTGGTGTGGACAGGTACAATGGACTTGTGTATAATGACTTCGTCTTTGTTTGCCTTGTTTAAACTAAAGGGAAAACTTTTTTTTTTTTTTTGCTAATTATAAAAGTCGCACAGAAAAAAAATAGGCAGTGGTGGCACATACCTTTAATCCCAGGACTTGGGAGGCAGAGGCAGGTGGATCTCTGAGTTCGAGGCCAGCCTGGTCTACAGAGTGAGTTCCAGGACAGCCAGGGCTATACCGAGAGACCCTGTCTCAAAAAGCTAAAAAAGAAAAGTAGCACAGGGCTAGAAGTACACCTTAGTGGGCTGAGCATTTGCCTAATATGCATGGGATGGGGTATCCTGGGTTCAATCCCCAATACACACACACACACACACACACACACACACACACACACACACACAAAGTAGCATGGATCTTAGTGTGCAAAAGAAAGCAAAGTGTGAAAAGTATCAGGATAAAATATATACACACATATAAACACACATACATATGCATACATTAATATACACATATATACATACACATATAAACATACATACACATACTCTATACACATGCACTACATACATATTTATATGCGCACACATGCACACATGTGTATACATATGTATACACATATATACACATGCCCACACATATATACATGTAGCGCACACATGTTTATACACTTGTTGCTGTACTTGCTTATTCACAGGGTGTTCTGAAGAGGCACGCAGAACCTCTGTATTTAGGAGAATTCAAACCAGGAGAAAATGGACTTTCCTGTCAGTTTATCATTCCAAAACTCACTGTCTCAATGTTATTGAAATCCCCGCTCTAATTTCCCTCCCCAGCCCTTGTCCAGCTCTGCCTGCCCCTTCACTACTCCAGCTCCCCCTTTGCCTCCAGGATCTAGGTTAGTTTTCTCTGCTCTCCTGCCCCTCATCAATGGGATTTACTCTGCCCTTTGTCTCCTGTGTCTTTGGTGTGATCAAGTAAGCTGTACTCAGAGATTTCTCTCCAAACTGGACTCTTTCAGAAGTAGGATTCGGCCGTTGTTCAGTTCCTGTTTCCCAAGTAGTATTCAGACGTTGGTCAGTTCTTGTCCATGGGGTTTTGCTTTAATTTGGGTTGGGTTGGCTTCTCTGAGACAGGGTCACACTGGGTCACCCAGGACGGCTGGAAACCCATGGTCTTCCTATTTTTGCTTTGGCACTCGCCCGCCCGCCCGGTGCAGGCTCTCCGTTTTTGAGGCATCGAATGTTCTCTACCGCCCTCACTAGGCTAAGCCTATGTCTGCACCTCAGAGTCAAACTAACCAGCCCTCCAGCCTCCGCAGCCCTTGTCAGATTAGGCCACCAAGTTTTCCAGGTTACAAAGTTCTCCTCAGTTCAGGGGTGAGCTGGGCTCTCTGCCTCTCAGAGTTGATGGTCCCAACCAAGCAAGAGCTGTGATGGCACCAGGCTCATGTCGTTTGGCTCTCCCAACTTTCGTTTGAGTTTGAAGTTGCCTTTACTCTGTTTCATTTTAGATGTTAGCTTGTTTTTGTTGTTCTGAGCCCAGCTGATCTCCATCTCTGGGGATAAGGTAGATATTTGAGGAGAAGCCAAACAATGTTGTAACTACGATTCTCCTCTTACCCCAAAACTAGAGAACTGGTTTCGCTGTATAACATGAGTAGATTCGCTTTGTTCTCCAAGTCAATGAGTTGTCACAGACAGACTAAGATTTTCATATTGAACTGGGCATGGTAGCACATACCTGTAATCCTAGCATTCGGGAGGTACAGGAAGGAGCTCAAAGGCCAAGTTCATTCTCAACTGTATATGAGTTCGAGACCAACTTGAGCCATTTGAGACCCTGTCTCAAAAATAAATAATAAAAATAAAGCCCATCTCATCTTTTCCCTTCTGTTCTGCAGAAGCATTTATAAAATAAACCAAGCTCACCCATCCATGGGTCTGTTCTAGCTCCTCTGGGATAACGTCGTTTCTGCTCTCACACCAATACCTCTGTGTCTTAACGTCTACTTAGAGAAGGGCTGGTTGACATCAATTAAAGCTGCAGTCGCTGAGTGTTAACTCAGGATTACATCGGCTATTCTTGAGTGAAAGCTGTAAGGGAAAGGACCAGCCTGCACGGGAGAACAGAGCAGATGAGACAGAGGCTTGCAGGCATGCTGCTGCACTGCCTAATCTCAAGAGTGACGTGCTGGCGCTTTATCTACTAAGCCCTCTAACTCAGCCCTGACCTGGAATTTCTTTAAGGAAGAAAACAATTAGAAGCTCTGGAGTTTATACCCCAAGCCTGTGCTTTCTTAGAAAGCTTTGTCCTACTGAGCTACAGACCCGTTTCCCCATCCTGACTCACCCCTGCTTTTTTGAGACAGGGTTTCACTAAGTTACTTGGGCTGTCCTGGAACTCACTCTCTAACCCAGATGGGTTTTGACCTTGTGCTCCTCCTATCTCGGCCTCTCAAGTAGCTAGAGCAAAGAAAGCTTGACTACATTTGTTTTTAATGCTGGGAATTCGATTCGAGGCCTGAGGCATGCCAGGCTGAGCTATATTTGTTTTTGCATTTGTCTATTCCCGTCCTTTTTTATTATAAAACTAGTTTTATATTATGTTCTTTTTGATAAACATCTATGGCTTTACTGACACCCCTTTTATTCTGGTTATTTTCGGTAAGAATCGTTTTTCTTTTTTAATTATTTTAACGACGTGCACATGTGTGTCTGCATGTGGGTACGTGCACATAAGTGCAGGTGTCTGAAAAGATTAGAGGCGTTGGATCCCAAAGGAGATAGAGCTACGGGTAGTCGCGAGCCACCTGGCGTGGTGTCTGAGTCAGGGTTTCTATTCCTGCACTAGCATCATGACCAAGAAGCAAGTTGGGGAGGAAAGGGTTTATTACGCTTACACTTCCACGCTGCAGTTCATCACTAAAGGAAGTCAGGACTGGAACTCAAGCAGGTCAGAAAGCGAGAGCTGATGCAGGGGCCATGAAGGGATGTTACTTACTGGCTGGCTTCCTCTGGCTTGCTCAGCCTGCGCTCTTATAGAACCCAAGAATACCAGCCCCGGGATGGTACCACCCACAAGGAGCCCTCCCCCTTGATCGCTTCCCCAACGGAAGTGCCTTTCTCTGTGATAACTCCAGCCTGGGTCAAGTTGACACACAAAACCAGCCAGTACATGTGGGTTCTGGGACTTGAACCCTGATCCTCAGGAAAAACAGTATGTGTTTTGAACTGATGAGCCATCTCCCCAGCCTGTGTTTGTTTTGTGTTTTTTCAATAGCTACTCACAGTAAAAAACTTTTCAAGCTTTATAGAAATATACGAAATAGAAAGTTTAAAGTCCTATACACATTTCCCCCAAAACCAGCTGTTCTTTTTTATTGAATATATCCTTCATTTACATTTCAAATGTTGTACCCTTTCCCAGTTCCCCCACACCCAGTAAAACCCCAACCCATCCTCCCTACAACCCCTGCCTCCAAGAATATGCCCCTCCACCCAACCCACTCCCACCTACACCCCCTCGATTTCCCCAAGCTGGGGCATCTATCGAGCCTTCATAGGACCAAGGACCTCTCCTCCCACTGATGCACGACAAGGCATTCCTCTGCCACACTTGGCTGGAACCATGTGTACCCCTTGGTTGATGGCTTAGTCCCTGGGAGCCCTGGGGCATCTGGTTGGCCAACATTGTCGTTCTTCCCATGGGGCTGCAAACCTCTTCAGCTCCTCCAGTCTATCCTCCAACTCCTCCACTTGGGACCCCGCGCTCAGTCCAATGGTTGGCTGCTAGCATCTGCCTCTGTATCTGTAAGGACCAAAGCCAGCTGTTCTTAGACTCTTTTCTACAAGCAAACAACAAAAACAGGCCAGCAAAGTGGCCCAGTGGGTAGAGGCTCTTGCACACAGGTCTGACAACTTGAGTTTTGGTTCTTGGATCTCAGGATCAAACCAGGAGAGAACCAGTTCTAGAAAGCTCCCCTCTAACCAGTGCACATGTGCACCCAAACAATAAATTAATTTTGAGTCAATAAGTGTGAGCTTTATATACATTTTTTTCAGACCTCCCTTCTTTCCCTTTCCATAGCCACGCCTCTCATTACAATTCTGTTCCTTCTTTCTTAGCTGTATATAATATCCCACTGGGATGGGAAGACCATAAGTCATGTAACTAGTCTCCTACAGGTAGTGCACTTGAGTCATTCTCTCCATGCTGGTATAAAGAATGGCCTTTGGTTCTTGATTGGTTTTGTAAGAATAGGTGAAAGAGAATGTTTCCCCTCCAGAAAAGATAGAACCCAGAAAGCTTTTGTTCTGAGAATGACTGTGGGCAAAGAAGGAACTGGGTGACCTTTAACCTCCTGTCACTTTCCATAAATATACTTCCCTAAGAAGGGGCCAATACCTGTTTTTTAGATTCAGATTTGGAATGGGAAAATACCTGGAACAGAGAAACCTAGAAGGGGATGAAAGGGACCAAGAATGGGCTAACCTGGGCTGAAATTCCCCAGCTCAGGGTCAGCTTCAGTATTTATATGTGGAGCATCATTTTTCCCATCACCTTCAGCGAGACCTCAAGTAGGTCAGTTGGTGAGAGAGGATGGGCCACATTTCCAGCATGACGAGAGCCTCCTCCGTCTTCTCTTCCAGGGAACATTCTCATTTGAATTCCAGCCCCTGAAAGCTGGAGAGATATGCGGGAGACTGACCTTGCACAACAGTGACTTGGGTTACTATCAATACGAGCTCGCTCTGAAGGCCTTGCCTGCACCTCCTGAGAAACCTGTGCACTTCCAGACTGTTCTTGGCAGCAGCCAGAGCATCTTAGCAAAGTTTACCAATTACACCCGGCTGAAGACAGAGTACTACTGCAAGGTGAGCAGACTGTAGAGCAAACGGGCTGTAGGGCGAGTGAGAGGACTGCGGGGTTAGTGACCCTTCTCTTGTCAGAAGTCTGGGTTCAAAACTAACGAAAGGCCCATTAGCATTAACTGTAGTGCATTCTTATAATCCCAGCTCACAGGAGGTGGCAGGAGGGGATCATAAATTTGAGACCTTCCTAGACTTCATAGTGAGTTCTAGGTCAGTGCCTGGCCTATAGAAGGCTGTCTCCAAGGATTCAGAGATATGAAACCCACAGGCAGCCAGGCACTGTCATAGTGACCTTTACCTTGGAGAACTGAATCTCACCTAGAAACAGATGGTCCCAGAACCTGGGCTCTTCTTCTGCAGACGGGCTGCTATATTAAGCAGGACTTGAGGAGGGAGACTTTGCTTCCCACATAGTGTTCAAGGAGCAATAATGGAAGTCAGTATCACTTGGCATCGTGGATATAGGCTGTGGGGTCCCGACCCGGCACTCTGAACAAGTAATTGCTTAATCTCTCTAAACTATAAATGGAGATAATGTCCCCGTCTCAGCCATTTCCTGTTACTATAAATGAAAACCACAGACTAGCTAATTTATAAAATGAAGAGATAGATAGCCAGAGATAGATAGATAGATATACAGATATACTCAGCTCACGAGTCTGGAAGCTGTGGTCAAAGATCAGAGGACTGCATCTTGCTGGTGAGTGCACCCCCCCAAGGAGTCCCAAACTCATAAGGGGGGAATCTAAGCAGGGGAGGGGAATGGGGTGAAACAAGACTGGTTTTTATGAACAGAGATACACTCTCAAACCATTAGCCCCATCAATATGCTAATCCATGGACGGATTCACTCTTACAAGAGGCTGCCCTCATGACCTAATCTTCTCTTAGAGCACATCTTTAATACCTCATCACGGAGATTAACTTTCAACATGAGTTTTAGTGATGACATCCAAACCATAGAAGCCTGTGAGCTGCAGCCTCACAGGGGTACCAGGAGCACTTACGTGCATGTGTGCATGAAATCCGTCTGCAGCACCATCTCCCTAGCACATAGCACATAGCCCATAGCAAGCATTCCATGTACTTTAACCATTATAGCAGTTAGCGTGTAAGATGAAAAATGGAAATGACAGCAAATAGGAGAGTCAGTCTGGTGCAATCACTTGGGGATCCTGCTAAAGGGCAAGTCCTATCCCAAATGCTTCTGGCCAGAGCATCTGGGACTTGTGGACAATCAAATGTGCTAGGATGCAAATGGCGCCTTTCAGTCTTGTCCAAGACAGAATGCCCCGATCTTCCATGTGAATGGAAGGAGAGAAAAACTAGATATGGAGAGCAGTTTCAGTCCCCACCCCCCACCAGCATTTTCTAGCTATATGTCTTAAAGCACATTGTTAACATCTCTTGGCCTCAGTTTCTTAGTAGCAAAGTTGAGGTAATGATGAGTAATATTTACCTGCAAAGATCTCAGCCCCACAATGTATAGGATATTACACTGCAGCCTGCCTAGCCTCATACAAACACAGTTCTTTGCTATCTGAGAATGGAAGGGCTCAGCTTGGGTTCCTGATGGTCTCTTTAGGATCCTGTGTGAGTCAGGGTACTTTGTTTCCCTTTCAGACTGACTGTCCCGACTTCCACACAGAGAAAATTATTAACGCAGCCCCAGGAGCCCAGGGTGGCACTGAAGTCAGTGTGGAAGTCTTCTTTGAGCCCAGCCATCTGGGTGAGACCAAAGGCATCCTGTGTCTGTCGTCACTCATAGGTGGGGAATATATCATCCCACTCTTTGGAATTGCTCTGCCCCCCAAGCCCCAAGGCCCCTTCCTAATCAGAGCCGGATACAACATCATCATCCCCTTCAAGAATGTCTTCTTGCATGCAAGAAGCTTCTCCTTCATTGTGGAGAACCCGGCTTTCACCATCCGGGCTGCAGAAACCGTGCGACCCAAGAAGATCAACAACATCACAGTCTTCTTTGAGGGGAACCCATCAGGCAGCAAAACCCCTATCACCACTAAGCTGATCGTCACCTGCCCTCAGTGTGAAGGCACCGAATCAGGAATCAAATGGGTTTATTACCTGAAGGGGATCACCCCTTAAGTCACAACTGTGTCCACTGGTGACCATCCTCCCAGCCTATGGAGCCATGTCTCATGCTGTCCCAACAAAGAATCGGGAAGAAAAGGGGAATTTTCCAAGGACTTTCTTGTATGTGTTTAATTGTAAGAGAAGTGATTTCTATATTGTATTTTACAAATACAGATGTAAAATTTATGTTCCACATTAAAATTTATAGTGGCACACAACAGATCTACAGTTGTAAGGAGACACGGGCACCCCCCACTCAGGACCTTTACACAGCACTTACAAGTGTCCAGTGCAAGGAGTGGCTGACTCTTCTTAAAATGTCATCCCCCCCCCCAGATATGACTGTATTTTGATGTGATGCCACTTCTGCTTTCTCATAAAAGCCAAAGAAGTAGCATCTTTGGAATAAGGAACAGGTCACACTAGAAGGACTTGGGGACTATGGCCCCTCACTCTACCTCCCTCACTGTTTCTCTTGCATTTTATACCGTCTGTCTTCAGTTCCCATGTCTATTGCCTGCAGGAGGTAAGTCCTCACTGGAATTTGGATCCTGGAGAATGCTAGTGGAGACCCCCTCACCACCTCCTCCCCTCCCCAGCTATGAGTACAGCAGTCAGTCAAGGACACTGGTTCTCTGCTTATCTGTACACATTCACCCATCTATATCTGATTGAATTGGGCTGGGGAGGAGCGTGGTTATCATATATTCTTATACATATATTCGCATAAAATTGCAGAGTGAGAACAAGGACCACACAGCAAACATGTTCATTCATGTGTGTGACTTCATCTCAGTCAGGCATCCTATCCATGGTAAGGACTTCCTTCCAATTTTATATGTTCGAAACTGCCACTACGTCACACGCTCTTAAAGGGTGGCCGTCTAGGTGAGTGTCTGTCCTGTATGCCCCTCAGGAAGCTCCACCCACAGAGAGATGTGGAGCACCTGCCTCAGGCCAGAGGCCTAACTCCACATCCACTTCTTTCCCCCAGGGCCTCATAGTGTCCATTAATACGACCATTGACCTATGGGGGCCATGTGTTAAATCAATATGATTAAATACTGGCCCTGGAGTAGATTTGCTTCTACAGACACCTAACTCTCACAGAGTGTCCCATGCTCCTCCAGATTTTTTTTTAATTCCAGACAGTCCCCTGCAAGAGAGAGGGGAGGCATGGAAGCAGATGGTCACTGGGAATGAAGTCTCTAAAGAAGTGGATGTCCAAGCAGTCCCTGGACCATCCCCAGAAGCAGCCCTGGGAAGTTACTAAAGAGCCAAATTCTCACACTCCAGCATAGACTTGTTGAGTTAGAAACTGGGATACAAGCCAGCAATGTGCCCTTTAGTAAGCCCAGTACCTATGATAGGCATGGAGGGGATAGTTTAGGGGTTCTCTTTGGTTGGTTGGTTGGGGGTTTGCTGCTTCAGCTCTTTGGACACAGGATCTCAATGCATAGCTTGAGTTGGCTAAGAGGTCCATTGCTCTTGCCTCAGCCTCGTGAGTGAATTACACTGTGGGGTACTACACTGACATAAATGGTAGTGCTGTGTGTGTGTGTGTGTGTGTGTGTGTGTGTGTGTGTGCATAGAGGGCAGAGAAGAGCCTCAGTCCTTGCCTTCTACCTAAAGACAGGGTCTCTCTTGTTCACGTACCCTTGTGCTGGGCCAGCTGGCCCGTGATACAGAGATTCTCCTGTAATAGCCTCACATCTCCCAGTATGGGCACGCTGGGATTGTGTACACTACTGTCTCCAGTTTTTAGTTAGTTTCTTACATTCGAACTTAGATTGTCAGACTTGTGCAGCAAGTGATTTGCCCACCGAGGCATCTCCCAAACCCTGAGAGGCAGGAAAAAGAACCTCCATTTTTTTGTACCCCTCAAACCCTCAGCCAATACGTGCTACACACGACGAGTACCAGGCCAAGTTTTTCCTATAATGCTTTTAAACTCAGACCTATAGTTCATAACCAATCCATTTCGTAGTCAATAAAGATACTACTAATAGGGACCAGCAGGATGGCTCAGCAGGTGAAGGCAGTTGCTGCCATGCCTCACAACCTGAATTCAATCCCAAGGAGCCACCTGGGAGAAGAGAACTGACTCTTGAAAAATTGTCCTTTAGCCGGGCGGTGGTGGCGCACGCCTTTAATCCCAGCACTTGAGAGGCAGAGGCAGGGGGATTTCTGAGTTCGAGGCCAGCCTGGTCTACAGAGTGAGTTCCAGGATAGCCAGGGCTATATAGAGAAACCCTGTCTTCAAAAAACCAAAAAAAAAAAATTGTCCTTTGACTTCCGCACATGTACCATGACATGCATGCCTGTAGATACATGTGAGCATTTAATGATGTCATAAAATAATTTTTAAAAGATACAAATAATAGGTATAAAACCAAAACTTAGATGACAGATTTTTCCCCCAGTGGTTGCATTGAGCAAAGTTCACAGTAACCAGCAAACTGGGGGAGGAGGGATGTTAAAAATCAGTGAGCAGCTGCTATGACAGGTAGGTACAGAGGCTATATAAAGTCAGCAGGTTCCCAGTCTTCCTTTATGTCAGAATCTCTGGGGAGAACTTGCAAAACCAGATTTTTGGGCTGTTGCTGTGACAATTGCTTTGTGTTTGAAGAAACCCCTTTGATTGGGGGTGCAACGTCACCTGGGGCTTCTCGATTCACTATGACACGACTTTTACATGCATTTGGTATACCTGTTATTAACAGTTAGTAGAGGACCATCCCAAAGTCTATAATGGCAAACAGACAAAATGGGGCTGCAAGACAAACCATCGCTATGAGAAAGCAATGAACTTGCAGCCAGGCATATGAATTACCCTGTAGCCTGGAAGAGTCGGGAGTAGGGAGAGCTGGCCAGCAGGGTCGGGGGAAAAGGAAGGCAGGCAGGTCTGCTGGAGCGGCCCCAGGTCTCCATTCACAGTACCACTGCTAGTCCCAGTATGAATAAGTGACCTTAATTACTCAGCATCGCTAACATATTGGGGAAGAGTCTTCCTAGAAACTTCTGACCTAAAGGTGGGACAAAGTATTAGTTTGGCCTTTAAGGAGAAACTGGTTTCTTAGCAACCTGATTCAGAATGCAATTTCAGGAGAAAAGAGCTCCTGCTAGTTGGAAAGGGGGGGGGGAACTGTGCAGCTTCCATTATTAAAGGTTCAATTATCATAGTGTGCGGCCCTTGGGAAATTCAGTTCATATTTATGAGGGAGCCAACCCTGAAAAGCAAAGAAGAGGACGAAATATTCTTCTAGACATGGGCTCCCTGGAAACAAACATACCCTGGAGAAAACAGACCCGAATCACCCCATTACCTTAGTTTGATTTTGTCATTGCATGACCCATCATCCAATCCTGAATGTGTAAACTTGTATGGTGTTTTGGAATGTCCTTGACAAGTATTTAATTCAAGGTAAAAGGAGGAAGCTGGTAGACAACATGTTTTCTTAGGGCATAAATCTCTACATTGAGCCAAGCTTTTGTAGCGGTTGGGAGTTGGGGAGGAGGTCTTTCCTCCGTTCACTGGATTGTGTTGGGAACGGCTTTCGACTCGTGTAAAACCCTATTAGTAAGAAAGCACACTGTCTTGGATTCCTATTGGTTAATTTCTCCACGACTTAAAAGAATTTTGGATTGGGTTCAGGATCTGTTTACTATGGACACATAACATATAACTGCCAACGTAGAAGCTTAAATCAATCCAAGTTTATTCTCTCTCAGTTTAGGTGGGTCAAGAGTCCACATGGACTAAGCAGGGTTCTCAGTCCAGAAAGCCACAAAGCTAAACCAAGGACCAGCCTTCATCTTCCTGCAAAGACTGGAATAGGAAAAGATATGCCTCCAAGTTTCCCTTGTGTGTTGTCAAAATTCATTTCCTTGTGCCCTTGGCTGGAACCATTCTTTCTTGGCAAGTGATAACAGGGGACTGACCGCTCTCAGCTGCTAGAGACCACTGTCATTGCTACGTCCTCTGTTCCCAACATGATTCCCGTGGCCATCAGGAGAATCTTCAAGCCATTTTGAGGTCTCACTTGATTATATCAGTCCCACCCACAATAATCTCTCCCTCCCCTTTAATTCAGCATCAATTACAGACATTTATTACACTAGCAAAATCTCTTCTGCTCTCCAACACAATTCTGTAGTTCATTATATTTACAAGAATTTTTCACATCCAAGGACTCTGCCTGCCTGTTACAGCCCCCCCCCCCCCCCCCCCCCCCCCGCCGCCGCTGTTGTGTCTCTGAACTGTGAGCTGAAGCGGTTGCTCCCCTTTCAAGATCATGTGTGTGCTTTTTGCTTGTCAAAAAAGAGTAGCATCTTGGGTCTAAAACAAATGCAGTATTCCTTGGATGCTAGCCCTCCTTGTCCTAAGTTCCTGACTCTGGAAGTTTTGATGAATTCAGATACATCACCCTGTTAACTGCACCTTTAATCACTCTATAGCCATAATTTCCTCTCCTCTGATTTTATCACACAGATACAATATCTGTTCTCCACCATTTAACGTGATGAGCCAAAGCAGCTGTTTTCCAGCGATTCCACCTAGACCTGTACCTGCACCTGCCCTCAGCACATTTGGGGCTGCTATCTGTAACCCAGCCCTCCTGGTTACCAGAGCATGGACGCACGCTCTGACTCCCACATGGTGGCCTGGCAGCCACTGTCAGTTAGTGTTGTAGGACATCCACCAGAGAAGACTACTCGGCCAAGTCTTCATTAGCTGGTCAGTAACTACACCGGGTGTTTGGGATCCCAGTGTAGCCCTGAACCTTTCTCAGAATGAGTTTTTAAGTACAAAACCACATCCTAGGTGGTCATACTTCAGTTAACAAGAACAGTTCCCCAGAAGCAGAGCTACAGAAGCCAAAAATAAGGTTAGTACATTTGGAGACTTTTTCCAGAACTATGGACTTAGATGGATTGGATCTTTGTTTTCATTTTGGCAGGTGGTGCTGTCTGTGTGCTGAGTTTTGGTGCTTCCATCATAGACACAGTTGTGCTAAGGTTACAGTTAGTACCTGCAACTTTAGGAGATATCACCTTTTTTGCATTTTATTGATTTTTTTTTTTTGTGTTTCAGATCATGCACCCCAATCTTACCCATCTCCCTGTCCCCTCTTATCTGCCCTTCCCCCTTGCAACCTTCCCCACAAGATGAAAAACACACAAATAACCCCTCCAAGAAAGCATAGAAAACATCTCATTGTGGAAATTGCAGCATGCCACCGTGTGTCCCACAGCGTACACCTCTCTGTCCACCCATCTCCATGTGCAAGTGTTCACTAAAATGAGTCTGGCTCAAAGATCTCTGGCCTCTGTGACACCATCAGTAATGGATCCTCATCAGGACTTCCCCCCAGTCATCCCGTGTTGTCATGGAGATCCTGTAGCTTCAGAACAGCAGGGACTGGCCCTTTCATGCATCCCAACCATTTGCAGATATAGATTTTTGGGTGGGATCTGGGCCTGGGTGGTGGTAGAGCTGGCCAACCCACCAGCTCTCTCTTACCTGCGCCAATGGGGCAAACTCCAACCAACGCCACCGTCAGAAGGAGGCAGGGTCAGCTCTCCTGCTCTCACGCCCTCAGGACCAGGTCACCCACATGCATGCCTCCAGAGCCATCTCCATTGTGCTGCCCAGTCCAGACACAGGGTCCTTGGGCTGCAGCCTGTGAGGAGCCCCATGGGCCAGCTCTTGCACTTTCTCACCCTCAGGGCCTGCTCACCCATGCCTTCACCCTCAGGGGCAGCTCCACTGTGATGCCCAGGTATGGTGCAGGGCACACTCTCCCGAGTACTACAACTGGCAAGGGACAAGGCCATCTCTCCTGCTCTGCTACCACAGGTGATGAGGAATGGGGACTTGGGGGAGCATCACCCCTATGCCCATGCCATGGCAGAGTGGCGGGGCCATTTCTCCTGAATTCTCACCCTCAGGGCTGGCTTACCCACACCCCTTGACCAGGGCCAGCCCTATGGTGCTGCCCAGGTGAGGTATGAAGTGAGGTATGCTGTAGCCGGCCAGGGATGGGGCCAGCTCACCTGCTCTCATGACCCCAGGGCCAGCTCTTCCAATTGAAGCAGGTGGCAGAGGGGCAAGGTAGGGGAAGGCATCATGCCCCCTGTTCGTCCTCACAGGAGACTAGTAGTGGGGCCAGCTCTCCTGTGCTCTTAGCCTCCAGACTCAGCTTACCTGTGCCCCTAACACCAGGGTCAGCTCTGTTGTGCTGTCCAAGCAAGGTTTAGGGCCTGCATGCTGCAGCTGGTGAGAGACAAGGCTAACCCCTGAGCTCATGACCCTGTAGGAAGCTTTCCCAACTGCCAGGGGAGGAGAGGTAGGCTGGGCCAGCTCACCCACACCCCTGCCATCAAGGTCTGGGCAAGGCACAGGGCCTACTCTGTGCTGCCTGTGGTGTGAGATGGGGCCAGCTCTCCAGAGCACTCCATCCAGTGAGGGGCAGGGCCCGTTCTGAACAGCCCTCTGGACACCCAGGTGGTTCCCTGCAGGGGAAGTCCCCAACCAGGGACATCCCCGTGTTCTCTAGTAGTAATTTGAGCCACAGACATTGGCACTGGCCCCTGCTACTGTATAGTTATGGACTCAAACACGGCCCTCGGTGGCAGCTCGGGCTGGGACCTCACCATGGCCCCTGGTGGCAGGACTGGCCACTCACAGCAGGCTCCTCCTCTCCACCCTCGAGTCTCCAGTCCCATCTCTCCTCACAATGCCCAAGCTGTTCCACCTCTCTTTCTCTCCCATCTGACTCCCATCTGACAGTGTGCGTACTCGCACACTGTGGTGGCTCCAGCTGCAGGCCAGCCACACAGCTGGCAGGGCCCTGGGTGACATCCTCCACACACAGCGTGTGTCATGGCAGCGAGCAGATAGCCATGGCCTGTCGGTGTCGTGCACTGGAGGAAAGGTCTGTGGGTGACATGGAGGTCCACAGGCCTCTGTCTGTCCTTCTCCTTCCATGCTGCCCTCCCTGGACTCGATTTGACTTGATTTTTATGTGTCCCAGGCCTAAATCAGCTTTGGGCGCCAAGCTGGGATCAAGCTAGGACGAACAAAGGGCTGCCACCTGCTCTGTCCCTGACTGATCTAACAACACCACCAACAAGGCGACTCTTTGCCCATTGCCAGGGGGCGATAATACCACTTTTAAATGGTCAATATTTTAATATGTCTTAGGAGACATAGAGCTATTCGAATCTTTCAAGGCACAAGCAAGGATGAGGTGAGAGTTTAGGATTTCTTTTTAAGGGGCTGAAGAGATGGCTCAGTGGTTAAGAGCACTGACTGCTCTTCCAGAGGTCCTGAGTTCAAATCCCAGCAACCACACGGTGGCTCACAACCATCTATAATGAGATCTGATGCCCTCTTCTGGTGTGTCTGAAGACAGCTACAGTGTACTTACATATAATAATAAATAAATCTTAAAAAAAATATTTCTTTTAAAAGGAAATAGATTCGAGGAACCAGAGAGTTGGCTTAGCATATAGGGTGTTAACCACCCAAGCCCAGAAGACCTGACTTGAAATTCCTTGTACCCACTTAAACACCTGGTAAGGCAGAGCTTGGGGTCTCTAACTCCAGCACTGGGAGGTGAGGGAGGCGGAAACGGGCCAATCCTTGGGGCTCCCTGGCCAGCTACCCTAGCCAAATCCATGAGTTTCAGGTTCAGTGAAAGACCTAATTACAGAAAAGGCAGGACAGGACATTTAGCTCAGTTAGTTGACTAGCACGTGCAAAGCCTCCTGCTGTCCTCAGCACCACATAAACCCAGTGCAGTGGCACACACCTACAGTCCCAGCAATAAGGAGTGGAGGCTGGAGGAACATAATCTTCAGTTATTACCTTATTAAGGTTTTTACTATTGTGATAAAAAACACCAAAACCAAAGGTAACTTGGGGAGGAAATGGTTTATTTCCAGATAGGTTATATCACTGAGGGAATTCAAGGCAGGAACCTGGAAGCAGGAGCTGATGCAGAAGTCATGGAGGGGTGCTGCTTACTGGCTTGCTCCTTAAAGCCTGCTCAGTCTGGTTTCCTTTTTTTTTTTTAAAGATGTATTTATTTATTATATGTAAGTACACTGTAGCGTCTTCAGACACCCCAGAAGAGGGCGTCAGATCTCATTACAAATGGTTTTGAGCCACCACGTGGTTGCTGGAATTTGAACTCAGGACCTTTGGAAGAGTAGTCAGGAGCCATCTGTCCAGCCCTCAGCCTCCTTTCTTATAGAATCCCAGAACCTCTGCCCAGGGTGGTCTCACCCACAGTGGGCTGGACCCTCTCACATCAATCACTAATTAGGAAAATGCCTCACACGCCGGGCAGTGGTGGCGCACGCCTTTAATCCCAGCACTTGGAAGACAGAGGCAGGTGGCTTTCTGAGTTGGAGGCCAGCCTGGTCTACAGAGTGAGTTCCAGGGCAGCCAAGGCTACACAGAGAAACCCTGTCTCGAAAAAACAAAGAGAGAGAGAGAGAGAGAGAGAGAGAGAGAGAGAGAGAGAGAGAGAGAAGAAAAAGAAAGAAGAAAAAGACAGAAAAGAAAAGAAAATGCCTTACAGACTTACCCACAGCCCAATTCAATCTTATGACGGCATTTTTCTCAATTGAGGCTTCTTCCTTTCCGGTGATTCTAGCTTGTGTCAAGTTGACATAAAAATTAGCCAGGACTGTTATCATCATCTGCATAGTGTTTGAGCCCAGCCTAGGACACACAACTTGTCACAACAAAGAGTGAAAAAATAAAAAGCTATAGAGGACACCATACATATATATGCACACATCTGAGTAGCACATATGTATTAAATACAATCTCGGGGTGGCTCAGTTAGTAGACTTGACCAGCAAGGAGAGACCTTGGGTTCCATGCCCAGCACCACATAAAATCAGCTGTGGTGATGCTTGCCTGTAAACCCTGCACTCAGCAGATGAAGGCAGGAAAATCGGGAGTTCAAGGCTATCCTCAGCTATATAGAGTTCTAGACCCCGTCTCTAAAATAATAGACTAGAGAGATGGTTCAGCGGACGCAGGCATCTGCCGCCAAATCTGGCAACCGGAGCTCGATTCTGGGACCCCCCCACACACACACACACTGTGAATGGGAGAGGAGATCCGACTCCCCCAAGTTGTCATATGACCTCCAAAGGTGCACCTTGGAGTCATGCACACACAAAAAAATAAAATATAAAATCAGACAAATGGTTAGTATATGGTGAAAATGATGGAAATACGCTAAAGTGACTGTTAATTGACCAAACAACTAATGCGTAAATTAGAGTTAGGCTCCCTCTGTAAACTGTTTCCAGAAGCACGCTCTGCGCAAAGATCTGGCAAAGAACCTGAAAGGTCTCCCACCACCTGCTCTTCACTCTCAGCAAAAACCTGCACCTAACCGAGCAGCAGGTGAAAAGGGGGTGGAGTCCTGACAAGCGTGTCCAATCCGCTGCAGCAAGCACTCCGGGGCGAGGCCTCGGTGGGGGGCGGAACCCTCGTGCGGCGGAAGGCGGAAGTGCCTGCGGCATCACGTGACCTGAGTAACATGGCCGCGGCCCAGTGAGCGTTGCCGGTTCCTGGCGGGAGCTGGTCGCGTGAGCCGTGGGGCGGACCAGGTCGCGCGTGGGAAAGCAGGGTCGGAACAGGGGGACCCGAGGCGACGCGCGGCGGCAGAACGAGGCAGGCGGGCCCTGGGCGGCGTAGCCCATGAGCAGGCTCCGGTGTCCGCGCGGAGCCGCACACTCCCCTGGCCCTGGTACGGCCCGGGCAGCCTAGGGCTAAGGTGTCTCGAGGCTCCCAGGCGCAGCGCGAGCTGCCACCATGAACCCGGAGAAGGATTTTGCGCCGCTCACTCCCAACATCGTAAGGGCCCTGAATGATAAACTCTACGAAAAGCGGAAAGTGGCAGCGCTGGAGATCGAGAAGTAAGAGTTACTGGGACCCCGCCCTGGTTATGCAGCTCCTAGCGGCTCTGCTTACCCCGGGCGTGGGTTCGGTATTGACCTCTCGTTTCAGCATTTAGCACATTGCTTTAGAGCGGGAAATCCAAGAGCTTTGTCTTTGTAAGTTCTTTAACCTCGTGGTGCCCCCAAATAGCAGTGAAAATGAATTGACTTAAGGTGTGTGCAGTACCTAGCACAGTGCCTGACACTAGTGTGGCCTCAGTCAAAGCCAGCTAGATCAGAGAGTGTGGCCTCTGAGGAGATGGAGAATTTGCTTGTGATATCCCGCCTGCTCTTTTCAGCTTCTGAAGAGACCATTAAGTGGCCAAGTGTTGAAATTTAGGTCAAGGCATGATCCAATGCTCACAAGATTTGTCTTGTCACCCTCCCTAAAAGTAAAAGCTTTGACCTTCTCTTCTGCAATATTATACGTGTGTGTAAATGGTGCACTGGTGTTACCAGGTGTTCAAAATAGGGAACGTTTAATTTGGTAATGTTTTGCTGAGTGTGTGAGAGAACACGTGTTTTTTCCCCCAGCCAAATCTTAGTAACAGTCAGTTGAGTAGGTGGTTTCAGAAGAGTAGAAAGAAACAGCCTGTAAAATAGAAAAACATGAGGAGTTAAGATATCCCACATGGTAACAAGGGACCATATGTATCTATTTAAGTTTAAGTTAGCCAGAGTAGCGACACAGGCCTCTAATTCTGGCACTTGGAAGGCTCAGGCAGAAATATTGTACTAGTTTGAGATTAGCATCGGTCACATAGCTAGACCCAGTCTCAAGAAAAAAAAAGAAAAGGTGATAAATTAGTAAAAAAAAAAAAAAAAAAAAATTGTGAATTCGGCACATCAGTTTCACTACCCATATTCTGGGTGTTCAGTAGCCAACCACTACAGCTGCATAGTGCAGACTAGAGAACATTTCAGGCATTGCACAGCGGTCACATGGACAACCGTAAGCTCTGGGAGTGGTGCTCATTCATTGACTAGGATAGACTCTACTCAAAGTTTATTAACCTCGGTGCTGTTGATATTTGGAGAAGTATAATTCTTGGTTGTGATGGGCACTTCTGTGCCTTGTGTGATTTTTTTTTTTTTTTAAGCAGTACCTCTGCCCTTTACCCACTAGATGCCAGTAGCACTCCATCGGTTGTGACATCCCAAATTGTCTTCAGACATCACTGAATGTCCCTTAAAGAGTCAAAATCACACTAGTTGAGAACAGCTACTTTGCCCTAGACTAATGGCTTTGGATTTAGGTAAGAAGACCCTCCCATTCATCTGCAGTACTCAACACGTTCACGCAAGCCGTTGCTCAGCCACTTTTTTTTAAACCTCTTTTTATATACCTTTCTGCTTATTGCCTTACATTGCAATGCTTAGCACAATTCTGTTGTCATGCCAAATAGTGGGACCCACAGATGGTTTATAGGTATGATTATGTGTCCATGAGTTCTGTTGGTTTTATGAAGTTGCACTGTATAGTAGTCGGGTTTTCATTGCTGTATCAAACACTCAAGATTTAAGTGGACAGGGTAGTCTGTGGTCAATTGGTTCTGTAGCTTTTGGGCCTGTGATGAAGCCTTCAAGGGCACACACCAAAAAGAGCTCTCAATAAGCCCAACTCTGTCTCCAAATGTACCAGGCAGAGGGCTATTTACACCTTGCATACATGATGGACCTTTGAGAAACAGTTAAGATTCAGACAGTTGCACACTGACACCAGTTTTTTCCACTCACTCAGCTTCACAGAAGTATCTGCTTTTATCCTGGCTTGAGTCATCTGTTAGGTCCTTGAACAGAGGTGTTCACAACATTGCTGCTTCCAGCACAATCTGTGTAAGTCTTCCCTGCAGGTGGTTCTGTAGGGGCTCGGTCGTTAACACAGTTTGTTTTGTATTAGACAGGGCAGTAAGGGACTATGCCCATTTAGAGAAAAAATATTTTATTTATCCTCTTCTCTTAACACATTGAGGACCTAGTGGCATTTGATGCACTTGCACAGGAATGAATAGCTTTGCAGTTTTGATGGGAAAGTAACATTGTAGCCTAAGGAACTTGCTACTCAAAAGTTGTCTGCAGACCACCACTGAAAAGAGACTCTGGCTTCATCCTTGTGTGAATTAGAATTGGCCCTCGAACAAGACTACCGCATGACTGTTGTGCATGTTAAAGCTAACAAGTGCTAACTCCAAAGACCTTCTGTTCTGTACATAGAATATTCGATATTTGCATATGTTCTTCATCACATTAATCCCTGGCCAAATAGCCTATTAATCAATCCCCACAGACACGCCATCAAAGAAAAGTTAGAACATCAACTGTTGCCTGTGGAATTTGACAGCTCGTGTGCTGCAGAAGTAAACATGCTTGTCCTGTTCTTAGCTGAGTGATCCCTCCAAGGTGCCTCTTTCTGCTGGTGAAGAGCACTAAAGCCTGGGACCTGGGATTCAGTCTCCCCCTAGTTCACTAGTTAGGTGCGCCCAAGCAAGCTAATTAACTTCAATGTCCTCACCCGCAAACTAATAATAGTATTCATTGGGGCGTTTTATTACTGGAGCTAATGTAAACGTGGTTAATGCAGTACTAGACACATTGCAACTGTTACGTAATGTGCAAACAGCTGTTACATAATTATTTTAAATATTTATAATTGTTTTATATCAGTATTTCTCTTGCCACTTTTTGGTTGTCAGAATAATGGCCTCCTAAAAATATATTAATCCCTGGAACCTGTGAATATTTGAATGTAAGAAAGCAGGTATGGACTTGAGGAGATAGCTCAGAGGGAATATTAGTTATTTTTCTGTTGCTGCAGTAAAAGACCGTGAGCCAAAACCAACTTGTGGAGGAAAGGGGTTGTTTAGTTTATGGCTTCAGAGGGCAAGCCCGTAATGGCAGTGGATGCATGGCAGCCCTCAGCTTAAGGAAGCCCAGAGCTCATCTCAGTCCGCTCACATAGAACAAAAGGGCAAACTGCAAGCGGGGAGAGGCTGTGAACTCTCAAAGCCTTCCTCCAGGGACATGCTTCCTCCAGCAACACTCCATCTCCTAAAGGTTCCATAGCTCCCCCTAAACAGTGCCACCAACTGGCAACCAAATGTCTTCCATATGCAAGCTTACAGGGATGCTTGGCATTCAGATGTCACAGTGGGAGAAGTTCTTGCCACACCACATGGGACCCTGAATTTGGGTCCCCAGCACTTACGGAAAAGAACTTAGAATCGATAAAAGGTGCAAAATTGCTAATCAGGTGATTTTTAAAATGGGAGATTAGCCTAATTACCCAGATGGACCCGGTGCAACCCTAAGCATCCTTTAGTGTGAAAAGAGAGAAGCAAGAAAAGTTTCAGAGCCTCCAGCAGCCATCACTAGCTTTGATGTTCTAAGGAGCAGCTAGTCGAGAATGTGGACATCATCTAGAAGCCGGCAAGAAGGTTTTCCTGCTGTACAAGAAAGTCAGCCTTCCTAATTCTGTGACCCTTTACTACGGCTCTTCATGTTGGGCAACCCCCAACCATAAAATTATTTCATTGCTGCTTCATAACTGTAATTTTGCTACTGTCATGATTCATAATGTAAATGTGATATGCAGGATATCTGATATGCAACCCCCAGAGGGCTCTCGACTCCCAGTGCAGTCAGCCTCAGAGTATACAGCAACGTGCTCACACCCAGGAAGGCCCGTAAGTTGTGTCCTAAGCTCTACATTTATGGCCATTTGTAACAGGAGCCAGTAGAAAACTGGTACAATCTGGGAGGGACTAGTGATAAACTCAGTGGTACAGTGTTCGTCGAGAAACTCTAGAGCACTCTGTTGTTGTTCTGCATCTGCCACCCACCTAAGGCCTTGTTCTGTGGACGCAGGAACCCAGTTTCATACCAGGCCTTCGCTCAGTAAGAGGCTGAAGGCCTGGCTACCCAGTAGTTTGTCCCTGGCTTTCCCAAATCAAGCAGGAAACCCTCAGCCTCATGGACAGCTGAGCGCAGTCGTCAGAGTGAGATATGATTAGGAGCCCCTTCAAAGTACACCTCCAGTGAATAAGATTCAAATCTCAGAGGCAGAACAGGAGACTGCTTTGTGGTTTTCAAGGAGGCAGGAGTCTCAGGCTTCCTTAGTTCTAGCTGGAACTGCCCACTGGGTGGAGAGAAACTGAGGGATGTTAAGTGTATTGTGAGCTTTTCTCAACCCCTGTTAAGTGCACAGTCTGTCCCTGTTGCTGTAACAAAATACCAAAAGCTGGTAGCTTCAGTAATAACCATTTATTACTCACAGTTTTAGGGGCTTTTCTTTACATGTGCTTTGGGGGAGGGGGGTGGTGGTGGTTAGCGCCTCATCATGTGAAGTTGGAGCATAAAGGGTACTCAATCACTATGATCATGAGTAAGTAAAGTTCCATCTGCCCCACCACCTGGGGTGGGTAGAGTGGGATACAGAGGGATGGAGAGAATCATCCCTGTGGTTAGCCATTGTTTACCCACCCCGCCTCTCACCGCCCTATGAGCCAGATGATGCTAACCCATTTCACAGAAGAGGAAGTGGAGATCTCTTATTAAATCATCTTCCAAGATGATTTAATTTACAGCTAGAACCTGGGTGTATCTGTCCTAAAGGGCATCCCAACTAGCTGGGTATGTTAACCCTATTTCCAGACAAGAAATCCCCCTCCTGTTAGTGGGTTCTCCCACACAAAGGGAGATGTGTGTATAATGAATTTCATCCTTGGACATCGCTGTAGTGACATTAGTTTCTGCTTTCAGTTCTTCAAAGACCATCTGCTTAGACGACAGCCAGTATTGCATTTGGTATTCTATGGGAAGTAAGATGTTTTATAGTTATTGCAGGTCCTCGGATGCTAAATGTCCAAGGAAAGGCATGCGTGGTTCTACTCTACTAGTGTGTTGTGACCAGCCTCTAATAGCACCCCTGGAGTGCCTGCTGGGCACTGGACCTGAAGAACTTTCTGCCACTGCCTCTGTCAGCATGGTGCCACAATTTCATAACGACAAAGGCACTCAAGATTTTAGAATGGCAGCTTTGGGTTGTTGTGTTTGTTTTGAGGAACTTCTTTTGAGAAAGGTTTTCATGTAGTCCAGGCTGGCCTCAAACTCCTGATGTAGCCAAAGATGACCTCAAACTTCTGTCTCATCTAAGTGCTGAGATTGCAAGCATGTGTTAGTATGCCTGACCTGTGCGGGTCTATCTGGAAATAGAGCCCAGGTCTTTGTGTGTACTAGGTAAGCATTCTACCAGCCGAGGTAACCTCTGCAGCCCCTATTTATTCTTTGAGACAGGGTCTCATGTATACCATGCTGAGCTTAAGTCCCCTATGTAGCAGATGATGACCTTGTGAAGTATAGATCCTCCTGCCTCCATCTCTGGAATACTGGGATTACAGGCTTGCACCGTCACCATTTCTGGTTTTATGCAATGTTGGAAATTAAAATCTGAGCCTCATGCATGCTAGGCAGTCACTCTACCAGCTACACTACGTCACCAGGCCCCACTTTGGGTTTTGTGGCCTCTTGATTTCAAAGGACACAATGACCAGTATTGCTGAAAAGACTGGTAAGACGCTGGTCTGTTCTCTACTGGAGAGGCATATATAGGAGAGAGGTACAGAGGGCACTATAGTTATTGGAGTGGGTCAAACAGGCTCTGTATAGGGGAGCCTGCTATGCCCTGCTGGGGAAGGCTTCTTTCCTGTTCTGAGTTTAGCTTTTGCTACCAGCCATACAACTCTAGCAAGTGCAATCTTATGTGCACTTGGAATTCTAAAAGCCTATCAATGTGGTGCCCTTTGAGAACCCAGGCAAAGTTAGGGACCAGAGCTCTGAGTGCTACTTGCATAGTTCCAGTTCCTGGGCATGTCCTAGGGTGGTTTGAGGCATTTGTGGAGTTTGGAGTTTGGGCTCAGTTCTGCTATTTATCAGCTGTGGGCTCCACAGCAGGTTGCTTAGGCCTGGGGTCAGAGGCTGGTAGTTACTTCTTTCTCCCTACAGATTGTTTTTGGCCTGAATTTCAGAGCAAGTTCACAATGAAATTTGGGTTTCTGTGGAGTTATGGCTGGGGGTGCCACATTCCTGTTAAACAAGAACCAACCTCCCGTCCTTTTCTCCTGGCGTGCTCACCAAGGCGTCTCACACCACTAGCTCCATTGGTTTTGTCTGACTCCCCTGACTACCCACTATGAAGATTGCCTTTTGTTTTGTTTTGTTTTGTTTTAAGATAGAGTTACTCTGTGTAGCTCTGGCTGTCCTGGAACTCACTCTGTAGACCAGACTGGCCTCAGAGTTAGAGATCTGCCTGCCTCTACTTCCTGAGTGCTGGGATTAAAAGTGTGCACTATTGCCACCGAGCAAAGGTTGCATTTGTGACTTCTGGTTGAATGTCTCTGTACCTTGGCTTACTGATCTTTATTAATTTTTTTTAATGTACCTTGAAAACAGTATGCTGAGTGAGAGAAGCAGGCAGCCACAAAAGGCCAGAAGAACTGTATCTATAGGGACAGAAGATTGTGGTTGCCAGAGATTGAGAGGAAAAGGCTAGGGGAGATGGAGCACAGGGGTAAGGGTTTCTTTAGAGCTTACAGAAATGCCTTAAAGTGGTTGTGCAACGAGCTCTACACGTCTGCATGTGATAAAGACCACTGGGCTATGTACTTGCAAGTAAGACTGATGGTTTGTAGATTATATGTGTTGTAGTGCTCATGGAGGCCATAAGATAGCCTGGAACTGGAGTTATGGTTGTGTGCTGCCATTTGAATGCTAGAAATTGAACCTATGTCCTCTGGAAGAGCAGCAAAAGTGGTCTTAACTGCTGAGCCATCTCTCCAGCCCTTAGGTTTTTTATTACAAATTTTTATTTCTTGATAATTTCATGCATGCTTACCATGTATTTTTACTGTACTCACCCCCAACTTTGTCCCCTAACTCAGTGTGTGTTTTGCAAGTTAAATCTCAGGCCTTGTCAGAAGATAGCCAGCCTGTCCTCAGAGGCATATGTTCATTTCCATTCAGTTTTCTGGTGATGTATGAACAAATGGAAACCAATTTACTCTGGTATTCGGTGGAGCAGATGGAGACATACTTACCCAGATTCTCTTTAGGAAAGCACTGCCTGGATGTGCCATCTGAATACGTATGTCAGTCACATGGAGAGTTTAAACAGATAATTGTATTTGCAAGGGGAGAAAAAAATTAAAAGGCAGCCTCAGGCATAGGCTGCAGGCTCCACAACAAAGGCATGAGCGTTGGCTCCCGCTTACCTCTATCCTCCTTGGAGCCAGAGTGAGACTGGCTCCTCAGTCAGGGTGCTGAATGAGCATTGTCTTGGGTAGTGTGTGTAGAGCGCATTATCTCCTGGTTCCGACTTGAGCTCCTGCAGTGCAGGATATGTGATAAACCTTATCTAATTCTCTTTTTAAAAGTGAAGTCCTTGTGATTATTTCACTATGCTGTATGGCCTTGTGTTGCTTAGTTTCTTCAGCTGTAAACTGAACCAGAGAGTAAGTACCAGACTGGGTGGCAGGTTTTAGGCTTAAGTTTGATTACCCATTATCTTAGCATTGCTGGGGTGAAACACCATGACCAAAAGCACCTTGGGGAGGAAAGCGTTTATTTGGCTTAGCTTCCACATCACTGTCATCGTCAAAGGAAGTGAGGACAGGAACTCAAACAGGGCAGGGACCTGGAGCTGACGCACAGGCCATGAAGGGGCTGCTTATAGGCTTGCTCCTCATCGCTTGTTCAGCCTGCTTTGTTCGGGGGGAGTGGGGTGTGGGTGGGGACGGGCTGGTCCCCTTCTTGATCATCTGGAGGTGTTTTCTCAACTAAGGTTCCCTCCTCTCAGGTGACTCTAGCTTGTGTCAAGTTGGCATAAAAGTAGCCAGAACACTAGTGTAAACAGCCAGTACATTCATTGCCTGGTGGACAGTAAGTCTTTATCTCCACAGTAGAAGGCTTAGCTCAGAATGTCTTGAGGATGTGCCTTGTCTGCACTCTGTGTCTATGGAGGAGAGATGTCTGAACACTGAGCAGCAGGGGGATGACCTACAGAAAGGCTGCCTGTCACCTGAGGGTCTGAGTCTACACAAGAATTGTTAGAGAATGTGTTCATTTTCCAGCTAAAAAGGCCTCAGAGGAGAGGAGGAGGAAACTGTGATACAGTTTAAAGGATATAATAGTTTGTTGGCCAGGCAGTGGTGGCACACGCCTGTAATCCCAGCACCTGGGAGGCAGAGGCAGGCGGATTTCTGAGTTCAAGGCCAGCCTGGTCTACAGAGTGAGTTCCAGGACAGCCAGGGCTACACAGAGAAACCCTGTCTCGAAAAAAAAAAAAAAAAAAAAAAAAAAAAAAAAAAAAAAAATTTGTTGATGTCAAAGGTTCAAACCTTCTATGATCCTGAGAAATGGACTTACCTCCCTGAGGTTGTTCAGATCTAGAACTGAGGATGATGGTAGCTACAGTAACTGACCTGTGAAGTCTGCAGCAAAGCAAGAGTGCTTGCTGACTCACCGGGCCTTGATGATGTAGCCTGTGATGTCACCACACTGTGTTCCAGAGGCTCGGGGTATCCGTGCAGGCTGTTACTATGGAGCAGGGTGTGGCTCCAGGTTCTCTCTCGGGTGATAGCAATCCAGAAGTATCCCATGGAGCTGTAGTTCCCTCTCCCAAGGGAGCAAGCAGTCAGTGTAGCAGCGTCTTTGATATCACGGGCAGTTGTTAAACTTGGTGCTGGCCCACCCTGGGGCTTATGTCTTTTGGGTGTCTCTACCAACCCCCTATGCCTCCAACCAACCAATTGCAGGCAGAGGCTCTAAGAAAGCACTAATGGACATGGTGCTGCTAGGGAATCAGCTCGTTGAACTGTTTTTTTCCAGCACTTTGTGGGGAAACCAGGCAGTAGCAGCATCTCTTCTTTGGAGTATAGAACAGTAAATCCTGAGGCCTTTGTGTCATTGAAGGACTCCAGGGATTCACGATCAGGAGAGTTTCTAGGCCAGATATTAACTTCAAAAACGAGTTTAGCCAAAGACCCCCCACCTCTGTCTCCCAAGCAGCAGATGAAAGCCGAGGCGTCCTGTTGTCTTTGAAGAAGACTAAGCCTGGAGCTGGGTGCCTGCGGTCCAACTGCACTTACTCTGCTCCCTGTGCTCTCTCTGCACTGCTCTCTGTACTGTCCCTGTGAAGTTAGACCACGGCACTGGCTGGCTGAGGGCACAGTGTTAGAGTGCAGCTGACTCTCAGTGGGACCGCTTCAAGTCGCGTGTGCGTGTGCGTGTGTGTTTCTGCAGTCAGCAGCCATGGCTGTAGCGATCTGGCCTCTTCTCAGTGTGTATTTTGAGATTGCAGAAGAGTGCTGTTGCTCCTGCTGACTCGCGATGAGATTAGGAAGGCCTCAGACCGTCGGAAGCTGCATCAGTTAACCCCACACATCATCGTTTCCCATGCAAGCAATATGGCAGCACAAGGCTTCACCCATGTTTGCCCTACAGCTGTGCCCACCAGCCCTGCCAGCCTTTGCAGCCTGACTCCACTGGCAGGTGTTTACTGATTGGCCAGCTGCTGGAAGCATGACTGGGCTGGAGACAACAAAGGGACGGGGCCCAAGGCACCCCGATCAAGCTTTATGGAGGTCGAGGTGGCACTAAGTGCTTCTGGGTGCCAAGAAGGAATAACACCTCAGACCATGAAAGTGCAGGAGGCCAAGGAGGGTGCGGAAGCAGGGCATCTAAGGAGGACAGGCCTGAATGTGAGAGGGGCGGGTCCCCCAGGAAGCTGGGGCTGGTGGGAGTGGGAGGTGGAGTGTGGGCAGGCTAGAAGGTCTCACCACTAAGGGTGGCCTTGATTCATGAAACAAGATTGGCCCCAGGGCTGCCCTTGTGCTCTCTGAGCTCATAATACTGATAAGAAGGTGCTAAAATAGTTTCCCCCCTAGGAGGCGCCATTGCTTTCCCCCACCTCCCCGGAAGATACAGAAACTTATTAATGTAATGGACCCTGTGGCCATGGGACTCTAATGGCCTTTGTAGTGGCCTGGGGTGACCGAATTAAGCCCTGGTAAGTTTCCCAGTTGGTGGGAGAAAGGTGCCACTAGCTCATGAATTGTCCCCACCGTCCATCTTTAAACCCTCCTGTTACTGAAAGTGGTGGTCCTGGCACCCAGGCCACATTCCTTCTCCCCCTTTCCAGGAGGTCTTTGGGGGATGCAATGTCTTCCTTGCTGCCTCTCAGATTTCTAGCTCCCACAACTACCGATCTCTCTTCAGGTTCCCATCCGCCCCCTGCTGGCCACTTTCCGTGGCTCCTCATGGCCACCAGAGGGCGATGGGGTTGTTTGCCAAGCCTTCAGGGCCATCCACTGCTTGCACCTTTCCAAACCTAGTATCCTCCTTCCCTTGGCCTTGCTTCTGCCAAGCCAGATGTTTGCCCAGCGTGCCTCAGCCCAAATGAACGCCTACTCCTGCTTCAGAACCCTTTCCCCGGCCTACACGCATAAGGCCACAGCACAGCTTGTCTGTTAGATACCAGCTTTCCTGCCTTCCTCCCCTCGCTGTCCTCTCTGGGTTTACTGCCATCCTCCACCCACCCCAGCATAGCATCCTTCAAAGCCAGGGAATGAGTCTGCAGGGCTGTCATCTGAGAGGAGTGCTCCCTAGCTGCCCCATGAATGTCCATGGACGAAGACGGGAGAGGAGCATGTCTGAGGGATGACTGGGAGGGAGGCTAGCTCTCCTTTTGGGTCCTGGCCTAGCCTGGAGGGTGTCCTTACACTCCAGGTGCTGCTGCGCCTCGTTCAGGCAAAAGCAGAGCTCAGCTTCTGGGCAGGAGTGGGAGGCACAGTTACTCGCTCTCAGTAGCTATGGTATAGCCCCATGTTCTTGATTCTTCAAGGACACACAGGTTCTGGTTCTTTGTGGAATTTAGAAAATGCTTTTCCATGAGGAACATTTAAAAACAGGCCCAAAACAAGACATTTCCATTTATTTTTTTAACTATACTCACAAGTTTTTTAGTGTGAAATTTTCATCTCTTAGAATTAAAAGGATTGCTACTGCATTGGCCGGGAATCGAACCCGGGCCTCCCGCGTGGCAGGCGAGAATTCTACCACTGAACCACCAATGCTCCAGCTGTGAGCAGCTGTGTGGCACCTCCCTATAACCTCATCCCTGGTCTTCCTTGTGTATACGTTGAGTCACAGAGCCCAGTTTAGGATACTGCCACATGAGCTTGGCAGAAGGGCAGCTAGCTCCAGAGCCAGGAGGAAGTGAGGGTGAGGGTGGGTTTGTGTGCTGTGAAGTAGATTTGCCTTTGGGCTTTAAGACAGGAAAGAGAGCTCCACTCCCTCCTTCTCAGTAAGCGGCAAAACACACGGAGACTGTGGGCGAGCCTCCCCTCCGCTGTTGAACTGGTGTGCTGCTCTCAGTTTTCACACTGCTTCCTGCTGGCGACTAGCCCAGACTAAGGGCAGCACTGTGGAGGCGAGGAAGCCAGACTCCTGCAGCCGGTCACACTGTCACAGAGCCCAGCAACTCCCTATGGACTCTAAGCAGAAATCTGTAGTCTTCAAGCCTTGTGGGTTGAGGGGCCTGGCTCCTCTGGCATAATTTCTGTGAGGAAAGTAACCAGAAAGGGACAGGGGTGTGTATGCGCGCACACACACACCACAAATAACTAAGCAATAACAAAACAAGTTTTAAAATATATAATTTTAAAAAAAAAAAATTAGCTCTGCATTGGCCGGGAATCGAACCCGGGCCTCCCGCGTGGCAGGCGAGAATTCTACCACTGAACCACCAATGCTCCAGCTGTTTGATATGGTGTCTGTAAAGCTCTTCTCAGGGCTGTTTCGTTGAAGAAACACGCCTCACCTGGCTGGTTTGTCCTGTTTGGTAAACCTCCCAGGACTGGTGCATTTGTTCTTTCCCAAGCTTCTGGAGTCAGAATCTCTGATCTAATAACTCCTCCCACCTAAAAGCCCTGAGTCATCTGTAACTCCATAACGATGTCCTTTCTTCCCGTACATGATCCTGCCTTTCCATTTCCTTTTAGTAGGCAAAATGGAGTAATACACCTACCTTCCTTTACCTAGGCAATGCCTGTTAATATTTTAAAATAATATCTCCAATGGGACCACCCTGTCAGTCTCTTGGACAAAGACAGCATATTCTGCTTCTATGACAGCACTACTCTATTTTGCTACAATTTTCTGTTTCTGATTTGATTTTGCCACTGAATAGGACAAAATTAAGCCACATGTCCCAGCACAGATACAGAGGAGTCCTTGATGCGTGATGAGTGGTTTTGTTTGTTTGTTTTTTAAGAAAAGTATTGCATGTTTGTTTGATCTCTTGGTAAGACAGTAATTTACCTTCTCTCAGTCCCAGACGTTAGCTGGACCCACTGTTCCTCACTGCACTATACACAGAGGGAAACTGAACGCTGAGCAGGGAAAGCATTATGACCTAGCCAGCAGCAGGACAGAGAGGGCTGTCCTCGGAGGCTGAACCCAGCTTTTGAGAAGATCATCCCTGCTCCTCACCCTGCCCTGCCCTGGAGCCCAGACAGCACAAGTAGCCTGGTCTCACGTGTCCCACGGCTTCTCTGTCCTTTCTCCAGACTGGTGCGGGACTTTGTGGCCCAGAACAATACCTTGCAAATCAAGCATGTGATCCAGACCCTGTCTCAGGAGTTCGCCCTGTCCCAGCACCCCCACAGCCGGAAAGGGGGCCTCATTGGCCTGGCGGCCTGCTCTATCGCCCTAGGCAAGGTACGTCTTCTGAGGGACAAACAAGCCAGAAATGGACTTCATTCCAATTGAGGTGTCCTTCCTACCGGAGCCCCAGCAGGATCATTACAGACCTGTATTTTATCAAGGCTTCTGTGCATTTTAAGACTGTTAGCAAATATCACTGTGTGGCCTTGTAGCCATGTCCCCATCATGTCCCACTTCTGGGAGGCTGGCTTGGGGTGAGTGCTCTTAGCTCGGCCGCACACAGAGGCCTGAGCGTCTCCAAGGGAGGGGACTAGCCTGCTGACTAGTCCTCTGGCTACTCGTCTCAGGACTCGGGGCTCTACCTGAAGGAGCTGATTGAGCCGGTACTGACCTGCTTTAACGACGCAGACAGTAGGCTGCGCTACTACGCCTGTGAGGCCCTCTACAACATCGTCAAAGTGGCCCGGGGCGCTGTGCTGCCACACTTCAACGTTCTCTTCGATGGACTGAGTAAGGTAACTTCTGATTCCACTAAGAACAGCAGCCCACCCACTTGACTTTCTAGGCCCCTGAGAGCTTGGGACACTGCCCAGATGCCAGGGGAGCAGATAAGCATGTTGCTTCGGGGGACACATACTGCCTGAAGCTGATTTTTCATAGACTTGTATCAGTGTATTTTCATTCCACTTGTGGAAGTATCAGTGTTTCTGTGCACATTCTCAGAAAAGCTGATAGTTTGAGAAGCACTAACCTCCAAAGGTAACAGTGATGAGTCCACAGTACAGGCTGTCCCTTAGGGACAATGATGACGATCTCCCTGTGCTGAAGAGCAATCCCATGTAGAGCTTTATTGTCCCTATTGCTCTCCTTGGTTCTCGATCTGGTGGGTCGCCTTTCCCCTCACCCTGGTGGGGATGCCCTCCCCTCGGCCTGGGGCAGTCGCCCTACCCAGTTGTGCAGAGTGGCTCAGAAAAAGGTTTTCCTCGCGGCTGTCTCCGGGGCCCATGAGAGAGAGAGCCAAGCCTTTTAAGAGGAGCATGCCCTGGGAGCAGCCACTGGAAACAACTGCATGACCCAGTTTCAGCATGGCCTGGGGGCCCAGCCGAGCCTGGGTTATCCCTGAACAAATGGAGCTCTGCTGGAACTGACTGGGTTACTTCCCTTCTCAGAGTCAAACACTGGGAAAGGCACCACTTGGTGTACTCTCCTGCCCCATGGCCAAGGCAGGCAGCTACCACTGTGCACTCAGTCCCTAGGCCTACGCATCACTGGGACTGAACATTGCCTGTTTTTCTGTTTTGGTGCCTCCTAGTTGGCTGCTGACCCAGACCCCAATGTGAAAAGCGGATCTGAGCTCCTAGACCGCCTCTTAAAGGTATTCCACCCCATCCCTCTTTTATTTTAGACTTTATTCCCTCTGTATGTGTAGAGTAGCAATTCTAGTGTTGACGGTGTTTTTTCATTTAAGTTGTTTTTATATATAGCACACACATATTAAAGCTTACTGCTTGGTATGCAGTTTCTATGACATATGTAAAGCTGTATTGCTACTCCCCATTAAAATGTAGAACTGGGCTAGCCCCTAAGTGAAGATCTTCTCTTTGGGGAGGGGATAGACTGAGAATCGGTTTTGTTATTTTATGTGTATAGATGTTTTGCCTGCTTGCATGTCTGTGCACTACTTGTGTGCGTGATCACTGCAGAGGTGATAAGAAAGTGTCATGTCCCCTGGGACTAGTTATGAGTCTCTGTGGGTGCTGAGAATCAAATCCAGATCCTCAAGAATAGCAGCCAGTGCTCATAACTGCAGAGCCAGCAATTAAGAACCTTACGTTTTAATGCCCCACTCAGAACAGTGACGTCCGACTTCCACCCCAGCCTTCCATGACAGGGTGCCAAGCCTTGACCCAGACTTCAGAGTAGGGTTTTGCCATTTATTTAGTCATTATTGACTTTTCTCTGCTGACCATCCATTATTTTGTTAGGCTTTGGGCCTGTCACAATGCCAGTTCTCCAGGGACCTCTCCTACCAGGCTCTGCCATTTCTCTCCATGGTTACCTGACCTGACCCTCAAGTCAACCCAGAGCCAGCAGCACAGCAACCCCATTGCTGGCTCTTCATAACCCTCACCTTTCGATCTACAGGACATTGTGACAGAAAGCAGCAAGTTTGACCTGGTGGGCTTCATCCCCCTTTTGCGAGAGAGAATTTACTCCAACAACCAATACGCCCGACAGTTCATCATCTCCTGGGTACGGTCCAGTCCTTGGTAGATTCTTCCAACAACCTAGAGTTTCTAGTGGAATCATGTGGACTCAGGACATACACAATGGTTCTTTTGGATAAGAGACACTTCTTTGTCTCTGTCTTCTAATAACCTTCAAACACCTCATCACCAAAACCACTATGGGTTGGACATGGTGGCACATGCCTTTAATCACAGCACTTGGGAGGCAGAAACAGGCAGAGCTCTGTGAGTTCGAGGCCAACCTTGTCAATAAAGCAAGTTCCAGGCCAGCTAGGATCACACAGTGAGACCTTGTCTGAAAAAGCAAACCAACAAAAGCTGTCTAGTGTTGTCTTACTGCCTGTCCTGTTTGCCCCTGTCCTAAAAAATGAGCAGGATCTCAAGCCCATGGTGCCATCCAGCAGCTCCAGCTCTGCGAAACTTCTAACTTCATCCAGTCCTCTCTATCAGTCACCTTCTCCCCTAGCATCCAAATCTTCCTTCCTTGCACACTGAACAGAAAAATTCTGCCAGCACTCCAGTGTAGATACCTGCAGTGCCATCACACAGGCCCCGAGTCCTTCTGCTGGTCCCAGGGGAAGAGTAGGAGACCAGGCTCTACACCTGGGCCAGCTCTCAGCTCTCCCTCTTGCTGCTCCCCTCCATCAGATCCTGGTTCTGGTGTCGGTGCCAGATATTAACCTGCTGGATTACCTGCCAGAGATCCTGGATGGGCTCTTCCAGATCCTAGGTGACAATGGCAAAGAGATTCGGAAAATGTGAGTTGTGGGAGGCAGCAGGCGGCTGCCCCTCGCTCGGGTCCCTGTGGGTACTTCTTCCTTATCCTTCCCCTCCCCGTGGAGGAGCAGAAAGCTCATCTTCCCGGCCTCTGCTCAATGTCCTCTGACAAGTGGAGGGCTTGACCCAGAGCAGAAACGGGCTTTCCTGCTAGCTCATGCTTCCTTTTCTCTTTGGTAGGTGTGAGGTGGTTCTTGGCGAGTTCTTGAAAGAAATTAAGAAGAACCCGTCCAGTGTGAAGTTTGCCGAGATGGCCAACATCCTAGTGATCCACTGCCAGACCACAGGTGAGTGTGAGGACCTGGAGCCTCAGCTGCCTCCTCAGAAGCCCGTCTCTCATCCAGGCTTCAGTATGGAGCAAAAGGGACCCATGTGGGCTAGACATTGCATGTGACTCTGGATCTGGAAGCAGTAGGGTGGTGGCTGTGAGTCAGAAGAGATCGGTGTTCTCTTTTGATAAACATACACTTTCACCTGGCCTGAAGATCTTGTAGATGCTTTACCTTAGGTAAAGACAGGATGTGTGGAGGTCAAATCGCCTTTCCCTTAGCGTCTATTGGCTGTCAAACCACATGAAACAGTCACAGCAATGGCTGCTTGTTCCTGGCCAAGAACCTACAGGTCAGCTAGGTGATTTTGCCCTCATGTCCAGGCTGGGAAGGAACACCTGAAGCCAATTTCAGGCTGAGTTAGAGCTAGGTGGTGCGCAGTAACCCTCATCTGACACGGGACTCAGCATCCAGTCAGTTGGATGGCAGTGGCAGGGTTCCAAGAGAGACAGAACACAGACGCAGACAGGATTCTTGATTCCTGTGCTTAAACCAAAGACACAACTGCATGCTGTTGGCCAGAGTAGCCAGTTTTCTGGACTCGAAGGTAAGAAAATGAATTCCACTTAGAAAAGAAGACTGTCATATTGGGCACGGATTCGGGAAGGGAAGGTATTGTTGCTGTTTTCAAGGTCCAGCAAGATTTTCACTCTTAACCTATCTTTACAACCCTTTAGAAAACAGGAGCCCAGGAAGTGTTGTATTAATATAGCTAGAAGCAGTCAAGCCCCTGACTCTCAAGCCTCCAGGCCTAGCCTTTGTGCTTGGTAGGTAGGAGGAGCTCTTCAGTGCAAGGACCAGCCCCTCTAGAGGCCACCAATCCCTCTTCCAGATGACCTGATTCAGCTGACGGCTATGTGCTGGATGCGGGAGTTCATCCAGCTGGCCGGCCGAGCAATGCTGCCCTACTCCTCTGGGATCCTGACTGCTGTCCTGCCGTGCTTGGCCTATGATGACCGCAAGAAGAGTATCCTTCACTCTGCACAGGAAACCGAGGTGGCGGGTCTGTGAGTGGGAAGGGTTCCCTTAGGCTCCTTCACTCCTAGGCAGCAGAGATGAAGCTGAATGTGGATGAGGAAAGCCAGCGATGTACGACTAGCTGGCTCTCCCCAGTCCTCACTCGCTTACTTCCAGATAAGGAGCAGCAATCTCATGTACCAAGGTTCTTCCCTTCTGAGCTCATCCCTCTGTACCTTGGATGAGAAATATCCAAATGGAGGAGGGACTATCTCACAAGGGTGCCTGTGACAAGAGCGAGACTTAGGGAGGGCTAAGCCCGTGGCCAGGAAGACCTTGGGCTTTAGGAGGTCTTTGTGTGGGGCTGATCCTTACATCAGTAGACAGGTATCAAGGAGGTGGCCAATGTGTGTAACCAGAGCCTGATGAAGCTGGTCACCCCTGAGGATGATGAACCAGATGAGCCCAAGCCAGTAGCACAGAAGCAGACAGAACCCAACCCTGAGGATTCCCTGCCAAAGCAGGAGGGGGCAGCCAGTGGTGAGTACCCTGACGTCAGAGTCCCCATTTCTGCTGCTGGGGAGACAGACACGTCCTGGGACTAAACTTGTAAAATCACTTACCTATGTTAACTCATCTAGTTGTGTACCCACATTGTTGTTAGCTCACTCCTGCAGGCGCTGGCAGCTGCACCCAGAACCCGTGCTCTTCACCTTTGCCACCTCACAAAACATTACACATTGCCCTTGATCTCCAGCTGGCATCAGCCACCATCAAGTCATTGTTGGGAACGTGGTAAGGGCATCAAGCTGCACAGCTCATTTGAGTCTTAGCATCTGGCCCTCTGCCCTAGTCATTCTCAGGGAGGATGGGTGAGGAAAAGGCTAGTTAAGTACTGGAGAGTTCTACTGCACACATCATTGCTTTTAAACAGTCCTTCAAATGCTTTTTGACATTGTTTTCTTGCTTATTTGTAAAATAAAGAAAACCATATTTTATGCTGATTGGAGATAGAATTTGCCTCTAAAGCCCTGCTGGTCTTATCTCCTCAGTGTCTCTGACCATCTCAGGGGACGTCCTCCTTCCAGTTAGTCAGAGAGGAAATGGATGCACACCCTGTGTGATGTCTAAGAGTGACAGAGCGGGGTCTGGAGCCTACATTTGGACCAAGAGAACCATCATAGCCATAGCATGTGCTTGCTAACTTCTTGATGAGATAATCACGCGGTCTTATGCCAGGTCACAGGGCCTCCTCCTGTGGGTTTGCCTGGTAGAAGAGAAAATGAGCTACCTTGCTGGACCTGTGTTCGATATCAGGTTACAGCTGTGCCAGAACAATAAAACATCTGGAGACAGAAGAGCACACAGCAGGAGCATGGGTGGAGCACTATTGGTTCTGTGGTAGATTTCTCACCACAAGAGGGAGGCCTGGCCAGTACAGTAGCTGCCCTACTTTCTGACAACTCCTGGAAAGAGAACATTTAGGTAGGTCAGTGTAAGCCTTGCACAGTATAGGGAATGGTGAGCGGGGCCGGTGTACCTGTAGAGGGAGGCTACCTGTCTGGGGGGGTGGAGTCCTTGATCCTGTGGGGCGGAGGCCCGAGAACCTGCGGAGGAGCCCCAGCCGGGCGGGGAAGTCCTTGGTCCTTTCTGTTGGCTGGGAACACTGAGACCTGTTCCATTACTCCAGCATGGTGGGTTTCGATAAGAAGAGACAGCCCATGACTTTAAAGCTTTACTGTAGAGAAATAAAGTGAGAGGGGAAGTAGAGAAATGAAAGCTGGCCATGACCACATGGAAAGAGGGGAAAGAGAATAGAGAAAGAGAAAGATAAGAGAAAGGGAGAGCAACAGAGAAGGGCAAAAGAGAGGGGTGAGAGAGAGGAGGAGCCAAGCATCCCCTCTTATAGTGGGCCGGACCACCTGGCTGTTGCCAGGTAACTGTGGGGCGGGGAAACCCTGGCTGTAGCCAAGTGACTGTGGGGGTGGAGTCCAGCCAGAAGTGAAGGGCCTGGCCCTACGTGACTCATGGCCACAGAGTTATGTCCAACAGCACCTGAAAAGCTCTCTCTCTAGGATAAGCTAGAAGTCTCAGTAATAGACAGCTTGTGAACTTGTGCTGGCGTGTGAGCTTTTTGTTTATGGTTCTCATTTTAGAAATGTTGCACAGAAGGGAAAAGTTACAAAGCAGCAGGATTGCCTGCACGATGCTGAGCAGTGTCACATGATGTGTCAATCCCACAGCTTGCTCTTCTGTGTGGAAAACTTTCTCGTCTTGTTTTTGCTTCGCTTCCTTCTGACTTTGGCTTGACATGAGGTTGGTGTCTCAACCCCCATCAGCAAGTAGAAGAGTGGTTGCCTGGGCTGAAGGGACAGTGGTCCCTGCCTGGGATGGATCCTGGTTCCTCTGGGAGACGGTGGAAATACTCTAGAATTGAATAGAGCAAAACCTTTGTGATTGTACTTAGAACCACCCGTTTGTATACTTCACAGTGGTAAGGTTGTGTTAAGCAAAATTTCACGGTGTGAATTGTATTTGAGTTAATATGTATCAGGAGTTGGCAGTCCTGCCCCTTCTTTTTTGCCTCTGAGGCAGCAGTGAAGAAGGTCATGGCAGCAGCTATAGAGTGCCCTGTGAGCTGGAGCATTGGTGGTTTAGTGGGAGAACTCTCGACTGGCACGCGGGAGCCGTGGGTTTGATTACCAGCCAGTACAGTGTCCCTGTCCTTTTAACTAGTTCTTCAAAGCCACCTTCAAGTAGCTGTCTGCTCAGGAGAACATTACCCTAAACCAGGGTACATTTCAGCAAATTGCCCTAGATTTTACTACCTCATAAATGGCATTGGATGAGATGAACAGCAAACTTTATAGTTGCTTCTTGAAATGGGAGCATCCCATTTGACAGAGATTCTCAGCCTTGCTCACCTTATAACCTATCACGTTCTTGTCTAGGATGCCCAAGACAGAGTCCTAGCGTGCTGCTAGACAGATGATCCTGCCAGGAAATGGGCAAGCTTGGCCCATCTTTGTCTGTTCCTTCCATTCTGCCCAAGACCACCTGTCTGTCTGTCACAGGCGCCTCCTGTCTGGTCTTCCTCTTTGACTCTCTCTTGCATGCTCAGCTTATGGTGATGCAGTATGCTCCACATATGCAGCACACCTTCAGGCTGGCCCTCTGAATGTGTGCATGTATTCAAACATACATGTACAGTTCCAACCCTCCAGAGCTGATTCCTCCTCCCAAACCACAGAGCCCCGAGTCAGGCCAGCCCCTCTGAACCCTCTGCCCTAAGCGCTGTCCACCTGCAGCTCCCCAATGGCCCTACCTTCTATGAGATTGCAGTGCAAACTCCTATCCCTGATTCTGTGTCCTTACGGTACTCAATGTGCCTAACCTGATCCCACGACACTACCACCTCACCCACCCACCACACCCCATCATCTGCTAGCTGTCTTGGGTGTTGCAGCACTGACTCTGGCATGTTTTGCCCTTAAACAACTGCTCAGCCTATCCTTGATCTCAGCCTTCCTAGCTTCCACACTTGACCTTGCTGCTTAGCCTTTCCAAAGCTTAGTCTCCTTACTTGTTGTGGGGTGACCCTTGTCACCTAATTTGAAGGCTGTGAATTCCAAAATAGATTTTTGCTTGTATAGCAAATAACAGGTGCTGTAGCATTTTTTAAACATGGGTGCTCGTTGACTTAAATTGCGATCCACAAACCAACCCATTGACTGAAAATCCCGGGAGTCAATACATTTGAACATGTTTAGAACACTAAGAGTTGGCCAAAGCCATTTGTCACAAAGCCTGTTGGAGAAAGTTATGTGGAGTTTTTGTAAGCTCTGTATTGAAAGCAAAACACAGTTATTCTAAGAATACCTCTTTTGCAGCATGAGCTAGTTAAGTCTTAGGACATCGAGAACCATTATAAGTCAGAGCATAGATGTGTTCCCATAGCAAACCCCTCAGCTGGGCCTTCTGCAATCTTTCTCCTCGTCGAGTTCTAGATGAGTAAGTAGCAAGTGAGGAGGGAGGCTCTACGGGGGCTCCAGCAGAGAGCTTGTAAAACCTGCCTGTCGTGCAGCCGACTCTGGCAGGGCTTGTCAGCACTGTCCCTGAGTGCTGCAAGTACAGACAGGTCAGAACAGCTACAGAGCGGGGTTACACTGACACCGGGCATGGTCGCAAGGGATGTACCTAGACGCCGGAGAGGGAAGCGCAGGCACAGCTTCCCAGAGGTCTTGAAACAGCGTGTTTGTTTCTAAACTTGTGACTGTAAAGGAAATGCATGCTCCTAAGAGATGGTAGAAGGACTGCGCTTGAAGTGCATCCCTAGGACTCCCCACTGCCAGCTACAGTGTGGGGTTGCCAGACTGCAAGTGGCTTGTTTCTTGGTGGTTTTGTTTTAATGTGTGAATATACACTTGTATCTCTTGTATTTTGTTTTCACACACACACAAATAGAATCCTGAGAAATAGAGTGATTTACAGCTTTAATTTTTCTACCAATAATACACATCTTTCCAGGTTAGTCAGCACTAATCTGCACTAATTTATTCTTTTAATTGGCATTATTTTAAAGTATACAACTTACTTGTCTTATTATCTTCACACAGTAGTACAACTATTAATACTATCCTATTCCAAAACATTCCCACCATCCCCCAGTGAGAGACTCGTACCCTCCCCAGCACCGCCTCCAGCCCTGTGGGTTTGCCTGTCGTGAGCATTCCATATAACGGAGCCATGCGCTGTGTGCCTGGTCATGTCTGGCTTCCTTCACCTCACTCTTCAGGGTGTCTCCATGTTAGCATGTGTCAGTGTTTCCCTTCTTCTTATGGGTGAGTACTGTTCCATTGTGTGAGTAGACGTTAGGGTTATTTCTTCCACTGTGTGGATATTGGGGCTGTTTCTGTAGTTTTTTAAATCACAATATATGCTGACTTTCCCTTTTAGCCAGCATTGTCTAGTTAGGTATATTAATAAAGTCAGTCTCTGGACTGGTGATTCAAATATGTCTTCTGTCTTTGGGAATGTAGTTTATCATCTCTCGTTTATTAAAATGTGCTTCTCTATTAACGCACTTACCTGTATCGTTACATCAGATAGATAAAGCTCCAATCTGTCTAACCAAGCTATCATAAATCACTTAGCTACTTCTAATTCCATCTTAGTCCTATAAGCCTTGCTAAAAAGAACTTTCATGCAGAAAAATTTACAAACATCTATCATTTCTTAAAGATAAATTTGTAAATTTTTAAGGCTTTTGATACCAAAGTTGCTGCTGAGTGCCCATTTCTAATCCCAACAACATGAATGTTGAGAACCACTGCCCTAATGTGATCCAGTATCCATTCAGGGCTTATATTTCCCCGTGGATTTGCAATTTGTTTTGTTGGGCTTTTGTATTTGTTTTGCTTTGCTTTGTTTTGTTTTGTTTTGTTTCTCCACTTCGAGCCAGGAACAAAGTACACACAGTGCACGTGACTGAATGGCCATTATGTTACTGCCTGCCTTCTTCCCTCCCTCAGAACGTTAAGAAACCGGGTCGGGGCTAAAGAGACGGCTCAGTAGGTGAGGCATGAGGTCTAGAGTTTAGGTCTCCAGGACTCACATAGAAGGTAGACATGGGGGCACACATCAGCTCTAGAGAGGTAGAAACAAGATCCCCAGAGCATGTAGCCAGTTAGCCATGTCTGAGCAGCAGGCTCCGTGTTCAGCACAAGACATATCTCAGAACAGAAAATGAAAAGGACGCCTGACATCTGCATCTGTCCTCCACATGCACACACACAGGGTCGTCCACAGAAGTGGACTCACATACAGTCACACACAAGTCTACACACGACATACATACATATGCAAAAATTATATTGGGGAAGATACTGGAGACAGACAAAGGTCCTGTTCTCCCCATAAACCACCTCCCTAGTAAGTGACGGAACTGACCTACAGCAGATACTCCTGTGGTGAGCTGCCTGTCTCCTGCCCCATCTTCTGTCTGTCTTCTTGAGACAGGGCCTTGCTGTGTCACCCAAGCTAGGGTTCAACTCTGCATCCTCCTGTGTCACCCTCTGGAGTGCTAGAGTTGCAGGAGTTCAGCAACATTCTGCCGAGTCAAGTCTGTCTGCTCTGTGTTACTCGTGGAGAGGGGACTGGGTGGAAATAGAGGCTCTGGCTGCAGCGATTTGAGACTCAGGTTTGGCACCCTAACATTTCATCCACAGATGTGCAGGTTCCTATAAGACAAGGAGGGTGGCCCTGAGGGTATGAACTCTAGCTGTGGGGTCAGCCTACCCTTCCCCTCACTCCCTGCATCCTCTGTCCACCTGCCTCGAGGTCCTGCGCACCATGACATAAGTATGGTGAATGCCACACAGGCTTGGCCTGCTGCCACAGCCTTCCCTCCTCCGCTCCTGTGACTAGAGAAGGCAGGTGGCAGTGTGGGCCTCTTAACACAGAATTAAAGATCCCCTTTACCAGGGAGGAAGAAGGACCATAGGCTGTTTTTGGAATAGGCTAAAGACAGTTTGTTATTTTTAGAAAATATTTCATTTGTAGACTTTAAAACTTTTAAGAAATATTTGAATGACATTACAGAACATCTGAGGTGATACTGCACTGTAATCTTTGGGCTGTGGAGGCAGGAGAGGAAATCAAGGTTGATCCTCCCTACATAGAAAATTTGAGGCCAGCCTAGGCGACATGAGACCTTGTCATTAAAATGTCAAAATAAAACAAACAAACCTCACACAGTATATATCTCTGACTCCCTAAGGTTTGCTATAAGTGACTGAATGAACGAGTGACAAAGAAGGGACCCCTCCTCCTTATAGGAGATTACAGCTAAAAGAGGAAACCAGACTGGTGGTGTGGCTCTAGCCATAGAGCACTTGCCTAGCGTGTGCAACAGCCTGTAGAATGCGGTACTTTCCATGTGAGCACACAGTGCTAAACTGGCCCTTAGTGGGGCCGGTGGCTGCAGATGCACTTCCAGCATGGAGAAGCCTGAGCCCTCCCCAGCCTTCCACGGGAACAAGGCATTTCTTAAATGTTCAGGCCCTGGTAAGTGAAAGGGAACACCTAACTCTGTTGTCAGACAGTTCCCATGGTTCCTGGCCCCTCAGGGCAGCTTGCCCTCCTCAGAAAGCTGCACGGTGACACCCAGCCCTGGACTGGACCCCAGCCCCTGTAGTCCAGTGGTAGGACCCTGGGAAGTCTTCTGACCTTGTTCTCACCTCTACTGTGACATTTCCTCTGCCGTCAGCTTGTCACAGTAAATGAGCTAACATCTGTTGGCTGTTGAGAAGTATTCCTCGTGCATCCTCACAGCTCTGTAAGCATTTGTTATATAAATGCATAGACTGCTTTGTCAGGGACTTGAGCATTCTCCTCTCATCTGCTTTTCTCTTTGTATTTTATTTGTGTGTGTGTGTGTGTGTGTGTGTGTGTGTGTGTGTGTGTGTGTTTGTGTGCGCGCACACACACACAACAGAAACCAAACCCTTGGCCTCATTCACGTTAAGCAAATACATCCCTGCATGACTTTTTTTTTAAAGATTTATTTATTTATTATATGTAAGTACACTGTAGCTGTCTTCAGACACTCCAGGAGAGGGCATCAGATCTCATTATAGATGGTTTTGAGCTACCATGTAGTTGCTGGGAATTGAATTCAGGACCTCTGGAAGAGTAGTCAGTGCTCTTAACCTCTGAGCCATCTCTCCTGCATGACTTTTCTTGACTCGACTTGAAGGGACTGTTTGCTGTGTTGAGTGTTAGATCTGACAGTGAAATGCACTATAAATGTATCTTCCAGCAACTTTTAAAAATCAGTTTTCAATTTCAATTAGCCTTTCAGGTTTTTTTCCCTTATAATTTTTGCCTGTTGGCCTGGTTGAGAAATTGTCACCATGCATCCTTGTCAAGAAATGTTGAACTCAAGTCTGACTGAGAAGCAATGACAATTTAGAATACAGGGGGCAGGTAACTATGACAAAAATCCCAGGCAAAAACTTTTGACAATTTTTTCTCTCTCTGTCTGCCTGCCTGCCTGGCTCCCCTGCCTCCCCTTCTACTTTCTCAATGTGTGTGCGTGACTCTGGGAAAATTCCAGACTCCTGATATTGTCTGGTTTAGAGCATGGCATGGAATGCCTTTTATCCTCAGTTTCTCATCTCCACACGACTGCCACTCCACAGTCTAAATATTCTCCTCAGTTTAAAAGATCACTTTAAGTGTACAGAAAATGAACAAAGAGCTCCTTATGTGTCATTCTCTGAGCTGTCTGGAACTTTGTTAGGACACTGCTGACCCCAGTTGTCCCCTCCTGTCCCTTTGAGTGTAAAACTCCACACTACACTTAGTGCTGTCCTCTGAATCACTTCCAATCTGTGACACTTATGAAGGGCTGGCAGGTCACTTTGCCGACCACCTCTCCACATGAGTTGGACTCTCACTCCTCTCATGCATCCTGAAGTTAGGCACTTTGGAAGGATGCGACACAAGTCCTTTGTCTGCAGCACATTCTGTTGGAGCTGCATTGGCTCAGTTGTGACTGGTGATAGTGGCCCCATATCTGAGCACCTCATGCTGCTGACCCCTCCTCCTTTCCTTCATGCTCTAAGCTGTGGCCATTGCCTGGCCAGTACTGGGGTTAGAAGAGAGCCCACTGGCCACCTTCCAGATACACAAAGTCTTGGCAATTTGGGTAACTTCATTAGGTGCCAAAAGAAAAAGGTGGAATTATTTCAGTCCTGTCCTGCTTGAGTTCTGCAGCAGAAAGCTAAGTACAGTAAAGGTTTTGGATTGGCCACATGCTGAGGGACTTGTGCAGAGTTCAAGGTTGCAGTTCTTTCCCAGAATGATTGTAACCCTTTTATTGAGGTTTTGTATACTCTACATACCCAGCTGAACATGTACAATTCACAACCAACTTTAGAACATCATCAATGACCTAAAGTCCTTACCCATCACATCCCACAGTTCAAAACTCCTCTAGCCCTCTAACCTGTAACCTGCCTTCTGTCTCCAGACTTGCCTGTTCTAGGCGTTTGCTATGAATGGAATCTTACTATGTAGTCTTTTGGAATTGGCTTCTTTCACTCGGGATGTCTTTAAAGTTCATCCATTCTGTAACCTGTTGCTCTTTTTGCTAAGTAATATTTCAGTTTGTTTACCTATGCATAGGCATGTGGGCTGTTTCCACCTTTCGACTATGGTAGGTGGTTGCACTGGCATAAGATGCAGGCTACAGACTTCTGTTGCTCTCGGGTGGAGCTCTTAGAGCAGGACTGCAGCGGCCAACCTGTTGTACACATTGCCACCAGTGACGCGTACCTTGCCAACACTTGCATTTTCTTCTGTTTCGACTTTAGCCGCCCTCCTGGTGGGTATGAAGTAGCATCATGTTGTGAGCTTGACCTACATTCCCTGCTGGCTATGACGTTAAATAACCTAAGTCTTGTCCAGCCACTGCCCTTGGACCTTCAGGCCTTTCTGAAATGTCTCATTTGTATTCAGCATGAATGTCCCCAGCCTATGAGAGCTCTGCCTAGAAATGCTCAGGCCTGGCTGTTGTCCCCTGAGCACTGGGGCCTGCAGAAGCACTGGATCCTTATCTTCTTTTTCAGGAGCCTAACTGGAGGAGTGGAGTGGGTGCTGGGGAAGAGAGAGCAGGGTCTTGTTTCTACAAACAAGTAGGCTTCAGCGAGCATCACCTTGTCCCTCTTCCTCCCACAGGAGGTCCAGGTGGTTCCTGTGACTCCAGCTTTGGAAGTGGCATCAATGTCTTCACCTCAGCCAGGTAAGTGCTTTGTGAAAAGCCAGTGGGTGTGAGAGATTGCAGCAAAGACCCAAGGAAAACTGTCTGAGGCCACTCTTTGGGGAGTACCTGATACACTAAGGAGGTACTTGAAGAAACCTAAAGGACCACAGGAACCTTCTCACCAGTTCCTCTGGACAGGTAGCCTTTGGGAAGAATTGGAAGCCACTGGAGGTCTATAAGTGTACATTCTAGAAACCCATCCATATGTGGTGATGGCTTTGAGGCTGCAGGTCCCTTCTCCCACCATCTTCTCCTTATCCAAGGCAAGGCCGACTCCAGGCCCTGGAGGCATGGAGTAGAAGGAAGGAAGGAAGGAAGGGCACAGCAGGAAGAAGAGTGATCCAGGGACAGGCACTGCCGTCTCCCAGGATGGGTGTCATAGCACAGGCTTCCACAGGGGGGCATTGCAGGCCTGGGAGCACAGTCATCCTGCCTTGCTAACCCCTAGGGAGGAACTGTCATGGTTCTCTCCTAGGCTGTGGCTGCTGACCTGCCTGCTGAAGTTATTTCTTCGAAGCATTAGCACCTGTGCCTGAAGTGAATGACGATTCTCCTACAGTGATTTCCTCTGAACCTAACATTGAACCTATGCCTGGGGAGCCAGTCAGTGTAAGGAGAAAATGTTGAGAGTCAGCCTGTAAATGTGACCCTGACTTCAGTACACTTTAATGGGGGATAGCAAAGTAACCAGCAAATTTCCAGGAGACAGGAGAACTGTGAAGGGTAGGGACCAGCCACTGTGTCTGGGGAAGTGCTCCACAGCCAGGCTCTGTGCTCACCATGGATCAGATCATTGATTGGGTTTGCTAGGCCCAGGGCTGACAGCACCATTATATCTATTTTAGGGATGAGGAAGGGTAGGGAAATAGGCTACTCTATACAGAATGGATTTAGGGGAAGGTTGTGCGGCTGGGGAGAAGGAAGGGACAGCAGCTTGGACTGAGAGGCTGGCAGGATGGAATGTGTGTTTGAGAAGTAGGCTTGGCAGCTTTTCTGATGGACAGGATGAAACAGATGAGAGGGATGGGATGGGCAGCCTCTAGGTGTTAGCCAGTGCTAAACCCAGGCTGTCCTGGCACATTCCTAAGCTGGACTCTAAGGAAAAGGAAGTGTGGCTCGATCCAGGCGATGAAGACTCCGCCAGGACGTGTAAGGCATCCTTAGGAGGAACATGCCAGTGTAGACACTGGGATTTGGGGCTCAGGGTTGGAGGAACGGGCAGAGGTGCAGGGCATCTGAGAGTCCTCTGGAAGTTTCAATACTAGGCATGCAGGTGTGGCAGAGTCAGTGAGGGGATTTATGAGCCTCACTTGTAGCCAAAAACACTGTCTTACTTAGCACTGTACTCTGGGCTACAGAGAATGTCGTGCTTCAGCGGGTGATGGTGAAATGGAGGAACAGAGAGGGTGTGACTGATGGACTGCAGAGGTGGCATGACCTTCTGCCTCTTCGCTTGCAGTTTGAAAACATGCTCAGCTGGATGGTCCTACAGAGACTTGAATTCCTCTGCAGGCCATAAACCAGTGAGCTGGAGCCATTGTTAGTTCACCATACCTGTCACTCAGGAGACAATGCACACGCAGGGAAACAACACACAAGATTATCCCATGTGCTACACTGGTGCAGGAAGGCCATCTTGTAGTAGCATCGTGGCATGCAGCCCTGCCTGTGCTTGGAAGCAACAGTCACAGGAGTTGTGAGAGCAGGTCAGATGCTCAGAGCTTCTGGCCTGCTCCCTCCAGGGCCACTGAACTCTCAGGTGGCATCTTTCAGGGTGTCACAAGCAAGCTGCCCTCGCTTCTCGTGCATTGCTCATCCAGAGCACTACCCAGATGGCCAGCTAAGAGCAGTGGCTAGAGGGAAGGTTGTTCCTGGGCATTGGCCTGTTGGCGGTCACCAGCCTTTAGAAGGTCTAATGAAAGCTGTGTAGGAAAATACACACCCACACAAAATCCTGAATCCATAGCCAGTCGGGAATCAGACTGGGTAGAGGGAGTCAGTGCACTAAGACCACAAATGCCTTCTGTCCCTGTCTGGGGCCCAGGCTCAGCCACTAAGCCACTGAACAAACGGGTGACATCTCTGTCTCAGTGGATAGACAGTCAAGCAACACCAGTCAAAGAGGTCTAACCTCCTCTACCCTCCACAGTGCTGGAGATATGCGGGAGGTTGAAGACTGGCCTCCTTTACGAGAGGTAGGAAAAAGAACAGAATGGAGGAAGTGTGGTGGAAAGCAAGACTAAGCAGAGGGAGGATTTCACCACTGTATCTGTCTGTATGCCAGGTGCCCCCTCCTCTGGACAGAAAGGGGCACAGTTCTCATTCGGTGGGCTGTGTGTAAACGGGGGGGGGGGGGGAATGTGATAGCATTGACCCCAGAGAGGAATGGAATGTCATTGGACTAAGTATGTGAAAAGCCTGGAGCAGTGCTTGGCAGACAGCACACCCTGGTTATCACAAGAACCTCTTATCCCCATAATCAAAATGAGGAGATGGGCAGAGAGGTTCAGTTCTTGTTGGCAACTACCCCACTAAATTAGTGATGAAATGAAGATCTGAGCTAAGCCTTCTAGCTCTATGTCACCAGCATTTAGCTTGCTGGATTATTGTTGGAGAGCTCTAGGAGGGTGCGCGTTGGCCTCTCTGACGCATTTGGCAGGTTTTTGGACAGGTGTCACTGTGCAGTTGTTCCCCCCTGACAACTAGGACCTTGCCAAGAGCCATGGCATCATGAGTGGCCGTTCAGGACTGTCTTCCTGGTGTGGTTGGCTGCCCCGTACCACAAACAGCAGAAAAGTCTGGAAGCTGGTGCTGCCCAAGTTTGAGTGACACTGCCAGTTAGAAAGACTGCATTGACCTGATGTCTTAGAACGGCAGCACTGAGTTCATAAGCTCTGTCTTCACAGTTACCTTTCTTCCAGTTTGATGTCAGCTGTAATGTGAATAGAACAGAAAGTTAAACACTACAGAAATACAGTGCTGCCTCCCAGAAAGACCCGCTGACTGGATGTTGTGTACTGGTACCTTCAGAAGCATGGTTGGGCGATTCTGTGCTCTAAGGTGCAACAGTGCGCTGCATGTGGATATTTTAGTGCATGTTCAAGACTCATTATAAGATGCTTTAGGGGAAATGCTTGCTGAAGAGACCTTGAAATTACTCGGAATCTCTTAGGAGTGACTCGTCTAGACATATTGGAATAATGTATTTTAAACCTCTTGTGAGTTTCATTCTGTTTATGATGGTTTAGCCAGAGCAAAAGACACTGCATCTCAGGCTTGGCCCTGTAGAGGGAAGCCGATCACGTTGGGCAAGCACACCCCACTCTGGGAAGGTCCCACAGCTCAGTTCTCCACAAGCACAGGCAAAACTCAGCAGGCAGCACCACCCACCAGAGCCTCCGAGAGCCGCCTGCTCAGGGGCAGGTGGGATCCGGAGCCGAGTTCACTGGCCACTGAGATAAGTGTGCAGCTGCGTCCCCACTCCCATGACCTTCACCTTGAACTAGCCGAGGGCAGAGGACTCAGAAGGATGTCTCCAGCTTGGAGAGTGAGCATTCAGCCCTAGGCCTCTTGGCTTTGGTGCATCTCCCACTGCCTCTGGACCCAGGTTTCCTCCTCTGAGCACTGGCAGATTGTGTGAACCTGGAAGACCCTTCCATGACCTCATGGTTGTTGGCTGAGGCTGACACCTTGCTGGGGCTTGAGGAAGGAGGTGTCATTGGAGAGTGTCATCATCTACAGCGCTGCCAGCTTTCTTACTTTCCTCTGTGGTCTTGACATGGCACCAGCCATCTGAAGGAACAGCCAGGGCTGGTTCAGCTGAGGTGTCACAGCGGTCTTCAGGCATGTGCACACACACATACCACAGATAGCATTCTGACCACTCTGCTGGAAAAGAAACCCACTGCAGACCCTAGACATGGCGCTATCAAAGAATGGCTGAGAAGTGGGCGGTTACCCTTCAGTGTCCACCTGCTTCATTAAGGCCCTAGACTATGGCGGCATCCTCTTTACCACTGCAACAAAGCTGTTCTAGCCACAAGACCTTATAGCCCAGAGAAAAGATCGCGCCTTAGGCATCACTCTGGTAGGAGCTCCACAAGACTCCAAGACCTGGACAGAAGACGGCAAGTCCTGGCCATCAGCAACAGAGGCAGTGTATGAAGAAATCCTAAAAGCCAGCATGGATTGCTATACTGGCTAATTGTAGCAGCACCCCATGGCTGTGGAGCCCCTGACCTGGGATGTGCTGTTGATAGGAAATGCATGCTAGAGTTCAAAGACAAGGACTCGAGAAGGATGCAGAGCAAGCATCTCATTAGAGGTCTTTATGTTCATCTCATTAATTGTATGTTGACATGCTAATGCTATGGCTTCGTTACAACATGAAAGCTAACTTCAGCTTGGAAATTAAAAATGTAGAAATTCATCTGTACCTCAACTCTGTTCCTGTAGGACAGAGAGCAGGACAAAGGGCTTCGATGGCCACTCTGTCTGCCTCCCTGGCTCTGCCTGTCATTTGCTGCCAAAGCCTTGACAGTTTGAAATGCTCAAAATCCACCAGGAACTCCTAGCCACGCGTCTCCTGGAATAGCACAGTGGCTGCCACCCTCTGTGCAAAGGCTCTATTCTGGGTTCTGTCACTGTGTCACATACTGAGATCATCCGTTCCCCTGAGAATGGGATGCCCACTCTGAACCCTGGAACAGGCACCAGAGAGATAGCAGTGTGTGGTAAACAGCAGTTCTGCCTAGTAGTAATAGAGCCACACCCCTTAGGAATCCCGCTTCAGAGTCTGCAGGCAAGCTCGGAGGAAAGCACGGCTGTCAAGTTCTTGGTGCAGATGGATAACTGAGTGGCCTGGAAAGGCCAAGGAAGACCATTGTGTGCCTCTGCACAGGAGTCGCCTGACCCCATGACTGAGGAAATGCAGCCTGCACTGCCATCACCGTGGGGAATGCAGCGTCATGTTAGAAGTGGCGCCTCCAGCTCCTAAAGTATGCTGCCTGTGCTGCCCCCGCCTTGGAAACCCAGCCTCACCTGAGTGCTGTCACACAGTGGCACACGCCTCTAATCCCAGCACTCAGGAGGCAGGAGCAGATGGATCGCTTGCGTTTCAGGAGAGCCAGTGTGGTCAGAGCTTCTTGGTCTCTGAGCAGCACTTGGCCTTCCCCAGGTTCCTTACGCCCTTTCTGTTAGTGGAGACCTGAGAGCTTCAGCTTTTGTGAGTCCAGGCCTGGCTGAACTACAGCCCAGCCTGAACAATCTTGTGTTCTCTTAGGCAGGCTCCCACCTCATGCCCATTCCAAAGAACATTTCTACTCAGAAGGCAACCCTCCATTGTCTCTAGGACAGATCCTGGGCCGGGTGCAAGGGTGGCAAAATGACAAGCCAGTGGTCTTCACTTACCTGTGAAGGGTCTTGGCTACCGTAGAGTGTGTCAGGGACCTTTTCTTGTGCTATTGGACATATTAGTTTGGTTTCATCAGCAAAACGTCTGGCTTGGTGCCCTGGGGGTGCTTAGCATCTAGAATGTTGAAGGTGCAGTGTCGGCCAGCTCGGCCTGTGAGTCAAGCTGGTTAAGGACAGTGAAATGACTGGGACTCTAGCTGAATAGCCTCTCCTCCCCACACGGGGACAGCATAGCTGCACCCAAACTGTGTTCCTTCAAAGGGCAGAAGGAAGAAGAGAAGCAAGGCCACCTTGGAGCCACTGGACTGAGCCAAGTGACTGCCATCTGCCTAGCTGCTTGCCAGTCCCCAGGGTGTGGTTCTGAGTGTGCAAACCCAGGGTCCTGTGGCTCATGGGGAGAGAATGACTCAAGGCTTCAATTTGGTCTTACCTACAGCACCGACAGGGCTCCAGTGACCCTACACCTAGATGGGATTGTGCAAGTCCTGAACTGCCACCTTAGTGATACAGCCATTGGGATGATGACCAGGATTGCTGTTCTGAAGTGGCTCTATCATCTCTACATCAAAACTCCCCGCAAGGTGAGCTCGGACCCAGCTCCACAGAAGGCCAGTGGTCATCTAAAGGTCCACCTTGGGTTTCTAGGGCCTGCCCAGGCATGTGGGGGTTATGGCCAGCTAGATAAAGGCTGGCAAGCAAAAGAGTGTCAGGTGATATGGGGGCCAGGGAGGGAGCAGGGGGACTGACAGACCAGTAGCATGTTGTCTGAGTCAGGGAACTCATGAGTGCCCCTTCTCTGCTCTCCAGATGTTCCGGCACACAGACAGCCTCTTCCCCATCCTACTTCAGACATTATCTGATGAATCTGATGAGGTAGGTTCTCAATCCCAGCCTTCCTTTCAGTGAGCCGTGGGAGTCTTCACAGCTTAGATATGCGTGACTGGTTGATGCTGTGTTCTTAACCAAAACTGTATGTAGGATTCTAAGGAAGGATGTTTCTTCTGTAGGTCCTTCTGAAATATTTGTCACAGGACATGGGTTTATAACAACTCTGCTCGAGTTTGTTTTCCCTGGAAGGTAGTTGTGAGTGTGGCTTTAAGGTCAGCCTGCCTGAAGACAAAGTACAGTTCCCCTTGCTGCCCAAACTTCTCAGCCTCGGTTTCCTCTGTCTGCTGAGGACAGCAGTAATGCCTGTGTTTTGGAATGAAATGGACATGTGGAAAGGGCTATGTGGTTATATTGTTTCAGGTGCACCCCACTTGGCCACCAATTTATAATTGGTCCCAAAGCCTTGCTTTATTGGGGTGCTACTAGTATGAAAAGGAGAGGGTTGCCTGGATGGAGATAGGGCTCTCCAACTCACCATTCCTCTGCCTTCATTCACGGCATCATTTGTTCCAGAGTTTGAGCAGAAGGTTCTTTCCAGGGCTACCCTGCCTCCCAGCCAAGGGCAGGGCATGCCTATTTGATCCCTCCACCATCCAGACTGGTCCTTCTCTCTGTGTATTAGATGCTAATTGATGGTCTAAGCCATGATATAGCCCTCTCCCTTTTCTGGGGAGTCACTAAGAGGGATGGGTAGAGCCTTGTATTCACATAGCAGTTGCCATATGACTTGCCCAATAGAGCACGGGGGCAGACAGGGTTGGGAGAAGAGGACATGCTTAACTCCCTTGGAATGATGCATCTTGGTCTTTCCTGGACTGGTATAAGGCTCACTTAGGGCCCTGGCAACTGCCCTGCAACCTGAACTTGCTTTATTGAACCTGGGCTGATGAGAAAGCCAAAAAACAGGTTTCACCCTCCTGGTCCTCTCAGGTTCTCTACCTTTCCAGAAAAATCCCAAACTGGTGGTCTGTGCATACCCTTGGCTTCTTCTACACACATACAACCTCTCCCTCTCCCTCTCCCTCTCCCTCTCCCTCTCCCTGTCCCTCTCTCCCAACCCCGCAGTTTGAAACCCAGGTGGATGTGTGGCCCAGTTCTGCCTGTGAGCTGGGAGTGACTCACCAGGGAGCTGGGCCCACAATTCAGAGCAAAAAGAAAGGGGGGACTCTACTGATTGGCTCTTTCTGCGGGGCTTCACTGGAAGCAGCTGAGTTTTCAGTCCTTTAAATTGAGTTGTTTAATCTCATCTAGCCGCCTTTGCTTGGAATTGGCTTGCTGTGTGTGTGTGTGTGTGTGCGTGCGTGCGTGCGTGCGTGCGTGCGTGCGTGCGTGCGTGCGTGCGTGCGTGCGTGTGTGTGTGTGTAGCAGGAGCACAGGAGATACAGTCCATTAAACTGCTCTGTTCAGGTTGCCGCTGTGGAAACTCGATTTGCTGAAGTGCTAAATGTTGTCAGGGCTTTGGAGCACATCTTGTGGGCCTCATGAGGAAAGATTAAAGCTGATCTTGGGGACAGTTTTGCGGGAGCAGGGGTGCTATGAGAGAATGGCTTCTCGTTCCTGCCTTTTAGGTCTGGGTACCTTGGTGATCACTGGTGAGTCAGGTTTATGCCACACTTTCATTATTCACAGGGATCCTGTTCCCGAGAGTCCCTGCCCGTTGTGTTTGACCTTGAGGACACACTGTGAACTTGGCAATGGAAGTCCACTCCTCCTGCGTCCTCTGTAGGGTATCTAGGAAGTGTTCCCTGGCGGGATTTTTCTATTTTTACAAAAGCTGCTCTGATCTTACTGGAGTTCCCGGGATTCACAAACCATGCTGGACTCTGGTCGTAGAATTAGAGAATCCTTGGGGAAGAAAGGAAGTAGTCGGTTATTTCCATTTTGTAACACACACAAAAACTAAGGCTGTTACTTACCCACAACTAAGAGGTGCTAGAGCCCAGACTCAAACCCAGTTCTGTTTGAAGCTAAGCCCCATCTCCTCCACTGTTTAACTACCGCTCCTATGTCCCATCACGTAAAGAACCACCCGGGTTAATGGCATCATCCAATTTCATCCTGATTTCTCCAGAAGGATCACTGGCCGTTGCCCCTTGTTCTGTGCAGATTCTCAGTTCCAGTGTGGAATGTTTCTATATTTTGAAAAAGTCCCTCCCACTTCAGCCCTAAATCCTTTGTCCACTTTTCTTATTGACATGAGGAAATTCTGTGTGTATTTAAGACTTCTATTTGTTACATATGTTGCAAATGTTTTTCTCTCTCAGTACTACTGTGATAAACCCATATATTCCTCACTGTGGCTTAGAGCCACTAACCCCAGGAGACAGTGTGTACCAGGTGTTGATGATGCAAGAGCCAAGCATGGGGAAGACAGAGCTTAGAGACCTGGCTCGCCCCCACCCAAAGTATTCTGCAGTCCTATTAGCCTGTAGCCTCACTAGGACATCTTGTCTGCCTTTGTTCCTCAGTTCTGCCAGAGTGACCGATTGGAAGGCCACACCCTTCTAACATCCGATGTCTATTCTTCCTTTATTCAGGGTAAATGGCTGTTTCCTCCCTACCGTCTGCTCCTTGTAGACATTTTATGAATCCTTCTTTGTCAAGAACAGTTTGCAGGTGTCAAATTAATATTCTTGGCAGTGAAGTAGAAACCCTCCCTTTAGCTATAGATCCAGTAACTTGTTTTTATGAGGAATGTGACCCTGATTTCCCCAACATGGAACACAGGGCATTTGCTGAGGGCTTCCTGATGGACCTCCGGGAAAGGCTGCTGGTCTGCTGCTTCCCCTGCCCTGAAGGTGTCGGGTGCCAGCTGCGAGTGTCCTGAGAACTCTGCCTGAAGACAGGGTCTTCTCCGCCTCTCGATGAGCGGGGTCCAGAGACTTCAGGGGCCCCTCCCTCCTATGCATGGGTGCCTCCCAGCCTACACTTAGAATTCTCATGGGAGTGGGGCGCACTCGGTTTCAGAAGGGTTTGGTAGGACATACGTTCCCTCTGAGTGAATGCGGACAGCCTGGACACTTGGCCTCCAGTCTCAGGTCAGCTATCCTGGGTGGTGGCCTTGCATAAGGAATTTAACTTTCCTGAGCCCATGAGATGAGGCGCATAACAGTCACACTCACAGACAACGCAGAGACACAGCTCTCCCTAGACCCCGCCCCACAGCCACCTTCCTAAGGTCATCTCTTGAGAAATTGGCTTTCTGAAAACGTTGAGTTCTCTGCCCAGGAGCAAGGCTTTATACCCAGGAAGTCATCTTGTCCTTCAGTGACACCTCAGGTTTTTTTTTTTATGAGGATCGCATTCACTCACAGTGAAAGTGACAATATTTTTATTTTGTTATGATCTAGAATGGCAACCCTTCCTGATAATGTTTTTTTCCTGGGTGACAGTGCAGCTTAGTGGCCAGGTACGCGGGCCTTAGGATCAATCCGTCCAGGTTCTGCCACCTAATAGTTGGTTGACCGGGAGCAAGTAAGCCAGCCTGTTCCCTTAAGGGAGAAATAACAAAGGCACCTCACTCTAGGCTTGTCGTAAAGTTTAACTGAGCTTCTCAGACAGGTGCTCAGCACAGAGCCCAGTATGCAGGGGGACCCTAGTAAACTGGCTCCTCGGATTCTGGAGGTCATTTCTGTAGAAGACCTCAGAGATACACATGGCCTCAGCAAGATGAGCCTCGTGTCTGCCACAACCCTTTCCCCTCGGTTTCTCCAGCCAACACCTTCTGTCCCACATCTGCCTCTGGACAGAGTAGGCTAAGGAACCTGTGCTCTATATGTCATAGAAAGCCAGGCAGCGGGTAAGGGGTAATGTTCTTCTTCCTTTCCCTCAACCTCCCCAGAAGCCCTGAATTGAAGCTGGCATTCAATGCCAGCCTCGCTCCTTAGAGCCCTGTCGTCAGCATGTTCCACAGTGTCTGAAGCATCATTCCTCATACTAGCTGAGGAAGGATTCCAGCTGGCTGCCTCAGGTCCAGGGAGAGAAACAGAAAGAACATCATCATTGGCAGAGACATCAGGACCACAGCAGCCATCGTCTTTCTCTCAGAATCAAATCCCTTGAGACTAGTAAGTAGGCCCTGCTGGATTCCACATTACTTTGGACCTGGCTTCTCAGCAGCGGGGCCTGTTTGGCATACCCTGCCTCAGCATATTAGGTCTCCAAAAAGATTACCAACCCAAGAAAAGCTCCTTCCTTTCCCCTCTTCAAAATCATTATCAAGAGAAGTTGCTGGCGGAACTAGAGCCTGACAGGAGTGGTGCAAAAGCAGCAAAAAGAAGGAGCTTTACCTTCTAGCGATTTGTCAGGGAGCATTCTGGAGCATTGTTCACAGCACACATCCGTGGGGCAGGTCTAAAGGGTATAGCTTGGGGCAGCTAAGAAAGGACTTTGTAATAAAGGCTCTCAGAGTTCACTGAAAGTGCAGTGACAATCCCTGATCTAAGACAGAGCATTGCCTCCCTGTCCTCGGCCCAGCGGGATATCTCAAAAGCACCCAGCCCGACGAGCACCCACTGCCTAGACTGGGTGGGGGGACAAAATCGGGCATCCTGGAGCAGCTGGCTGTTGTCACTGGTGCATCTCTGCCTCTCCCACTAGTCTCCAACTCTGGGCCTCGTGATTCCTCGCCAATAGGATGAGGCCCCAGGGATGAGCCTGCTATGCCCTGGACTTCATTTGAGGAAGGGTTTGCCCTTGTCGGAGTTGGGAAGTTAAACCTGTTTCATGGTGTAGGACTCTAGAGAAAAGGAACAGAAAAGTTGAAGAGGTTCTTGGCCTTCAAGAGAGAGGGCATTGCTTGGCGTAGTCTAACTGCCAAAAGGCCCTCCCAGGGCTCACTTGTAACTGAAGGAGCAACCTTACAAATGTGGCTCTCCGGGCAGGTTGCCCACTCTAGAGCCCCGAGCAGATTAGGAAAAGGCCACCTTTGTTTTTTGCATTTTGATTTTACACTTATTCCCTACCCCACCCTGTGTGTGTTTGTGTGTGTGTGGTCAGAGCATAGTTTGTGGGAATCAGTTTTTTCCTCTATCAAATGGGTTCCAGAGATCAAATGTAGGTCATCTGGGCTGGAGGGAAGTCCCCCTGCCCCTTTATAATGCAGTGAGCACCAGTTGGAGCCACCTTTGGTTCAGTCTCAAGGCCAGGCAGCCCTGCCATCCCATCCGGTCTCTTCTCCGTACACCTAATCACGCCCTGAGCACTACCTTCATTTTCCATTGTCAGGGAGTCTTGCCACTTCAGTCCACTGAGTTGGCCAGCTGAGCTTAGGGTTTCCTGTTTTGTATAGTGGTAAGAGAGACATTGACACATAGTCTTCCTCAAAGGCAAGCAAGCACCAAGACCAGCAGCTATGACGAATGGTATCAGAAGGCTGTGGTCTCTGTATATTCCCAGGTAACAGTGTTCTTCTGTCCCTAGAGGGAGGGCCTTCAGTTGAAGATTGACCATCTCTCAGGATCTGCCTCCACATGGGGACTTGTACTTAAATAGAGGCACTTCTACTAAAGACAACTTAAGGAGCCAGTGATAGCCCCTCTGATAGCCTCACTGGCAAGCTCCTTCAGGGACCATGTGCCTGTGAGAAGCCAGGGCACATAGGCAGGGCCTCTATTCCGCTGCATCTCTCTATGGCTTCATTTCTTTTCCTGTGTAGTTTGCTGTGGCAAAATACTCTGACAAAGGCAACTTAAGGGAGAAAGGGTTTACTCAAACATTGAAGGGCACATACAGTCCATCATAGTGGGATAAGTCCAGGCAGAAGCTCGAAGCAACCAGTAACATAGCCACAATCAGAAAGCAGAAAGGGATAAGTAAGTGCATGCTGCAGTTTCCTTACCCTGTTGTACAGTGCAGGATCTGCTGCCCAACTCAATTAATACAAGCAAGGTAATCTCCTGAGGGCCTACCCAGAGGCCTAAATCCCAGGGATGCTAGGTTTGTCAGAGTAACAGTACCAACATCTATTGTCTCGGCAAATCTGCACAATAGTCCTAAAGTAGTTTGAATTCTCTCAGCATGACTTAGGAGGAGGTTTGTACAGAAAGAAGATAACTTACCAAGGTCATGCAGCCAAGAGCTGAATTGAGTCCTGGGTCAATCTGATTACAGGGGCTCTAAAACCCACACAGGCTCTGCTGAGAGCAGGGGGTCAGTTCAGATTGGGATACAGCTTCATGCAGGCCTGGTCTCACGTTACCCTAATAGACTTTTGTCCTTGGCTGGCCTTCAGTTATGAATGTGACGCATTCCCCCTCCCTCTGAGCATTTGACCTTAACCTTGCTCCCTCGCCCGCCCCTTCATTTAGTTGGCTGCCTCTGGACTACTCACAGATGGGACAAGGAGTCGGCAGCTCTTTCATTCCAGGCCCAGACCAGAAGCCCTCTCTGTCCTCCATCTGGTCTTCTAAAAAGCTGAGGCCAATGGCTGAGATCACAGGGGTCTCAGAGTTCAGGAAGCCTCTGGTCCCGTGCCACCCAGCTCTCTACAGGACTAGTTGTCTTCTCTCAGATGCTGAAGTTGGACTGGACTGTCCTTGGTTCTTCCCTGCTCTGACTGTGTGGTCCTGACTCCACTCCCTGGAATACTAATGCTGTGTGCTCTAAAGCGGAGGCTTCCCTGAGAACGGGGCCTGTTTTCCTTCTCAGCTCCTTGCCTCGTTTATTTCACTCCAGTTTTCATTCTGTTCACTCTCCAAAACAAACAAAAACAGCCCCTCCCTTCTGCCTCAAGTCCACAGGTTTCATCCACTAAGGTTAGAATCTCCACCCACAGCACTAAGCTACTAATGTCAGTAGCCAAGAACGTCATTCTTTCAGCCGAGCCTGCTCCGTGTGGGAAGATGGAGGGCCTGGGGTTCTCTCCCACTGTGCCACGGGGGCCTTGTCCACAGCACTACATGCTGTGTGTCCCTACTCTGTCACTGTTAGTACCGAGACCTGTGACATCATATAGGCAACAATATGCACAATGCGACCTATAGGCCCATCGCCAAGGCAACAGCCACCATATAACCAGAATTCAATGGGCCTACCTTCACCTGTAATTTATGTCATCATTCGTATGTAATTGGGTAGCGTCTCCCCTCTCTCTTTCCTTTCCTTCCTTCCCGCCCACTGCCCCTTAACCCCATCTTAAATAAAGCCCCACGTGGACGTGTTTGGTCTGGTGTGGCCCCTCATTGGGGCCTCACGGCGTGCAGGCAGACAACCTGCGCGGAAAAACCAACAGTCACAGTGGACCCTGCAGCTTCCTGCTTCCCTCTCCTCCCAAATGGCAACAGCCAGCAAGAAAAAATACTGGAGCACTGTCCCAGTCCCAGCATCTTCCTCCCGGGGACAGCCAGGACCCCTGGTCCAACTCCTAAGCAACTGTACACCACAGCCCAGCAAAAGTACCTGAAGCCACTGCTGGCCACGTAGGGAGATTGTAGCGCTTCTCAATGGAGCCCTTGCCAAGGATAGGGTAATAACAGTGTGTCTCTCTAGAGGACCTCTGCTTCTCATTCTAGACTTCACATTCTCGGTCTCTCCGTTAGCCACCCTAGACTGAAGGGGGCCCTCAGTAACCACAGGAAGCATGTAGTCATCCCATCGAACAAAGCCAGTTTTGTGGGCCACGAGGATTTGCATGTTTGTGTCTGTCTGGATACTTCCGTGGAACAGAAGGGCGAGCAAGCAACCAAACCTGAGGGCAGTAACTTCCATGAGTGGGGTGGAAAAGAAGGCACTGCCTGGCCCCTGGTGGGAGGCAGAGGGTAGCCTGAGAAGAACAGCAGCAAAGCAGGCCTGCTAGCAGCAGGAAGACCTAAGCTGGTGGCTCCAGGTTCAGCTTTCTCCTAGGAGAGGGAACTGAGTTGTTTAAACTCCTGGGTAAACTGCCTGCCCATGCTGCAGGCCCCCAGTGCCCATCTCTCCTTGAACTTTCAAAGTGATCCCCCTCAGACACCAAAGTCCAACCATTTGTCATCAAAGCCCTGCAGCACTATCCAAGCCAGGCTACTGTCAGAATCCTCTGAGGTGTTCAGACAGCTGCTGGGCCTTACACCAGACCCCTCAAGCTAGGCTTTGTTGCCTGGGCACTTGCTTTTTTTTTTTTTTTTTTTTCTTTTTCTTTTTTTCTTTTTTTTTTTTCTTTTTCACAAAATCCCAGGAGACTCTGGTGCACATGTCTGATTGGGAGCTGCAATGGTGGAGCACCACGAGGTCTGTGGAAGCTAGGACCCCAGGTCTCAGCCCCCATGCCCTCTTCATGTAGTCTGGAGGCAAAGGCCCAGCCAGACGCCTTGTGCTCACCCCATGCCCCATACACTGCTCCTGGCATCTTTACAAGTCACACGTTCTTCTAGATTGTGTTGCTTTTTTTCTCCTCTGGAAAGCCAAATTTCAGTGGCAGTTTCCTACAGGTTCACAAGAAACTCAAGCCAGAAGGGGACCACTCCCCACAGGTGACAGAGTTCAGTCCTCTCACTGGCTCTCTCACGGACCCTGAACCCAGCACCCATCTTCATCCTTCCAACAGCCTCACAAGAGGACCATTTCCACTTCACCCACGTGGACACTAGTTCTAAAGAACCCAGAGAAGTTAAGGAATTTGGTCAAGATGTCTAGATGGCTTCCTGAATCACTCAGGCCATGTATGCCCTCCCGTCCCCTCCCCTCCCCTCTCCCCTCCCCTCCTCTCCCCCCTCCCCTCCCCTCTGTCTTTCTCTCCTCTCTCCATGTCTTCCTCCCTTACTTCTCTCGCTCTCTGTGTCCTCTTTCTGTCCCTGTCCCCAGTCCACGTTCATTACATTAAAACTGTGCCAGAACCCATCTGTCTTTATACCATCCCACATAGCCCTCATCGCTCTTTATAATGGTTAGTGTGGACTTTAAGAGAAGTCTGTCTAGCTGAGCATTGATGCTCAGAAATATTTTACAAGAAGGTGAACATCCAAGTTGGCACAGAGTGTGCTGGTCCCACCCAGCCCTGTCACTGTCTCACAAGACCGGTGCTGTGGGAAGCTTACCAGTAAGCCATGGTTAAGCAGAGCTCTGGGGGTAGTCAGGAGACCTTCCTTCCCCTCTCCTGGTTACCACAATGCAGGAGCTCATCACCTAGGGCTGGAGCTCGAAGGATATGTGTGTGTGTGTACTCACAGTTTGCAACTCTTAAGAGCTAGGAACTTGGGGCAGTACACGGGGAACAGCTGGATCAGCAGGAAGGAAAGCCTGTGGGGTTAGGGGCTAGAGAACAGCAGTCTGGTGTCTCAGTTGATCCTACCCTAGGCTGGCCTTTCTTTTCTCTGTACCCGGAAAGGAGCAACCACCAGCATCATCTACACTAATCTACATGATGAATTGGTGGACATGACAATAGCATTAAGTACTGGGCCTTTGTTTAGTCCCATAGAAAAGAGCTCCAAAGTCCATTTGGGGTTGTGTGGAGCTGCCTAAATCCCCTAGGACGTGTGCTCGGTGTCAGCCAACATTACCTGTGAGCTGAGTATGTGTATAGAACTTACTTTGCTTTGCCAAGACACCTAAAAGCAACCTGAGTAGTGTTCTAATGAGAAAGAAAATGTGTCCGTCCATACCTGGACAGAACGTCTCACCTACCAAACCCTGGCCTTTCTCCTTGGGGCACTGCTCATCTATTGCAGAAGGCAGGGTTCTCATGCCATGTAGATCACAGCTCTGCTCAGAATGCCAGCTTGCCTGCTGCCTTCTGCAGCTCCTGTTTACCTTGTGTCTAGGGCAGAGGCCTCCAGCTCCAGTGCCAGCTGCTGTGGGTGTATTTCCCACTGCTCTTGGCCTTCATTCTGGCTTCTAGGGTGAATTCTCTGGCTGATTCCCCAAGCCCCAGGGCAGCAAGAGCCAAGTTATATGTGGTCAGGGATGGAGGAAGCCTGGCGACTGTGCTATACCCTTATAACAAAAGGAACTAGTTTCTATGTGGGCAGAAGCAGCAAACCCAAGGATCCTGTAAAAGTCAGTCCTCAGTGCCTCTGCCCTTCCTGTCAGATTTGCTTCACAGCATGAGGGGCAGCCTGACCTGACCCAGATCACCTACAGGGCACTACAATCAGCTGTTCTGGACAGAGACTTCAGATATTCCTTGGCATCGGCTGACACTGGCCAGAGTACAGCTTCCAGAGTTGAGAGCAGCATCCATCTCTTTCACCAGTACAAAGTATGCCTCTTGGGAACATTCTTGCAGCTTCCTCCCAGCCAGCACTGGGAGAGCACAGTCTGGGAATGTCCTGACAATAGAAAGAAAGATTCCCCTTCAAAGGAGCTGGATGGCTGTGCCAGTTGACATCGAAAGCTCAGCTAGTGCTTGCTGTGTAAACCTAGGGCTTCCTAATGCTTCCTAAAGCTCAGTGGGACCTTAAAGTGGGACATTTGTCCATCTATCCCTTTGGCAGCAGCTATTCCAAACTATGCATCTTTTATTTTTGTCCCCTATGCTGCAGATCAGTATCTGCTAAGTAATTGCCTGGGCCTTCAGAGCCAGAGTATTGGTTGGAGGCAAGGTCAGGCTCCCCTGTGTGGGGACTTGAGCCTATAGTGTTTGTCTGCAGGCTGTAGCATTATCAACTGGCACAGAGGAACAACCACGGTGCCATGGAAGGGCAGAGGGCAGGTATTAGGGTAGTGGATGCCCATTTGACCAGAGAAAGATAACAGCACAGTCCAGGAGAAAGCCACCCTTGGTTGCTAGAAAGTGTGACAGATGTCATTATCTACGTTTATCCTAAGGAAAATGCCAGTTGACACTATAAAGTTGTCTCAAACAAAGGAGATCGTCTGAGGAATCCCCTGGTTTTCTCCCTGCTGTTTCCCCCATGGAAAATATGAAGCCCTTCCTCCCCCCACCCCACCCCAACTCCTGAGGCTTCCCTTGGTGATACCTTGGCAGATTCTGTCTGTACTCACTGTCTTCAGCCCAGACCCTTGCACTCCAGTCAAGGCAGCATTGCACTCCAGAACCAGGGACCAGCTGATGGGCCCATCCCACCCCCACCCACTGCCATGGAAACAGCAGGCGCTCCTGTTCCTGCAGAATATTGCTTTCTTGTAACCTCCCTCCCCCTCCCCTCTTCTTTCTCTCACACAAAAAGAAAGCACAAGTGTTTTATATTCATTTTGCAAAAATGCTGTGTAGTGCATACTAATTGGTGTGGCTTCCTCCTGCTTTCTTTGAGCTAGTCCCCATCCGTGGAGCCAGGACTCCAGGCCAGCCTCGGGCACGGACCCAGACAGCCTGCTCATTGGCAGGAGACCTAGATCTGGGTTTCTGGGGGTGGAGCAAGGCTGGCCACATGTCTGTGGTTCTGGGGCATTTCCTTCTGGCCTTGTGGGGTCCTTGAGCAGGGATCTTTGTCCCATAGCTTCCTACCCACACTCCAAGGACTGCAGGGTCTCTAGGGAAATGTAGCGCACCACAGCCTTGGCCTGGGCAGAGAGACTCAAAGCCAGGTCTCTGCTCATCTTTCTCAGTGCCCTGCTGACAGACCTTTCTCTATGATAGCTCTCCTCCCTGGGCCAGATCTTCATTTTGATGGTTGCTTCAAAGGCTCAGGATCCAAGCTGGGGTTACTGGCAGCTGAGAAACAGGTAGCAATGGGATTTAATCACTTGAGCTAATGTCAGAGAGCCACTATACCCACAGTACCTCCCCAGTGTCCACAGTTGAGCATTCCTGCTGTACACTCAAGCAGTCCCCTCCCGTCTTCAATTCTGGTCTAACGATTTAAGGGGCAGGAAGGGGCAGTTCATTGTGTGTGCACCTGTGTGTGTATGGTGCCCCAGGCAGGGCTGTGGGCTTTTTGCCAATCCCTAGGACTAGAAACAAATCATTTGCTTTGTAAGCACAGGAAGAGTGACTGGGATCACCAAAGGAACCTGTAGACAACATTTCCGGCTTTAATTGTGCAATTGGAGTGTAATTTGCATTCATTTGCCATTTGATATTAGACTTTCTAGAATAAGAGAGTTCTGAATGCAAAATGTGCCACCTTCCTGGCTCTGCTCTCCTGTCCAGTAGTGAGCAGGAGGCAGCAATGCAAAGATGGATGCTGCACATTCTCATGAAAAGCCCTTAGCATGAACTGCTATTCCCACCTCCTCACCAAGCCAGGGCCATTAACAGCCTGGTGTTGGATTAAAAGTCTTGTAATAAGAATGGGATGCTGGACTCTTGGTGCTTGCTTTTTGTGCTGTGCAGCTGAAGTCCCTTGTTCGTTGGTATCCATAGGAGATTGCTCCAGGGACCCTCTGGATTCCAGAATCTGAAGATGCTCATATTGTTTCTATAAAATGGGCCAGTATTTGCATATAACCTACATACATTATCCTGTGCACTTTAAATCATCTCTTAGTGACGTAGTATACCTAATACAATTAAACACTATGGCAATATCTGTTATGCTTGCACATTTAGAAGATAAGACCAGGAAAAAGCCTTTATATGTCCTGCATACGTGCACATCATCCTTCGGCACAGAGGGCCAGCTTGTCTCACAGCCTTCAGGGCAGCCTTGCATGATCAAGCCTCCATTTGTACATACAGGGAAACATGCTGTTACCTGCTAAATGGAACCCAGATTCTTTTGTATGGGTCATAAGCTTGGGACGTCTACCCTAGCTACCACTTGAGCCTGATTTCTGACTATATATTCCTCTACCTGACATTCCTCTCTGGAGCTAAATCACCACAAGAATGTTCCGCCTTATTCTCTGTATCCATAAGCAGCTTGTGCTAGTTAAAAGAATGCTTCAAATGCATACTCCACGCTGTGTGCATGTACGTGTGTTTGTGTGTGTGTGTGTGTGTGTGTGTGTGTGTGTGTGTGTGTGTAGAGGCAGGCCACACGCCCTTGGTGGACGCACTATCAAGTACTTCCAAAGGCTCTTGGCTCCCTTCAGACTAAGTGGCTGGTTCCTGAAGCCCAAAGGTTTTCTCTCAAGTAAATGTTTTTGCATCCTATAGCCTGTGGCTCTGGCAGAGCCTGTCCTGTCTGGCCCTGTGTCTCCTATAGCCAAAGCAGAACCATGGGAGCTGCTCAGTAGGTGTTAGGAAGAAGAGAGTTGTGTTGAACATTAACTGATGTCAGGTGGGGGTTGGAAATCTGGACTGTCTGACCACAAAGCCCTGAGTAGTTTGATTAGCAGCTTTAGACTTCAGAACCAGAGCTGAGTGTGAAGCAGACACTGTTTATGTTGAGCTGGTGACCGTACAATCTCAGATTCCTCCTGTAGAGTATAAGGTGACACTGGTGGTGGTTGAGTGTTCTCAACTGTAGCGTGCTCCTCTGGTCTCCTTGTCCCTCGTAGCCTGGTTCTGGAGCTGCTCCGTTCTTGTACAGGCCATTCTTCTTGCATGCTGCTGGGTCTTCCTGGGCATCACATCAGCTGGGAAGAGGTGCCTTTTGGACATCTAGTATCTAATGTGCCTGCACTGGTGCCAGGACTCTTGCAAGAGCTGGCCTGGTATAATGTGTGCCAGGCCCCAGTTAGCCTTGCTGGGTCATACTTTTTCTCACTCAGAGCATTGGACCTGCAGGATTTATTGCCCAGAGGGCATGTGACCCTGTCTACTTGCATGGACAGATCTAAGAAGGACAGCATGACTAGAAGAAGCAGAGTTCTAGAAGGAGACCAGAGTGACCTTCTCTTCATCATCATCTCTCCTGAATCTGAATCAGTTGTCAGATCATAAAAAGAATGGCCACTTGGGCACTGGTGCAAGCAACACTGAATGAGAAGTTACCAACTTGAAACTTTACCTTAGTTCTTACATTTTTTTGTACATATACCAAAACTCAGCAGTTTTTAAGATGTTTTTTATAAGGTTGCACGACCATCACTACTACCTAATTCCAGGATATTTCATCTTCCTAACTCTTCCCCCAAGAAAATAACTGTACCCATTAGAAGTCTCGTCCCTAACTGCTGGCAACCACAAATGTACTTTCATCCTTTCAGGTGTGTCTCTTCTAGACATTCCATGTAACCATTGTGGTTTGTAGCCTTTCGTGTCTACCTTCTTTGACTTAGCCTCTGTTTATAAGCCTCTTCCTGTTGCTACAGAGTCCAGTATCCTTTATTTATTTATTTGTGTGTATGATATGTGCACATGCCATTATCAAGGATGACTTTGAGGAGTCAGTTCTGACCCTGTGTCTTACTGAGTCAGGGCCTCTGTTATTTCTGACATACTGCTTATGCCAGGCTGTGTCTGTCTCCCCTCTCACTTAGGAGCACTGGCGTTTGTCAGTGTGCCCTGCGGCTCATCCTGTTTGTATAGCAGGTGCTTTTACCCACTGAGCCATGTCCCCTTCCTCATTTCCTTTTATGACCAGGTCTTATTCTGTGGAGTGGATGTACCCCATTCTGTTTATCAGAAGAAGGACCTTTCCATTGTCCAGCTGGTGTAAATGTTCACATAGAAGTGTTTGTATGAACATATACTTGCAGTTCTCTTGGTAACACCTATGAATAGGAGCACCCCTATGAAAACTGTTTAATTACTGTAGAACTCTTGGCTTGATTCTTGCCTTGCTGTTTAGTTTTGGGTGATTCACCCCATTCTTTCCCCCAACTCCAAGTCCTACATCTAATTTATCATCCCTGACCTGTGACTTACTTGTGAAATGGAGCACCAGAGAATGGTGGGAGCTTTTCTAAAACTTTTTTTAAAACTCTACGTAACTGTGCCCTCTGCTTCCCCACCACACCCTCTTCGTCTGTCTGTCTCTTCCATCCCTGGAGCAGTGAACCTGCCAGGAACTCCTCCCTCCAGGGAACAGAGCCCTAGGCCTACAACCCACACCCACCTAGGGCCACTACAGATCCCTGTCCCCACCACTCAGCAAATAGAGCTCATCCCAAGAGCAACTAAAATCCAAGTTCCAGTGCACGAAAGGACAGTCAGGGATGAGCTTCTGGCAAAGCTTTGTTGCTTCTTGTGCTCACAGTCATAGGCAAGAGTGGCTTTGACTCCCTCCGACAGACAGCCCAGTGCCTCCTGCAGCTTAGCTGTCATGCAGGGGAGAAGCTCGGGCAGGGCCTAGAGAATGTTTCAGTGCCTGGAGTGAGGGAACAGTGGGGACAGCATCTGTGTCATGAGCATCCTGGAGGAGGCCAAGGTATAGGGGTTAAGATCATGTGCCAGACGTGATCTAGCCTAGAGAAGACCGGAGACCATAAAGGGTGAGCAGGCAGAGGGAGCCTCAGCAAGGGGACAGGAAAGCTGGCCAGCAGAAACTAGGAAAAGTGACCACCCGATTATGTAGGGTAAGACACTGACTTGTTACCTGAACTGATAGGACCACTTTCGTACTTCAGACACCAAATCCTTTCCACTGTTACGTGCATGCATCTGTATGTACAGGAAGGTCAGAGGACAACGGTGGTGGCTGGTCCTTTCCTTCCATCTTGTGAGTTCTGGAAATTGATCTCAGATTGGCAGATTTGATGACAAATGGTTTTACCTGCTAAGAAGCCATCTTGCCTGCCCTTCATACCTTTTTGAGACAGAGTTAGTCTCTCATTGAACCTAGAGCTCACTCACCATTTAGCTAGACTGGCTGGTCTGCAAGGCCCTGGATTTGCCTGTTTCCTCCAGCACAGGATGCCACTGGGCCTGACTTTTCCATGGATGCTAGAGATCCAATGCATGTCAAGCATTTTACCCACTGAGCCCTCTGTCAACCCCAAACTGATCCTACCTGTAACTCCCAAGTGTTGAGATCACAGGTGTACACCACCACACTTTACACTCTTTGATGCTGGGCAGTTCCCAGTTAGTCTTGTGATCTTGAAAGGAAGCAGTTTGTCCTCTGCAGCATACTGTTTGGCCGAACTCCAGTATTTATAGGTTGGGCGTGTGGAGTGATCATGATATTTTCAAATTGCAGTTTGTATGTTAGGATATAACCCCATCTTCACTTGAACATTTGTACTTACAGGGTTTAGTAACCATTGTCACTGATTCCAGAACATTTCATCATCCCCAAAAGGAACCTCAGTTTAGCCTTGTCTTGACCTTGTATTTACCATATTCCACCAGCTAACCTATGGGCCCCACCCCCAGAGCTGGCAGCTTTTCCACTGGTCCTTTACCTATTGTGGTTCTTATGCACCCCCCCCCCAGTGGTTAATTCTTTCTAAATCTGGGTTCAGAGCAGTCCAGTAAAAGACGCAGTTGTCCCTATTGTCACCTGATGTTTGCTGAGCATGTGCAGGGTTAGTCCTAGGGATATACCTGTGGGTGAGGCAGAGGCAGACATTCTTGCAAACTGAAGATTGGGAGCAGAGAGTGCTTGCAGGACCTGCAGTGGGAGGAGCTCCCTGTGGAGGGAGTGTAGACTGCAGCTCTTGGGACTGACACTTACACAAAGAGGTATGCATCCATGGTGATGCCTTCCTCACAGGGCATGTCCCTGGCCTTTCTCTAGTGCCCACTGTTTAGTGCCACAGTGGGATGGGCTTTGCTATCCTGCAGCTCTGGTGCCAAGTGAAGATAGTGTAGTTTCCAGGGCGACTGGCCCTTTAAAGGCAGCTGTAGAAGAAAGAGGACCATATGGCCCACAGCAACATGCCTCTCCTTGGAAGAGGCAGGAAGGCAGCTGAAGAGGCCTTGCCTCGCCCGTCCAAGGCTAAGTGGAAACTCTTGAGAGAGAGTCCTGTCTGGGTGTCAGGAAGCCCTTTAGCACAGGAGGCCAGACTCACACCCAAAGCATAGAGAGCCCTTTGGACTCTGTGGCCTGATGTCCCCTCTGCAATGACAGCTGTTCTATGGACAGGGTGGGCAGGGCCAAGGCCTCATACAGTACAAAGACTGAGATACATCCTAGCTATGGCTCATGCTGATGCGCAGGACTGCATCTCAAGGAGCCCTCCAGTCCTTGTTCAGATCCAGAGGAGGGCTGTGGGAAAAGACTCTCCCGCCTGCTCAGCTTCCTCGAGAGGCGTTGCCATCAGTGGCCTCCGAATCCGTACCTTCACCACATTTTCCCAAGCACAGGCGAGCAGCACATGGTCTACAGACCCTCCTGCCCTGCAAGCTACTCCTCATTGCTGACTTCACCTCTACCACATCAGCTCAGCTCACAGTAGGGAGTTTGTCCTTTATCCTCCGCTTGTCTCCCCAGGTTGTCTTGAAGGATCTGGAAGTGTTGGCAGAAATTGCTTCCTCCCCTGCAGGCCAGACGGATGACCCAGGCGCACCTGATGGCCCTGACCTCCGAGTCCACCACTCGGAGCTTCAGGTGCCCACTTCCGGCAGAGCCAACCTACTAAACCCTCCCAGTAAGTATTTCCCTGAGGGGTCTGGCCTAAGAAATGCTAGTACTGAGTCTTATTCTAGCCCAGGAAGGCCTTATAAATCTGTTCTGCCATTTATGAGGGTCAGTAGATTTTCTGCCTGCGGTCTTCTACCACAAGAGGCAGCCTCCTGGCTCATGCTCTGTTAGTCCCTGAGGAGACCCTCACAACCCTTTTCCCTCATCTTCAACCCTTTTGATGTTTTTGAACCACTGACTAAGTACAAAGCCCTCTGAGGCAACTTCTCCACCGCAGGCACCGGCAGGGCCTTCAGTCTTGGGCCTCACAGGTGGAAGAAAGCTAGGCAGTCATTTCCTCCTCACTGAAGCTCAGAATAGCTCAGCATGGCAGGCAGCCCAGGCAAGACACAGGATAATTCAAACATGCTGTTTCCGGGCTGTCCTTGCAAGTAAAGGTAGCCAAGACATCCCTAGTGCTTGTTGTTCGGGTTCCTTCGGGATGGCAGGTAGCTCTCCATGGCCACGCTGCCCTCCAGCTCCTCCCTTCCCGGGCAGAGACCACCTCCCTCAGCCGTGTGATCCTTAAAAAGGCCAAGGACACAGGTTGGTAGGAATTACCTGATGGGTCTTGGATGTTTGCCAGGTCTTTGTCCCTTGAACTCCTCATGCCGTCTAGACAGCAGGACCTCATTAGCGTCTCATAGACTCAACTTTCCAGTGACACTCTTCCTCCTGCTGCTCTGTGGCATTCTGGGCCCTAGCCCCAGGCCCGTATTATACCTGCACTGCCTCAGGAGAAGCTCCTTGATGTTTGGCCAGACACCATGCCTAGTGTCTAAGAAGTTCACAGTGTTTGCTGAGTTCCACAGGCCTTGGGGCACCCCTGGATATGCCAAGTTAAATCACAGAAGGCCATGTACTAAGGCCACTTATCCATGACAAAGCCATGGGTCACTCAAGCCCTGTAGCAGGAAGCACACAGGAGCCCAGGCTTCAGGCTCTCCTGCTGCATACTCTGCCTGACGGGCTAGAGTGATGAACGCTAACAGCATCCTGGCTTCCTCCCTCCCATTTCCCCAGGATGTCATCACTTCCTCACTCAGGAGAGCAGCTTCCCCTGGGCAGCCATTAGCTGTGGTCAAGGAAACAGCTCCCATATCCTGATGCCAGGACCCCTGCTGTGGCTCCCACCTGTCCCTCAGCAGAGGAGTTCACTGTGTACCCTCTGTCTCTAAGTTAGCATATAGGGGCCAGCCCCAAAATTGGAGATGACAGAGATCAAGTGTGGCGTGCAGAACAGTGGGAGCTAAGGGAGATAGAGAGAAGGCTTTTCCTTAGATAGGAGAGATGGGAACAGGGAGGAGCCCAGAAGAGAGGAGCCCTGCGATGGCCCTCAGCCCTTCCTCCCCAGGAGAGAGCATGCTACCATCTTCTCTATCCTCAGAGTGACAGCAGCAGTGTCCTTTCCCGACGGCGATACCTAGTCCTCCCAGGACCTTCAGTGGCCCTTCCCTACACTGCAGGCGTGTTTTCTCTCCCTCCCAAGCTTAGCGAACTTGACAGCTGAATTGTGGGTTCATGCTACTGAGCCAAGAAACTGCTTTGGCCACCCACCCTAGAGATGGCATCCTGCTAGGTTGCTCGGAGCACTGGGATATCAAAATCATGCTGCTGCTTAGACAAGAGCTGAGGAGACTTACCTGGCAGAGAACTCTGAATCTCGGCTCCTCGTCCCACCAAAATGGGTAGGTAGCTAATGAGGCTGAGGGGTAGAAACTCTTACCCTGGCCTGCAGAAACTATCAGAATGGCTCACCTCAGCCAGAGACACTCAGAAATCACAGGAAAAACAACAAAACATCCCAGATGGTAAAAAAGTCAATCCTGAGCAGAATCATAGGGAAGTGCCTATAACCAGACCTGTGATTTCTTTCACAAACCCATGATACCGAGAGTCACAAAGTTAGCCTGAGCCATTTGTGGAACTCAGAGTTATGAGACCCCGTGGCAGACACATTCATACCTGCACATTTGTGGGCAGATACATTCACACAATCACATCTGCAGCCGGCATCAGAGTTTACAAGTGTGTTCATGGCTCTGGAAGGTCAAGATCAAATCAGTAATAAAGGAATGCAGGAAACCGGTCTTTCCTCTGCCCTCTCCTGGCACAGCTGCCTTCTGGGGTGTTGTTGAGGTCAGAAAGCATGCAGGAAGTGTCCTCATTCCGCTGCTGGCCGCTCTTCCCAGAGTACTTCCAGGCATGCACTGTGGTTTGTCTCCTGGGCACCCTGCACATGGACAGAGGATGCACATGGACTCAAGTCCACTGTCTTACACCTCTCTAGGACACAGCTCTGAGAACCTGAGACAGCAGTGCTGTGTCCCATAAGAGGAAGTCATTTCACTCTCCTCCGTGCAGGAACTTTCTAGAAGAGAACGTCAGGGCATCTGCAGGGAAACCAATGGCCCCTCATTCACATTAGATCTGTAAACTCAAATGATGCAGACCCCACACAGTGGTAGGGGGAAAAGACCCATCACATGCCTGGGTGAGTACTTTGTTGGCCCAGATGCACCACTACAGTGGTCCCCAGGGTGCTGGAGGAGACAGAGTTGCCCACATGGGATTTTTCCTCTTGCCCGACTTAGCATAAACATCTCTCTCCCTCCAGCACAGAGACGCAGGTCTGGGTCCCACCTCCTTCGTTCTTGACCAGAGAGGAACTACCTCCAGAGCAACAGGAGAGCTGCCTAGGCAAGGGCCTCTGAGCAGAGCCAGCTCCCACCCTGAGGGCTCCGGGGCTCAGCTCATTGTATACCATCTCTACCTGACTCAAGAAATCTGCAGGTGTGTGGCCAGGCTGTGGGAAGAAGGGGCAGTAATCAGGCCTCTGTGGGGCCCACCTTGACCCAGAGTACTTACAAAACAGTCGGACCCAGAGCTCTCAAGGCCTTAGATGGTTCTGCTCTCAAGTAGATATCAGGCCTGGAGAGACTCAGGCGTCCTCTGAACCCTCAATCAAGTAAGCAGCAGGGACAAGCTGGGCTGAAAGTCATGGCAGATCTGAAAGTTGACCTGAAATTCCAGACTACCGTGACTTGCCTTCTTATTGTGACCACTCTTTTCTTTTTCTTTTCTTTTTTAAGCAGGATCTCATGTATTCCAGGCTAGACTTAAATCCATCAGATAGCCAAGAATAATCTTAATTTTTTAAGTCATCCAACCTCCTCCTCTCCTGTGCTAGGATTACAGATATGCACCACCACTAGGGAGGAGCTAGGGTTGGCTTTGAACAGGCTCAGCAAGCACCCAACACCACTAGTGACTAAAAACTAATCATGGCAACATGCTCTGCAGGGATCACTCGTCTGAAATGTCTCCACCTCTGGGTCTGAAAAGGGCAAAGGTAAAATGTTTCAATTCCATTTCATTCTCTGCATCCCAAGTCAGTATGACCAGATGTCAGCAGTATCTTCCTGTCACCAAACAAGTCCTGGAAGAAACATCGGAGGCTTTCAGGAACTAGACTATTTCTCCCTGTAGTAACAGTGGACACAATAGCTGGCAGCATTGGCCATGTGCTAATTGAAACTGGCTCTGTGCTGAACCCCCTATAGGATTGTTCACCTGGATCACCCCAGCTCCATCCAGTACCTCTGAGAGGAGAGCATGCTTTAATCCCTTGATCGAGGGTGGTGACACGCATTTGTGCCCAGCTAATCCACTTACAGCTCTTGAAGGTTTCTTCGCCTAAGGGGAGGAGCCTAGCTAGCAGACTGAGCTGGTCTTGGTGCTCTTTTCCCAGCAGTGGCTCCAACCTTCTCTAGAATTCCCAAAGAAGTGGTTCTTCACAGTGATTCCAAGGACCCCATTCTGGCCTCTCGCTACATAGAGCCTCATTTCCTGCCCTGCCTTCTGCTTACTATAACCACAGTTGACCGTATCACAGCTTCTCCAAGAGTCTTGCCTCTTGCTCTTTGAGCCTCAAAGGTCTCTGCCTATACATCTTCCACCTTATAGGAGGCAGCAGAAACATCTGCCGCCTGTGCCCTGTAGTGGGCCCCTGCTTCAGGCACTACCTCCTCATCCTCTGGGCTGCAGTGCTCGGGGCTCTGGAAGCTGCTGCATAGGCAGGGCTAAGATCAGTCAATCCTCTGCAATGAGAAACTGCTCTGACATCTGTCCTTAGTATCACTGGATCCTTCCAGTCAGTTCTGGTGACATCCTCTGCAAGGATGCCTCACCTTTAACCCCTCAAGCTTGTCAGGGTGGATGGTGGAACTGACCTGTTTCCTCTTGGCTGTGAGGAAACCTTGACTCACGGTGCAGAGGTATAGGTTCCAAATCAGAAATAGCCCAGAGTCATAAGAACTGCAGGCACACAGGTCATCTCAGCTTCTAGACTCAGATTGTATCAGGATTACCAAATGTCTTTCTTGTATGCACTTGTGTACATCTCAGGCTACAGAGCTAGATTTTATTCACGGATGAGTCCCTAACAGCAGGTACCCAGCAAGGATGAGAGATGACCAAAATAAAGGATGGCTGGGAACAGGTCACCAAGAGTGAGCTGGTGTTCCCAGGCCCATTGTCCAGGAAGGTGTCCCTTGGTCCTGCAACAAGGCTCCTTGCTGGTTGGTCTTGTCAGTCCTAGCCCTCTCCCTTTAGCACCAACCTTGTCCTTAGCCCTCGCTTCAGTGGCAGCCCCTTCCTGATAGCAGGTGTGGACCCACCACTACCCTAGAAGCTTGGAATTACCTCTGAGCCCTTCCTTCTCTGACCCATTGTCTTGTGAGCCAGACAGTGGAACGCCTCCCAGGTATCGGTGAGGCTCCAGCTGCTGTCTTGGGCAGTTACTTCCAGGATCGGGTTGCAGGGGGTTGGTGTTGTGTCCTTCAATCCATGAAGCCATGGAAGGGCTGCTGCCTCCAATTCTACAACTCCCTCTTTAAAAACAAAAAAGAAAACCTAGCTTGGCCTCCTTCTCTCCCAACCACTTAATTCTGGGGAGGTTGCTCCTTCCCCGTCTTCCCCTTTGACCTAGGCCAGCTTCCTAGCCGCTTCCCTTCCATGAAGTACTTTGTTTTTGTTGTTACTGTTGTTTGCTTGTTTTGTTTTGAGACAGGGTTTCCCTAGTTAGCCCTGGCTGTCTTGGAGCTCCCTCTGTAGACCAGGATGGCCTGGAACTCACAGAGATCCTCCTGCCTCTGCATTCAGAATACTGAGATTAAAGGTGTGCACCACCACACCCGGCTTCATGAAGCACTTTCTGTGTCAGGAGTGGACTGACTGCATTCCTTTCCCCTAACACAGCTGAGAGGCCAGCTGTCTCCACTGCCTGTCTAAATCAGCCATAGTCCAGGCCTAACCTCTTCCCTTGGCCTTCCGGGTATGCTTTCCACAGCCACTGGCCCTTTCTTTCCCTGTCTCCTCAAGTCAGCAGATCGTAATGGCTCTTCAGTTGGGCTGCTCAGATCCGTGGGCCTGACCTCAGCAGGGAGGAGGGTAGAGAAGGAAGCTGGAACCTTGCAAGTGGAGTCTGTGCTCACTAATGTTTGCATCTGGTTCTGTTGCACTGTAACTCGCGTTGTGTATTGAGGCCAGAGCTATTTTTATCCTGACATGTGAGGCTCCTTCACGTCATAGCCACAAAACTCAATCAATCCAAAACATCCCAGGGAAGGTTGTTTGTGAGACGCTCCGCAAATTCTCATGTCGCCACATCAGGTTTCACTTAGCAACATCTGCAGGGCTGGCTCCCCAGCCGCCGCCACACCGGCCTGTCTTTGTATACAGAGGGCTCCCCACAGCATCTGTCTGCCCCTGAGCAGTCAGTCAGTCACGTGAGCCTCTTTCCAGAGCCCCACAGACTTCTTCCTTGCCCAAACCAGAACTTCAAGGCAGATCTGTGTGGCTAAAAGACTGCACTCTCCCTCACATCCCTGTCATCTTTGGGTCAGGAAATGGAGATCCTGTTCTTCTCAGCCCTCCAGGAAGAGCCCCTGAGACACACAGCCCTCTTCTCTCCTTCCTGGCCTGCTGGTTCTCACCAAAGCAATTTGTCCACTATTTGAGTGGACCTACAAAACTGCACTGTTAGTAATGCTGAGGGCTCTCTCCAGATGCAGATCTGGAAGGCATGCCCTAAATCAGGCTACTGAGCCAGGCCTCCCTATCCTCAGGCATGTAGAGCACCAGCTCTTGGTCGACAGAGCCACTACAGACTGTGCAACCAGATGAACAGGAGCCAGAGGTGGGCGGAAGAGGCTGGTGGAGGTGCAGGCAGCAGTGAGGCAGAAGTCAGTGCAGTCACAGCCTTGGGCCAGCTTGCTCTTCCCACCTCCCTTCCCAAGGCCCCCAGCCCCGGCCGAGAACCTTTAGGGTCTGGATAGAGCGGCGGACTCAAGAGGAACTGAGTCAGATACTGGCAGCTGAAGAATTTATTAGGGGTTTCTTAAACACAAAAGACAAACGAGGCAGAGAGAGCAGCAACTGGTGGGAGCTCCGAGGAAAGAGTTCAAAACCCAGCAGCAGAGGGAGAGGCATGGCCGCCAGCTTTCTAAAGAAAATCAGTATTCATGTGGCAAAAGAGGGAGGGGACGTTTTCTGCCTTTTTAGGATGGGGGAAGCTTACCTCAAGAGTCTACGCCCAAGCTCTCTGATTTCCCAGACAGCAGCAGGGAAGGGGTACCGAGCAGGATGCGGCACCTCTTTGATCTAAACTCACTTTTCAGGTGCAATGTGATGGCATGGGCAAGTCGGCTCACTGGAGGCGCAGACAGTGTCCCATCTGGGGTCTGTTGGTATCTCTGAGGGGAGGCCTGGACAGAGGCCAGAGTCTTAACAGGCTTACAGGAGCCTTCTTTCTTGGGTTTTCCAGACAGCAGGCCTGAAGGCTGCTGAGGTCAGGAGGTTGGGCAAAAGGTAAAAAACCAAGGTGAAGGAAGCTCTCCCAGACCCTGCCGCTGTCACCAGTGAGCACTGACAGCTCCCCTTTCTTGCATGGGACTCGTGCCTTGAATGGGTTCAGTGTCTTCCTGCAAGTGAGGTTCTAAGGTCAGAAGTCCTTCTCCTGGTGGCCACACTTACTACAGGCCAACCTGGGGCTCTGGGGAGCTCCCCTAAACCGCCATGCCTGAGCTTCCCATGGCTGAATCTGGGGAAAGGTACATGGCTCCAGTTGGGGATGTTGGCTCTTTCCTGTGTGTGCTCTTTGAACAGTCGGCTTACCTGAAGGACTGCTCCTAAGAACTAGAGTCACTTGTCCCATGTGCTTTTCTGTCTTTCCACTAAAGGCCACCACCATTTAGCCCAGGCACTGAGAGTTCATTTGGACCAATGAGACCCCTTTCTAAGAAGAGCAGAAATGTGTCCAGGGTAACCCCAAGCCATCTCTCGTGTTGTCTCGGCTAGTCTGTTAGCTGAGATAGAGCAGGTCACAGACAACTCCTTCTCTTTCTCCCTGAGCACCCCAGCAGAACTCTGAGTTTGAGATCCTAATTCTCCCTACGTGTTCAGCCTGTTCTACAAGGAATGACGCAGTCTGCTCCACATGGTGCTCCAGGACAGGAGACATTTGCTGATGTCACACACTCCATTTATTGAGCACTACATGTGGCATGCATTGCCCAGCACATTACATGTGTCGCCTCAGTCGGTCGTTGGGCACTCTTACTGCCCCCTCCCCCCCCCCCCACTTATAGGTTAAGAAACTGAGGCCAAGCACCATGCTTGGTGCTTGATTTTCCATGTCCCTGTGAGGCAGGAATTCCAGTGTTCCCAGAGAACCCAGCTCCTTAGGGCTCCCAGATAGCCACAGCCAGGGAGGACTTCCTTATGGTTACTTGGTTTCTGTATTCATTGGTCCCTTTGTCTTTTTAAGTACTTGAAGCCTAGTGGCCTTAGGCCTAGAAGTGGGATGACCCTGGAGTCCTCAGAGAGAAGCAGCAAGGAGACGGAGCCCAGATAATGCAGAGATAGACACCCAGGAGAAGCTTACTGTTTGCTGGATTCCTGGCCACATGTCCTTGGGCGTGCAGGCTAGGTAGCTAGGCATGACAACCACACTTAATTTTTCTCTGGTGGGTGAGGATGGGAGGCGGGGCTGTCGCACAGCTGGGCCTGAAGTTTCTTGACCTGTAAGAATTTGACACAATTCTGCAAACAGCCCCTCTGGGCCAGGGAGCAGAGACTATTTGCCATTCCAAAGTCACTCAGGACCAGAGCAGCAAGGCTGCCTTCACAGGACCCAGAACAATGCAGAACAAACAGCAGGAAGTTGAATGCAGCCTGCCCTTAAGCTGGCTTTTCGCTCAAGGGTCCCTGTGCAGTTGTCTGGGAGGGTGTTGTCTAGAGACATCTTGGGATTCGAGATGGCAGGGTTTAGAAGTATGCAGGGTTTGGAAGTACAGGATGTGGTGAGGATGACAGTTTGAAGGATACAGCATCTGCAGCTGGGGCAAGGGGAAGAAAGAACAAAAAATGCCTTCTAATTCCCAGCCACTTCCCTATAAAGATGAAAACACAAAGCAGGACTCCTGGGGTGCTTCAGTGCCCTGTGGCCACTGGCCACCATCAGCTCCCTTGGGAGACTGATGCCCTGGTTGTTTTTTACATTGTTTTATGAACTTGGCCTGACAATTCTGGAGGCTCATGTGTTCCCACAGCCAAGCGTGATCTCCAAGGTCCCCTGCAGCCACCTGTGCGAGTGCCTGCCTGCCTTTTCAGGAAGACAGGCTTCTGAACCAGAGAGGCCAGATCAGAAATTGAAGGCATCTGCTACCTCAGTTGGCTCTGTTTAACCCTACTATCTCAAAAGCTTGAGCAGACAATGGCAAAAAATGACATTGGACTTAACCAGTTTTGTGGGACTGACCGTGTAGCTCAGTGGTAGAAGCCCCCTAGTATGCAATGGGACCTTGCAGCACCACAGAAGTTTTGATTTATTTTATTTTGTTTTGCAATTTAGCCCAGGACCTTGAACTCAGTAGGCAAATGTTGTTACTACTGAAATTTATCCCCGCTCAAATAGTTTTGTTTTAGAGGGTAGTATCAAGAAATAGGCTGGAGATAGAGCTTTGTAGTGGAGCACGTTCCTGACAAGAAGTGGGGGGGAAACCCACAGAATAGGAGAAAATGTTTCTAAACCACCTAGCTAATAAGAACCTCATGTATGAAGAACTCTAATAACAATAAAAAGACAAGTAATTCAATTCTGAAGATAGGCAAAGGAATTGAGTAGCTGAATTTATGAGATAACTATCCCTATTCTAGGGATAGCCAAGACCAAGGCCACCAGTCCATATAGAAGTCATGGCTGCTATCACCAGCATTATTCATAAAGCCACAGAGTGGAAACCACCAAGTACTCAACATTTAATTAACAAATGCGATATGGTGTGTCCACTGTTCAGTGACAGTGAATGAAGACTAGACATATACAACCAAACTGAGCCTTGAGTTTATGCTGCATGAAGGAAGCCATTATTAGGTTCCACTTATTCATGCAAAATGTCCAGACTAGGCCAGTTCGTGGAGATAAAGATGTTCTCTGGGCTTGGAGCGAGTCTGGGAAGTGAAAGCGACACATGCCGGGCTCCAGGAGGGGGAATTAAGAGGTTGTAGTTAGTGGTGGATCCTGTACAACTAAGAATGTTCTGAGGACTTGTAAGTGGTATGCTTTGAAAGGCATACTCTATGGGGCAAGAACGAAACTCTGATAAAGCTGGTACTTTTGACAAAGATGTCCCAATATTGCATTGGGCAGACTGAGAGATCCCCCATCCTTGACACTTTTCAGCACTGTGGTTAGGGGCCGCCATGCATCAAAAAGGAAGGAGGATCCTGTGAGTAGCCCGCACCAGAATAATCGCAGCACCCCATCAGCCTTCCCCTTGTTCCCGCAATGCTGGAAGCTTCACTAAGGTCACATATGCACGAGCAGGCTGAAGGAGGGGTGGTGTGAGGCTGTATCTATCCCACAGCCAGTCAGGGCCCTGCAGGCCGGAGGACTTCCCCCTGAGAACACCTTACCTCTTTACCAGTGCTAGGTGAGGCTCCAAACCTAGCTGCTTCGTGTTTGTTGTCCTTAGCCCAGTCATTGTGTGCACCTTTAGCTCTTTTCTCAGCACTAGGGAAGGGATTTTGTCTTATGCCCCAAGGGGGCTACCAGCTTTGCTGACCTGGGAGCAGGTTAGACAGTTGCACCTGTCTAACCTCTCTTTTGTTTTTGTCATTTTGGTTTTGTTTTATTTTGTTTGGAGAAAGGGTCTCACTACATAGCCCTATCCTAGAACTCACTGCGTAGACCAGGCTTGCCTAAAACTCATAGAGATTCACCTGCTTTGCCCTTGCCTCCCATGAGTTGAGATTAAAGGTGTGCACCGCTATGCCCAGCTGTCTGCCTAACCTCTTTATGCTCTGACTGGCCATTGTTCTTAATTGTGCAAAGTAAACCCCACATATATCTAATTTGTTTGGATAATGGGGAGAATTATGTTCATTTGCTTTTTATTTCTAAGATTTATTTTATTTTGAGTTATATGTATGTGTGACCCTGTGTGGGTATGTGCCCATGAGTACGGATTCCCATGGAGGCTAAAAGATGGTGTCAGATTCACTAGAGTTACAGGTAGTTTTGAGTTGCCTGATGTCAATGCTAAAAATCAAACTCAAGTCTGCAATACATGTCTGTAACCACAAGGCCGTCCTCCAGGCCCTGCTTCATTTTTATTGTAGCACCTAATGGAGGTCTCATATGTGAGATGTTCAGTAGGGGTAAACCAATAAAGTGTATGTACTTGGGCATGCGCATAAAATTCGTGCTTCCAGTCTGTGACCTTTGATTGGACATTTTTCCTCTCATCTCTTTACACACACACACACACACACACACAGAGAGAGAGAGAGAGAGAGAGAGAGAGAGAGAGAGNAGAGAGAGAGAGAGAGAGAGAGAGAGAGAGAGAGAGAGAGAGAGAGAGAGAGAGAGAACGAGAACGTGAGCGGACTCCCTATGGCATTTACAATTGCATTCTATCTCATCACCTGTAGACACACAGTCAGATTAAATCTTGGCTGTTTCTTTCTCTACAGGTACCAAAGGCTTAGAATGCTCTCCCTCCACTCCCACCATGAACTCCTACTTTTACAAGTTCATGATCAACCTTCTGCAGACGTTCAGCAGTGAGCGGAAGCTCCTGGAAGCTAGAGGCCCATTCATCATCAGGTCAGCCAGACATGCCACAGCTTTCAATCTCCCACTATGTGTTGTGACAAAACAGCCACCTGCTTTCTTTCTCTCTCCCCCTTTTCCCGGCTTCCCTCTTGACCAGTGGAATCAAAACCTCAAGGTAGTGGGGTTCTTAAATGTGGCTGAGGGTGCTTGGGGGTCAGACCGTATTGGTGTGGCAACCAGGGTGGAGGAGCAGGGTAGTTCCAGCGGAGCCCCAGTTTACACAGAGGACTTGAAGGCAAGAACATACATGAAGAGTTCATTTTGCTGTGAACCTGAACACAAAGTTGAACAGACTCATAGATCCTTTCTCCTTGTCCTCTGGGGACTCAGTATATTCAGCATGGCAATCAGTTGCTCTTCAGAGCTGAGACCCCTCAAGAACTACTGAGATCTGTTTGAGAGGGCATCAAGACCAGCCTCGATACCAGTCCTTACTCCACCCAATGCAGCCATAGAGGATCTCTTAACCTTGTATGGCACAAAGAACCCAATTGAGTGGATTCTTAACCATATTGACATAGAGGTCAGTGAGAAGCTACATGTTGGGGAAGTGATGTGACCACATTCCTGATTTAAAGGATTGCTGTGTTGGGAGAACAGGTTAGCAGGGCCAAGATGGATAGACAGTCGGGAGGCTGTGGTCTAGTGAGACAGGCTGATTGTCAAGGGCATGAACTGCAGGATGGACACAAGGAAGGAGAGTCAGGACAGAATGCAGGTCCTAAGCCCTGAAAGTAAAGACAGTCACATTCTTGAGTTTGGGTTGCTTTGAGAACATCAAAAGTAAAATGTTGATGCAGCAGTTTGATGCTTCAAAGAGAGACCTAGTTCCAAGATGCAAAGTCTGGAAATGGATGATGCAGTCAGTCAGTCAACAGATAATTGCTCAGCACCAACCCTGTGCACAGTGTGCTTTTACTTGCTTCTGCCCTGTGGAGTTTCCATTTTCAGGGAGTAAGGAATCCCGAGTGAGGGAAGGAGTCTGAGGTTAAGCCCTAAGAAGCTTCCTGTTTGTTAGTTGAGGAGACTGAAAAGAGCCAGAACGGTGGGAAGGGGAGGAGAGAGGTGCTGGGAGGAGGTGATGAGGGAAGATGAAGCCTGAAGGAGGTGTGGAGGCCGACACAGAAACCTGCTCAGCCCAGGAGATGGCGACAGGACAGGAAGAGGGAGAGGAGGAGAATTGATGGAGGAAACAGGCTACATTACTATCAGAGAATGGAGGTGAAGACACCCTAGAACTGGGCCAAAGAACTGACCCATGAGAAAGGACAGAGCATCAGGAGGAAGGGCTTTCTAATTGTCTTCAACAGCATCCCTGACTGATGCCCACCAGGTACAAGTAGCACCTACCCTGCCTGTTTTGGACGATCAACAATATTCAGGGGCTGGGCAGGCAGCTCAGCTGTAGAGCTTCTGTCTAGTGTGCTTGAGACCTAAGACCATACCATTTGAGAACCACTGTAGTCTAGATGGCTGAAGTGGCAGTAGCATTCAGTGAGTACACAGTACAAATGGACCCTTGAGCTCACTGGCTAGAAGAGGAAAATCACTATGGTTTTCTTCCCATGGAGCTGGACGGTTCCAGATAAGAGATTGAAGCAGACATCAGGTGTAGCACAAGAGACCCACATACATCAGATCAATAGAATGCCCTCACGTGAGTGACAGTTAACTTCAGGTGGTTTTCCAGACTCCAGAGGTGTCAGCACTCTTGACGAGCAGTCCTCCTCTGGTAGACTAAACCAGTGGAGAGAAGGGGCTTTGGAAAAGGTCAGAGTAGCCAGCTGCAGCCTGGAGCCTTGGGAGCTCAAAATGGTACCCAGCGTCCTCATACTGTACAGAGCAGAAAAGCAGGTGGCATGGACATGCTCGGGCCTCCTCCCTACTTGAGACTCCATAAAGCTAGTAACCAGACCATTGCCATGTTTCTGTTTACAGATGTCAGGCCAGAAAGACTTTGCTGTCTTCTCAGTATCCCCTTAATGTCTGGGAATGATAAGAATTCTCATTTTTGCTTATGGGAGAGTGTGCTTAAGTAGCAGTGTGCCGACTAGGATTGCTTGGAGCTGGGCTGCAAAGTCCTCACTCTGCTAAGTTAGCATCCACTATGTGGTCCCTTGGGACAGCCTGGAACCTCAAGGACTCCTGAACAGCTAGGGAGCTGGGGCCAGCACTACCTGGACCCAGCTCCTCAAACGGCTCAAGGTCATCTCTCCTCCTTTGGGGACTTGGAATATCCAGCATGACAATCACTTGCTGTTCCAGAGCTGAGTTCCCTCAAGAATTCCCTCTGAAGGCATTAAGCCCAGCCTGCAGGCCAGGCCTCACCCCACCCAGCACAACCACTGAGGGTCTTTTAGCCCTGGCACTGGCACAACAATCCTTCACTACAGTCTCCCCTTGGTCTTTGCTCTAGCCATCGTTTGTCTGCCACTATACCTAAAAAACAGCCTTCAGTACTCTGAGAGCCTGCTGCCTTCCAAGCCAGTGCCCAGCCACTGCTAACTCCCTAGTCTGTCTCAGACACCCGGTGTGGGCTCTGAGGGTACCCAAGTCAGGATCTGGCATCACAGACACACAGCTCCCTCCCGCTTCCATAATTGCACAAGAGACGAAGGCCTTTAGTGAGGTGCGGTGTCAGCTGCTGCCCTGCACCTTCTTTATAAGATTCCTTTTTGCTGATTACTCTAAAGAGGGAACTCACTAGAACTAGGTATTGTGATTCACAGCCGTTATCCAGAATTGGGGAAACCGAGGTAAAAGGATTGTTCAAGGCCAGCCTAGGCTACATAGTGACCCAAGCTAGCCTGAGCTACACTGGCTCAGTCAGTTAAGTACATGCTTCACAAACACTAGGACTTGTTCATATCCCCAAAGCTGACTTAAAAGTGGGGTGTGTCAGTGTGTACCTGTTACTCTAGCATTTGGAGTGGGGGATGGATAGATCTCTGAAACTCTTTGACTGGGTGAATTGATCAGCATCTGTTTCAATGAGAGACCTGGTGCCAATAGATAGATAAATAAGTAAATCTGGAAAGCACTCAAGACAAGACACTAACCTTGGGCCTCTTCATGGCAAAAACAAACAGGATGAAGGGCATCTGGTGGTGCGCACGCTAATGGAGCCACAGGCCCGAGGAGGAGCACGGCCAATGGTTTCTCAGCCCCTCCTTTGGCTGCTTAGTGGCTCCTCTTGGTCCCTGGTTCTGCCCACTGAGAAGGGTAGGAGGTTGTTCCTCTGAACATGTTAGAAGCCGTTATTGGTGCAGTGGTGTGTTTAGGGCCCAGGGCAGCTCCCATTGTGTGGGAAGATAAAGGCATCCAGAACTCTTGAAAACAATTACCTGGTGGATTCTCACCACTGAGAGAGAAGCCATGTTCTTCAGTCTCCTCACCCCTCACTGTTTCCCAGAGTGGGAAACAGCATCTTGATGTGGAACCAGAGTGAGGAATGGAAGACTAGAACTCTCTCGGCCTCCTGTCCTTGCGGACAGTCATTTAGACCGTGAACTGAGATAAGGATGGTGCCAAACTCTCATCTTCCTGCCAGCCTCACAGGCCCGGATCTAGGTCCGGGCCCTTACCTTGGTTTGGTTGTAGGGAAGCTGAGGTGCAGCCCACGGTTTGAAGAAGATGGCATGAAAGAGGCAAGGTACTCCGAACACTCCCGCAGTCTAAAAGCCTAAAGAAGTGTGGCTTTTGGAGTAAGGCTTGGGCTCTGTTTTAGGATTGCTGTTGCTGTGATGAAACACTAGCCAAAAGCAACTGGGAGGGAAGGGTTCATTCGGTTCACACTTCCATGTCACTGCTCGGTTCACACTTCCATGTCACTGCTCGTCAGTGAAAGTAGTCAGAGCAGGAATTCGCACAGGGCAGGGACCTGACCCAATGCAGAGGCCATGGGTGGGGGGCGGGGGGGGGGTGCTTACAGGCTTAGTCCTTACGGCTTGCTCAGCCTGCTTTCTTACAGAACCCAGGACCACCAGCCCAGAGCAGCCTATCCACAATGGGCTGAGCCCTCCCACATCAATCACTTATTAAGAAAATGCCTTACAGGCTTGTGTTGACATAAAAACTAACCTGCTAGCACAGGTTCAAATCCCCATTTTTCTCAGTTGTAACATATGACATGCTTCCAAGTCCTTCTTGCTTTGTCTATAAAAGGAAAATGTTTGTTTGTTTTTTTTTTGTTTGGTTTGGTTTAGTTTTTCAAATCGGGGGTTTCCCTTTGTAGCCCTGGCTGTCCTGGAACTCACTCTGTAGACCAGGCTGCCCTCGAACTCACAGAGATCCACCTGCCTCTGCCTCCCAAGTGCTGGGATTTTTAGAGGCATGCGCCACCACAGCCCGGCTTAAACACAAATGTTATTAGTGCCTCTCTCACCATTCTGTGATGAAAGGGAACTGCTCTTCAGCCCCTGACATGAGGTTGGCCTCCACTTTCCCTGGTGCTCTGTGAAGAATGGAAGCAGGCTTCATGGGGGATGGGATAATTGGACCTTGTGTCCTAAAGCTAGTTTTGTCGCCCCAGTGCCCAGGGCGCCCAGCAGTGCCCAGCCCGGCCTCACTAAACCAACTCTGTCTAAAGTAGGTGTTGGTGTGCATTGCCCTCCTCCAGTCTCTTCCCACCCTTCATGCTAATGCTAGCTTAGCTGAACAAGCCCAGGCCTTGTCTGCCTGTGAACCACCCCACTTATACACAGGAGAAAAGGAAAGGAGGGAGAAAAGCTAGCCTCTTTGATAAGCTGTGATATGAACCCCGGCGTAACCCAACAGCTGTGATCTTTACAAGCCTGCTTCTGTGCTGGGAAGTAGCAAGTCTGAAGACACTCCACTCTGCCTGCCAACAGGGCCTCTGGCCAGCGTCCTTTGGCTCCATCAACTGTGCATTTTCCCCTCCTCTTCCTCCCTGCTGCCTTGCAAAGAGCACTTGCCAGAGAATGCTTTCATTTTTAACAAGCCACTGTGTGCTGTGAATGCAAGGTCTGCAGCTTGACTGCCCAGTTGATGGTAGATGAGTCTCAAGCGCCCTGCCAGGGACAGGAGCTCTTCTCAGTTGAGGGGGGTGACCTGAGAGAATGAGCCATGACCCAAGTCAGAAAGGAACACAGTCATGGGACATCCTCCCTAGACCCCAGCCCAGAGACACCCAGCATGCAGGAGGCCTCCTCCTTCTGGCCCTGCTCTCCGGACCCTCTGCAGACAGGCATGTGGCATGGTAGCCCCTCCTGAGCATCCCTACTAATTACCACTGCCTTCCTAATGCCCAGGGTTTGCATGTAAGCCCTGTGTCACAAAGACTGGCATAGGTAGACTTGGCCATGGAGGTAGGTGGTAGAGCCAGGCAGGGGCAAGAGAGGAGGGCCTCAGGAGAAGCCATTCTTAGTTCCACAGTTGGAAAATTCCACAAGCAGCCCACATGGGTTCCACCACCACCACCACCCATACCTCAGGATCCTCCAAGTATTCCCCCAGTCTCCAGAGTCCCCTTTCCTGGAGATACCCTCCTCTTCAGCCTGTGGATCTTTGTAATTATCACCTCACCTGTTAGGAAGCAGGCCCCCAAAAGCCAGCATTGTGCCATGCTGAAGAAAGCAAAGTGAAGTGTTGAGAATCCCTGTCCTGGTTAAACTGTCATTTCAGAAAACCATGCTTGGCTCTCGGGTCCCTGCTTCCAGGAGTGCTGTAAAGGACTCCAGTCAGCTCTCTTCTGGTCACCTTTAAGGGATTGCCTTCATTTGCTGAAAACAAAAATAAATTGTCCCAGCAAACACACACCAACCTGAATCTGCCTGGAAGGGAAGATCCTGCTCCTCCTCCTGGGATTGCAAGTGGGATTTGATCTTTTATTAGTTTGCAGCCATATTGAGTGGGTCCCCAGCAGAGGGAAGAAGACAGGACATTGACCAAAACCAGAGCAAACCTTGTAATGGCCAACACCTACTCAGAAGAAACATCTCTTGCCAGCTTTAATTCAAGTCTGCCCAGCTCCTTGTATAAATCTTCTAGAACTTTTCTTATTTGCCCCGCTCCCCTGGGGGGGGGGGGGCGGGCTGGGGAAAGTGATATTCTTGTTTTGGGGAGCGTGCAGCAGAAGCCACTTTGCATAACCAGCCCTCAACTTAAGATCTAACTGGAGACAACTCTGTGGTTGTAGAAATGGTATACAGACTTAGGAGTCCAGGCTGACACAGAAAGGTAAATGTGTCTTCACAAGGGACAAAATGCAGCTATCCCAAGCCAGGACAAGAGTCTAGCATCCCAGCCTAGAAACTCTAGAGCTAGGGCCATCCTCCTCCATGTAATCCCCCTGCCCAGCATATGCACTGGCACGCCCTCTCAGAAGGCTGTCTTTTCTTTGGAAATGGAAACCACATGTGATGGGCCTTGTTAGGCTAGGCTGGGATTGATTAGGTCCTCCTGGGGCCTATGAGAGGAGCAGATCACTGTCCAGAGGGAGCCTGGGACTTCCAAGAGCGGCACCCCCAGGTACTCTGAACAAGGCTGTGTTAAAGAGCACAGTTCTACAGGCAGAGGGAGCCATGTGTCCTTGAGGGTAGCCCTGGTTAAAGCGGCCCACGATGCCAAGCTCCCTATAAGCCAACTTACATGCTCCAGTTCCCAGGAAGCCCTGCAGGAGAGGAAGATTGAGCAGCAGATTGGTGGGAAAGTTGCTCGGCCCACTGTGTAGTATTGAGCTCCTTACTACAGGGATGTGGACCTGCTTGGCCCCCAGCCAGCCTCTCACACAGTACCTACTTTATAGCCTATACACCTGAAATCTCAGCCCCATAGCCCAGGCAGCTGCGGTGATTATAAAGAGTGGTTTTCAGGGGCTAAAAGCTTGATAACGAATTCAGTCTGAAGCTTGTGAGCTTGTTTCCAGATGGATTTACAGAATTCTCTGGATCTCTTTAGACTTTGCCTAAGTATGCCAGGAAACTTTGACTTTGATAATTCAGATAGCTTGGTGAATTAACAACCAGCTAGAAGTGTACTCTTGCCGGTTGTGGTGGTGCACGCTGGTAGGATTTGCTGAAGGAGGCAGAGGCTGGAGGATCATGAGTTCGAGGCCAGCCTGGGCTACACATTTAAAGACTGGGCGTGGTGGCACACACCTGTAATCCCAGCACTTGGGAGGCAGAGGCAGGCGGATTTCTGAATTCGAGGCTAGCCTGGTCTACAGAGTGAGTTCCAGGACAGCCAGGACTACACAGAGAAATCCTGATTTGAAAAACCCAAAAAAAAAAAAAAAAAAAAAAAGTGTACTCTTGTATAGAACCTTTTAAAAAAAAAAAAATAGGTTTGAAATTGGCCCCTGGAAGTCATGTATCCTCCTGCCCTCCTCTGCATGAAAGCCAGGAGATAAGTGGGGTCCTTCGTTTCCAAGTGCTTGTAAACTCCTGGAAAGAGAGGCCCGGATACATCCTGTTCATTGTGTAGTGCATTCCTTCAGAGAATCCTTTTCTCCTGCTATTGGGGCTGCACACATTTCCTGGGGCTGCCTTTGAGACAGACCTTTGTGAAGCTCTCTCCTTGTCCTCCACATGATTGCTATTAGCTCTTAGGGTTATCACAGAGCCCCTACACCCTGAGTCCTGACTTTAGAAGGTGTGTGTGTGCACGTGCATGTGTATGAGAAAGGCCTCTAGACCAGCTGCCTCTTGCAGAAAAGGAGAGGCTTCATCTTAGATCATAGGTGTCGATAGCCCTTGAAAGGGCTTAGCCTGGGGGAACTGCAAGGTCAGACCCTGCCGCAGACAGTGACCATAGAAGGCTGCTGTCCACAGGGACCATCAGGCCAAGTGCCTCTTCATAATGCAGGGTGAGAAAACCCACCAAAGAGGCCCTTGGAGCTGAAGTGGACAATGGAACTTTGTGTAGCCTTGACTGCCTCAGCCCTCAGGACACTGTAGGCTTTGGTCTGTTACTGTTGTCAGCATCTTAGTGTCCCTGGAACACTAGAGCATTGACCTCACTTCCTTCACGCTCAGACTTGGAGTGTGATGTGCATGCACCCCGGAGCTGAGGTGTCCTCCGAGACATGGGAACTGTGTACAAAAAAGGGAAAGTGATGGTCAGGATAATGGGCCGGATCGCTGGGAGCACCAGGCATGAACACGAGCAGGCAAGCCCAGAGACCCCGTGCTCCTGCCTCGGTGCTCCGCCCAGGAGGCACACCTGGAAGGACCCAGAAAGTTCCTGTTGTTCCAGAGAAGTGCAGAGGCTCTCCCACATGGTAGGTCAAGCAGGCCTGAAAGCCCACACCTCACCATTTCCACACCATGTCCAGACTCCGTATCAGCTAGACTGGTTTCCCTTTTCACAGAGCAGAGGCCTATTCTTGGAGAATGGCTGGCAATGACCTTCGGCAGGCCTGGCCTGGAGGAACCATGGTACTGAACTCCACTAAGATCCCAGGAGATCTTAGCTCTTATTCAGAAGCAGCTGTTCTCTCTGCTCTGGTAGCAGCCCCCTTTCATCAGGCTGTCAGCCCACAGAGCATCCACACATGCTCTCCTGACATGTCCCCTCCTGACATGACACCTTCAGGTTCCTCATCATCTTGCTTGGCTCTTATCAGCTGCCACCCTCTCGGGCAGGAGTAAATGCTCAGTTGATCCATGTGTCTTTCCCAGTCTGTCTTCCAGGCCCGTGGCCCTCCACACTGCCCCACCCCACTCCCTGTCTCAAGGGAACACATCTCAACCCTTCCCGCATCACTTATCTTGCCCTGGCTTATCAGTTACTTGGGCCCTCCACATTGGCCCCTCTCCTTTTGAGGTAGATTCAAGGAGTTAGGTCAGCTCTTGTTTTTGTTTTCTAGGTTCCCATCAATTACATGTGAGGTGTGATTTGAGCCTGGGCTCTCACTTCTACCTTCCAGTTCTCTTTTCAAGAGCAAAGTTTTTGTCTCTTTCTCCACACCCTCCAAAAGGGCTCTACACCGGAGCCCAGCCACAGGCGCATCCCGAGCGCCATGCACGCGTGCGTAAGTCCGTACCCTCGGGCAGGCTCTCCTTATGCTAGACCACTGTGTGCCTCACAGTCCTGAGAATGCCGAGTCCTCTGGCTGCCCCAAAGAGGATTTGGAGACTCTCTCCTATGCCAAGAAGTTCCAGCTTGATTTTGCTATTTCTGGTAAAGCCCCCTCCTTTTCTTAACCACACTTTTGCCTCAGTTCTGTGGGTTGGTCTTCCCTCCCTCTATTCTGTGATGCCTTTTGTGAGTATAAATTTTCAGAGAAGTATACCACTAAAAAGTGCAGGAACCAGACATGTGACATATGGCTGTAATCTGGTACTTAGGAGAATAACAGGAGGATTTTGAGTTCAGGGCCAACCTGGGCTACATAGAGACAAAAAAGTCTCAAACACAAAAGTATATAAATGAAGAGTGTATAAATGGCTTAGCTAATTTTCAGTAGTTGTCCCATGCATGGTATTAGCATTCAAATGAGAAACAGAACCCTCCAGCACTGACCAGTTCCTTCATGTGTTTCACAAGTTTCTACCTTCCTGCTCTCCCCCAGCTAGCCCCTCCCAACTTCCTGGAGATTCTGACCATCACTTACAGTTTGTATTCTCCTAGAAAGCCTGGCTTCTTTGGGTCACACTGGCTTCTTTTTGTGCAGTTTCTGTTTTGGCTATAGCAGTTGTTCACATTTCCATAGGCATGTCTTATGTCTTTTGGGGCACGCGCGCACGCGCACACACACACACACACACACACACACACACATTCTTGTTAGGTTTACACCTAGAAATTGTGGGACTGCACATGGACATACATTCGCAGTTCTAGGAGATGCTCTGTAAAGTGCTTGCACCCACTTCTCTTCTGGTACAGTTGGACTCTTAGTCACATTGCCTAGAGACTGATGGAGCTGAGCACTGAGAGCTCACTTGCCTTCTGGACATCTTCCTGTGGTGAGCCTGCTCATGTCACTTTTCCATTGGGTTGTCAATGTTTTCCTTACTGATTTGTGGAAACGTCTTCACCTGCCTGCCCCACGTGCATACACTGCAGTTACTCATTCTGCGGCATGCCTTACACTTTTAACATCTAGGTCCTTTACAGTTAGCGTATGTAGTGATTTACATGCTTCCGTTGGGGCCTGAGGAATCCTAAGACCATCCCATAGAGCTTCCCATTTCCAGCTTGTGCTTGTGAGGTGTTCCCTGCGAGCTGGGCATAGCTCAGTCATCTGAAACTCACAGGCGTTACTTCTTTGCTCAGGCCAAGGATCTGAAAAGCACATAAGGGGCCTCTCAACCGTGTTTGGCTTTTCTAAGTCAGAGGCATGGCTGCCATATCATGTAGCCATCATGTCTCAAGAAGGTCGTGGTCTAGGGGAGACTGGTGTCGTGTGTGTCTGACAAGAGTGAACTGTGGGGTTCTGGGAGGAGCAGCCTAATGAAATCCCACACAGAATAGGGAACAACTTCTCTCCAAGCAAAAGGACAACTCCCACTGCAAGATGCTGGGCTGTCCAGAACTTATGGCTACCTCCTGAACAATGGTTTTTTATACATTTTTGGTCATGCTAGGAATTGAACCCGGCATTTCACATACTGTGTGTTTTCCCACTGCGCCATTCTGCCAGCCCTGAATTTGGTCATATTCATGAGTGTGGGTATGCAGTGCATACTGTGTGCATGGAGGCCTGAGACCAACACCCAGTATCTTCTGCTCTCCACTTTTTATTAAGACAGAATCCCTCAAGGAATCTGAAGCATACAGATTGTATTAACTGGCTACTGACCAAGCCACATGGATCCTACTGTTGTCTCTGCCCCTTCCTGTTCCAACTCCCTGCCCTGTCTCATGCTGCTGTGCCCAGGTTTTAAATGTATTTAATTTGGTTAGTTTGGTTTGGTTTGAGTCTTTAGAGGCATAGCATCAGGCAGCCCAGGCTGGCCTTGAACTTCTGGTCTTCCTGCCACCACCTCCCTCGTAAGTGTTCTGCTGCTTGTGAGGATTAAATGAGAAATAACAGAGGCAGGCCTCATGACAGAGCATGATGTCAGGGGTAACTGCCATGCTCCTGCAGTAGCAGCCAAGGGGGTCTCAGGGCGGCTGGATACTCTTATTGCTGAGCCAACCCGGTCTCTCTCTCTCTTTCTCTCTCCCTCCATATATATATATATATATATATATATATATATATATATATATATATATATATATATCCACCCCCATCTCCCTCTTACACACATACAATGATAATAAAAAATATTTTTGAAAAATAAAAATGGCAAGGAAAGGTGTTTGCTATGCAAACCCGTCCCTGAGAGCCACACAATGGTAGACTTTCATCCATGGGCCATGGCATATGCACACACATATATATCATATGTGTATGCACACAATAATAGTTAATAATGGCATGGGCACAGTGACGCACACCTGTAATCCCAGCACTCAGGAGACTGACAAAGGACGATCGTGAGTTCAAAGCCAGCCTGGCTACAAAGGAAAACCATGGCCCCACCCCTAAAAATTTTTTTAAATAAAGTTAGTGTGCAGGTAGGAACAGAGTTGGCTCATTAAAAGCCTCAAAGACTAGAGCCACATCCTGGCCCCAGAACTGGGTCTCCCTCCCATCTTCACTGCGGGCTCCTCTTCCTCCTGTCAGGCTCCAGCTGCATGGCAGAATGGTTCACTCCTGTCTCAGTACCAAAGCCATTAGCAGCTGTCCCAGGCTTGAGTTCCTTCAGTCCAGTGAGACCAGAGAGCACCAGAACCTTACTGTCCTGGCAGGGTCCTTTGTCCACCCTTGGGTGTAGGAGGCTGTGTGACAGGTGAGGAGCTTTTATGAAAACAGGATCTAAGGCAGTAGACACTGAGGAGGCATCCCCAATTAATCCTGTGGTCCAGATTAAAATGTCAGCTTAGGCGAGTGGACGCAAGGCCACCCTGCCACTGCAGGAGGGACTTTCCCAACCTCCCAACAGCTATGCCTTCCGTGCCTTCAGAGAGCAGTGGAGGAGAGCCATGTGTATGCCCCAGGCCTGTGGGCCAGACTTCCATGGAAGGCCAGTGCCTCCCCGTTTCCTAGCAGCTCCACACCTAGAGGGAGGGAGGAACTGGTSCTAGCAGAGCCAGCTTCACACCCCTTCCTGCATTGTGCCCCAGATGAAAGCCACAGGCATTACTGAAGAGAATACAGAGTCCCAAGCAGCAGAGAGTCCTTAACGATCAACTGGGTTCTTGTTTTTCATCTGTGTGTGTGCAAATGCATGCATCCCAAGGTGTCTGTGGCGGTCAGAGGTCAAGCCTGGGCATAAGACCTTGCTTTCTAAGCCAAGCTAACTGACCTGAGAGCTTCCAGGGATTCTCCTGTCTCAGTCTCCTCTTTCACCATAGGAGTGCTGAGATTATAGTTAATTTTAAGTAACCAATTACTTGTGCTGCCTTTGTGTAGTAGCTGGGATGGACCCTCACAGCCCATAGTCCCAAGAAAGACGTGTGCAGCATCTAGGGAGTCAGAGCCTGGAGAGGTGCGTGCTCACCTAGCTGGAGGCCCAATCAGAAATGCCCTTAGTACAGCAGTGTGTTCCGAGAATACCCCAGGCCCCGTACCAGCTCTGAACAGTGGTGCCTACCGGCACCAAGGTAGCCCTAGTAGCATAGGTAGACAAGTGGCAAGAAAGAAGAAGTGTGTGATCCTTCTCTGGTAAGGTGGTGGTGACAGGGTACACAGTTTCAGGCCAGTAGGAAAAGAGTGCCCACAGCTTCCACAAAGCCAGGAAGCTGTGACCTGGATCTGATGTATTCTCAAAGCATAAAAGTGCCCTAGTTTCTCTCTTCAGGCTTCGGTGAAGCTGTGCCAAGATTGGCTTTTAAAGGCTGCCTGAAATGTGATTTGGAGCCAAAAATCTATGCATCCAGTACATTGGTGACCTTGTTGAAAGTGCTTACTGGGGAGAATCTAGGAACGTGATGGTGGGGCACTGCTTTAATAACTTCAAAGGAAAATCATTTGGTCTGTCCCCACTCCCGCCTCCAACCCCACCTCCTATCCCACCTGACTGTTGCCTCCAGCCCCATGGCATCCACGGCTCTCATTCATCCGCACCTTCCCCCACCTCCAATCCCTCACCATCCCCCATGCATCAGTCATGAAAAATACCAAGTGGGTAAAAATAAGGAGCCCGGTGATAGCCCTGGAAATTAGGCCACAGCTGTCAAGCCAGGCAAGAGCCCTTGGTCTGAGAACGAAGCTGCTGGGAGCCGGTGTCGTAGGCCTCCCCAGCTCTGCGGGCCGATGAGAATCTACCTGGCATACAGTAAGGTGCCACGGCGGCCGCTGGCCCAGAGAGCACCAAGCAGCCATTCATCACTTAGCAAGCCGGCCTGTGTACTCAGCGTCAGGCCTGGTGCCCATGGTAGTGAGCCGTGCCCACCGGGGTTAGTCATGGTCACAGGCAGGAGCATCACAGCATGATGCTACTGGGAGCAGATGGGGTGGGGTAGGCTGCCCAGGGAGTGGAAGAACCAGGAAAGCTTCCAGAAAAAGTTTGTCTAAGCTGAGGCATGAAAGCAGGGGTGCTTCAGTCCACAGGCTGGAGACTGGACGGAGCAGGAACCAGAAGTGAGGGGGGCGCAGGCTGGCTACTTCGCAGGTGACTCTACAGTACCCAGGGACCTGGCTCAGAAAAGTCCTCCTACCCATATGGGGTGCCCGAGTCCCCAGGAGAATCTGTCACGGCCACTCTGAATTACAGGTGTGCATGAGATGAAGTGAAAATTGGCTTCTAGAACTTCCAGTGGACCAGAAGGCCTGTGGGGCCCAGAGCAGCCCAGACAAAGTTCAAAGAAACAGAGGGACTTGTCATCCACTGTGACACCCTGCTGTTATGGTAAGAAAACTCCAGCTGGGCAGTGGTGGCGCACACCTGTAATCCCAGCACTTGGAAGGCAGAGGCAGGCCGATTTCTTAGTTTGAGGGCAGCCTGGTCTACAGAGTTCCAGGACAGCCAGGGCTACACAGAGAAACCCTATCTCGGAAAAAGAAGAAGAATAGAAAACTCCAAAGGTTATTCAGGAAGGCGATGCAGGCAGCTTGCTTGACAAGAAACCTTGCTTCAGTGTAGCCAATTCTGTGTTCTTGGGAGAGGCGATTTAAACAGATCATATGAACTAAGTTAACTAAGTCCTTTGTGCCCCAGGCATGTGGCCCCTGTCATGTGACTGACTGTTGCGGGATGTTGCTTCCATCGCTTCTCTCCTGGTCCCTCTGCACTTAGACTTTTCTTCCCCCAGTCCTCTCTCCTGAGGAGGCCCATTTCCTTCCTCTGCCGTGGGCCGAGCCCTTCCTTGCCTGCCTCTCCTTTCCTGCAGGAGACCCCTCCCTTTTCTGTCGGAAGCCTAGCCCTAACAGTTGCCAAGTCCCAGAGTCCCCTCCTTCCACCTGCCCTTGAGGCCTGCATGGCCGCCCCAAGTCAGACTCCCTGCTTCTTTTGATCCCTGGTAGTGTGGAAGTTGACTTCTGCAGCTTTGTGACCCTCCACAGGAAACCCTGTCTATCCTGTCCCTAGGGGAGCCCAAGGTAGAGAAATGGCTGCCCTCCCGTTCTGTCTCATTCACCAGCTCTGTGTAATATAGAAAGCAAAGCTGCTACCTGATGCTCAGCCCCTCAGAACAGTGGGCTGGCCCAGTGTCCCAGCCAGAGAAGAGGCCTGTGGGACAGCTAGCTGTCGTGTTCCCTGTCTCTCTTGTTAAAGCTCTGGGAAGGTGGGTCACAGCCTATCTCATTCCTGCGGTGTTCTGAGGACCATCTAGGTGTCTTCACAGTGTACACCCAGGGTCCTTTCTTCAGGCTGCTGACCAGTGTCCAGCTAAGGAAAGACAGACATTAAAGATATAGCCATAGGTCGAGCAAACAAATGAGAGGCAATTCTGTCCAACCCATGGTTTGTGACCTTTAATGCTGTTTCCCTCGGATGTCACCACCTGAGACCTCGTGATTATCCAGCCTCAGTTACCCTTGACTTGACTCTTACCAACCCCTCGAAAAGGAGATCTGGATGGGCAACCCAAGACCCCTGAGGCTTAAAATTAGAGGAAACTGAACAAGGCAGAAGCACTATTACGTTTTTCACAGTCGTTTATTATGTGTGTATATTATATACATTGAGCATGAGGTGTAGAGGTCGGAGGACAGCTGCAGGAGTCAGTTCTCTGCCTCCACTGTGTAAGTCCAGGAGACAGAACTCAGGTCTTCATTGTAGGCAACAAGCACCCCCACCTGCTGAGCCCAGAAATGGTATTTAAATAGACCCAGAAGGAGAGCCTGCCAGGGCCAAGCTCTGACTGCATTTAAGCACCCCACGTGGTACCAGCCAGGACATTTGTGTGAGGCCAGGTGGCTGCCCCAAGTAAAGATGGGGACTTCAACGCCATTGATGACTTTCGTCACTTGTTAAGTTCTATTTCAGGAGAAAGCTTCCCCTGTAGTAGCTCTCTTGCCTCCATGAGGAGCCAGTCTTTTTTTCCCCCACTCGTATTATGCTAATCACTCCTTGCAAACAGGCAGACTTTGTAGGAGGTTTGCCTGGTTTTAGATGAAACATACGCCTTTGAAGCAAAGAGCCACAGTAGCTAAAAATACATTTCCCGGCTGTTGATCCTCTCATTTGTAAAATGCATGTTTCCATTGTTAAATGTGCAGCTGTCCCCGTGCCCTGCCTCCATTTCCACCATATCGCCAAGCCAGGGTCCTGCCATCCACTGATGAGGTGCCACCTTCCCTGAGTCTCGCTCTGTGACTCAGCCACTGATGGTTTCCCCAAGGGAACCCTCAGTGTATTCTCAAATGTGCAGGCCTCTCCCCTGCCCGCTGCCACACTAGCTGTCAAACTCATGCCCCGCAAGACATCTACCACTAAACTGTCTTCATTTTTACAAGGTCTCCCTAAGTTGTCTGAGCTAGCTTTGAAGTACGGATCCAAGGCAGGCTTGAACTGATTAGACATGGCCCTGAACTCTAACCTGGAGCACAGTGGGGGGCGGGGAGGGGGGCTCTTCTCTGCAAAGGCCAGAACATGTGGGTGTTAAATCCCCTGCATTTCTTGGTGTGTGGCTGACTGCTCAAGTGTGTTGCAGTGGGATCCTGAGGGGAGGAAGGCCACTGGCACAAGCCCTGCTCACGGGGAGCCTGAGCTATAACCATGTCCTGGGACAGATTCATCCTCCAGGGTGACTCTCATGACTAAGGCTCTTCCTTGCTCTTATGCATTTAATCCAGTGAAGAGTTCCTGGGAAAGGAAGGATTTGTACCAAAGCCTACTTCATATATCTTAAAACTCACTGAAAAAATGGCCACAGAAGGAATGCTTACAGCCTTCTGGGCTGGTAGTAAGAAAGGGTACAAAGCAAAACCTCTTTCTGTTTGCCTCCAGATGCCCAGGTCTCCCCGTGCCATCTCCTCTCGTCCGCCGTCTCCTGGCCCTTTCAGACCCTGAACTTGGTACCATTTCTCAGAAAGCTCTGCAGTGCTCTGCCCTGATGTTTGGTCTTTGATGCCAGTAGCGGGTAGTAGCATTTCACTTCCTCTTCTGTCTCCCACTGCTTAACTCTGTGCTCTCTAAGGGGGCACTTGTAAAGAGCCGCAGAAAACCATCTCAGTTCATAAAACTTCACTGAAGGCTTAGACTGAAGATGTGAGGCCAGAGCTGCTCTGGTTACAGCTCCTGAACAAAGGACTGTCGTCATCTATGAGTGTCAGATACAGTCAGAGGCAGGAATAGCATATGCCAACGCAGTGGCTAGTTAGCTGCTCTTCATCCCCAGGAAAGCCAACGCCTCGGGAGGAGAGACTAGTCACTAGCTGCCAGGGGAAGCCTCTGTCTGAGGTGAGGATGCCAAGAAGAGTCCTGGGTTTCCCTGAGAATTGGTCTCTGTTTCCTTCTTTGTGAACAGAGAAAGTTAGGACTATGCAGCAGGCAGAGACTCGCAGGGAAGAGAAGGATATAATACCAGGCAGAAATGAAGACAAGGGGCTAGAGAAGTGAAGCCTTCTTCCCAAATCTCCAAGTTAGAGCCCAGACTCTCCAGCTGCACGGCTCCTGAAAGTGCCGGTCAGTCCCCCATATTCTCCCAAGGTAGCATTGCCAGGGCCTGGAGCAGCCACCCTAACGGGCAGGTTGGACAGTACTTCTCAGGCCTGTTCTGGAAGCTTGGGAAGGTAAAATTCTAGTCTCCAGAGAAGGGGTTTCAGGGCAGAACTCAACATCGTATACATATATGCAAGAGTTCCTCAAGTAAGGAGTCTCCCTAACTTTAGGGAGCCCACATGGATGGGTGAGGGCACAGATGGGACCAGGCGAGGCAGCTTTATACTGAGAGGTACCACCAGAAGTCAAAACGGCAGGCCCAGGTTAGAACTCTCAGAATACATTGAATCCTATGGAAACGTTTACCATGAGGAATTGTCAGGATCCCTGACCTGAATCCACAGCTACAAGGCCAGTATTTGAAGGGAAGCATTGTCACCTCGGGCCATGATGGCATGCACACTGGAGCTGCTGCACCCACACCAGCTTGGACTGTAGAGCAGAGGAGCCAAAGAAACCCTGCCAAGGGCTGCACACTGCCAAGGTAGAAGGGAGTGCTACCCATCTCGAAATGTTTGGGGATCTAGAACGGTAATGGTGAGCCATCCCTTGGCCTAGAACAAAAGGGCTCACTTGGGTATGATAAGATGAGCAGAACAATGTAGGAACAGAAATGGTGTTGGGGCAAGGGACACCCCCGTCGGTCGCTCAAGGGGAGAGTGGCACAGCCCCGCTGGGCTCTGGGCACTTCCATGGCTTCCTTCCCAGAAGCCTGCTCCTGCGCTTAGAGAGGAGAGCGCACAGAGGGAGGGAAGGGCCGTCAGTGCCCCGGGCTGTCCAGCTGTAGGAATGGAGTCTCAGGTGGAGAAGAGAGGTGGGCCTGGTTCTTTCTACTGCTGCCATACACTGTCTGATCACACTGTGGTCCTGGACTTGAGTTTCTTCTGTCCTATAAGGGTTGGAGCATGTGAGCCAGGCTGGGTCGCCTCTTCACAGGCAAGCCACCCCTGTAGGGAAGGCGTAGCATATTCTCAGGACAAAGTCTTCCTTAAGGAGGTCAGAGCCCAGAGAGCTTCGGAGGGAAAGCAGTTGTGTCAACGGCTCTCGGATAGTCACCAAGGAGACTCCAGGGAACTTAGGACTCAGGGTGCCGTTTCCCTGGCAGTATCAGCCCTAGATTCAGAATGGCAGCTTTGACCATATCTCCCTGGGTACCAGAAGTCATTATTTAAAATCCCCCACTCTGGACCTCAGGCAGCAGCTGGCCTGGGACCCCTGACAAAGGTTTCTGGGAACCTGCTTTTGGAGTCACTTCTGTTAACCTGTCCTGTGATCTGATTTCAAGCCTAACTGTGAGCTGTGCAGTTTCTAGGTCCCGCTCCTTCCCTGGCCCCTTGAACACAAGCCATCACCCCAGCAGCTAATACTAAGTGTGGATCACAGAACAGCATTGCTGCAACTGGATGTGGGCACTGCCACAGGGGAGGGCCTAAGTAAAGGGTGGTTTGCAGTTACACTGCCTTGGGACTATGGGGAGGGAGCTTCTGGGAAGCCTGGGCTCAGAAGGCCTCAGTGGGTTGGCAGATTAGTGGTAGAGGTCTTGCCTAGAATGCACTGAAGAAAAATAAGCAATCAATTAATTAATTAAAAGACTCCAGTGGCTCCTAAGCAGAACTATCCTTAGTGTCTTTGTAAAACCAAGTTCCAAGTTGCACCTTGTGCCAGCTGGGCCTGGAGCCTGTGGGTTGGCTTTGTAGTGAGGTAGAGGCTGAGAGAGCTGGTGCTGGACAGAATGACCACCTGGACCTGGATGAGGGTGAGACCTCCGGTCAATGCCACATCTGCATCCGAGTGTAGGAAGGGCATCATAGCAGTGACACCTGTGTACATGGAAAAGCGTTTTCACACAGACTGCCTGATGTCTGGCCACTGAGAGAAGGAAGTGGAAGTCCCACAGTGGCCGAAGGCAGGAGTTAAGACTGGGTCTTCAGGCAGGGCCCGGAGCTGCCCCATTTCCTCTCCTCGCTCTGCAGCTTTATCTCTTGTGTGCTGCCTGTGTCTGAGGCACCAAGGCACTCTCAGCCCAGGCCCTCTCGGGGCATCTCCCATCTCTCCCTGCCTCAGGCCCCTACTTTGTGACCCGTATCCATCTGTATTCTGGGATATCTCTGCATAAGAGATAAGGCACCGCCTCTTCTGGGACACAAACACAAACTTAGTTGAATCCGACACCTCTGCAGCTTCTGAAAGGATAACCACCAAAGCCAGGTGCCTCACAGACACCCTGAGCACTCTCCAGATCCATGTTACCCTAGGCCGCTGTGCCGGCTGCTTTCATGTCAACTTGGCACAGTTAGAGCCATTTTGGAAGTGGGAACCTCACGAGAAAATGTCCCCTACCAGATTGGCAAGCCTGTGGTGCATTTTCTTGGCTGGTGATTGGCGTGGGAGGTCCTGGCTTACTATGGGCAGTGCCACTCTTGAGCTGGTGTTCCTAGGTGGTGTAAGAAGCAGATTAAACAAGAAGGAGCAAGCCAGTAAGTGGTTCTCCTCCATGGCCTCTACATTCTAGCCTGCAGGTTCCTGCTCTCAGTTCTTGCCCTGGGTCCTCTGATTAGTAACTACAAGCTGTAGGAAGAGATTAACCGTTTCCTGCCCAAGCTGTTTATGGCCATGGCAGTTAAGAAGTCCGGCTGAGACAGCCTTTCAGCATGAATCCACAGGCAGGCTGAATTCCACACCAGGTGACCGGCGCCCGGCCCTTCCTACCCTTGCTTTTCAGTTTCACAAGCATCCTTCCCTTCATTCCAGTCTCCTCCCTTGGCTGAGGAATTTGTACGCCCAAGGAGGAGCTAGAGCTGGCCAACCACAGCTCTGGGAAGGGATACTAGGAACAGGCTGGTGACAAGACAGGAAGAGAGCTGCTGCTATCCTAACAGGAAGTGGGTGCTTGAGTACAGCCCAAAGGAGGCTCAAGTAGTACCTTGGAAAACATTTAATACATGTGGAAAATAGCAGGTCCCTGGGTCATCACAAGATAACTTCTGTTCTGGGGAGCCCTTCCTATGGCCGAGCCTCCTGAACTCCACCCTAGGCTGTGGAAGAAACAGAAGCCACCCTCCCACTGTTCCTGTAACACAGTGCCTAGAGCAAACTCAGTACGAACCTGCTGCCTCAGCGAAAGGTCAGCTTCCTGTGCCGGCTCCCACCCTCAGGAGACCATCCTGGGATAAGCCCACCCAGGTGTCTATGACAACTCTTCCTCCAGCCTGGCAGGAGCTTCTGTTGAACTGAGGGACAAACAGCACAGAGGACAAAAGGCCCCTTTCTTCCTCACTCCATCTTCTGTCCCCTTTCCATCCACTCCCAGCAAGACCCAGAAAAACAAGCCCTCATGCGGCCACCTCCTCCCCCTCCTGAGAAACTTAAGTGTATCAGCCGCATCAGCCGCATTAAACACGATGGGTTTGTAAGGCATGAGTTGGCAGAGTTACCACGGCTCCCTTTGCCCTGAGGGGCACACTGCCTAGGACTGATGGAAATAAAACAGATTTCCGGTTTTGATACTTGGGAAGCAGGGGGTTGGAAGGGAGTAGGGGAGGAGCAGGGTGCACTGGGACTCTAGAGCTTTCTGACCCTCCGCTGAGAGCCCACTCCTCCCACCGAAGCTTCTGACTAGAAGTCGCTTTCTCTTTAAACCCTGAAGGAACCCAGCTGTTAGGCAGGGAGGGAATAGGCCCGCTTTCTGGGGATTGCTCTGGCCTCTGCATTTTCTAGCCTTGCTGCTAGGCTGCACTCAGGTTTGTTGGCTTGGAGACTCTGGGCATTTGGAGGAAAGTATCCAGACTCCGCCCCCAACGCCCTGGCCTCAAGCTATGAAAGGGAAGATGAAAATCAAGTCGTGGTCAGTATAGAGAAGCAGCAAGAATCCCCCCATGTGTGGTTCTGCTGTAGGTAGAAATGAAGGCAGGGGAGAAGGACGACAGAGCAGGAGGCCGAGCTGACGGGAGAGATGGAGCCATCTGCCCTGCCCTCAAGACAGGCGGGGGCGCAGGACACCTGGAGCTTGTGCCCCTGGCCCGTCTTGCACAGGCAGACTTGAAGGTATCACTTTGAGCCCAGGTTACCTTCCCAGGCACCTACTAGAGGTCTCTGGACCTCGGTGAGAGACAGAAAGAATCCACAGCCCTGATGCCAGACCATATAAATAGGTACAAAGAACTAAATGAGGCGGTGTTCTGAGCTGGGGATTTCCGCATAGGTGTAAGATGTATCAGGCAGAGCTATTCTTAACAGGAAGTACCCGATGAAGTTATCTAAGACCTGCTCCTCCTGCGACAGAAACAAGGCACTCAGGAGCCAGGACAGGGTTGGGGAGAAATACAAAAGCTGAGACACCCTCCTCCCCTGGAGACTGCCAGCTGAAGGGGACTCTGAATTCTCTGCTTGACACTGGCCAGCTACTCTTGAGGCGAGTGAGGGTAGACAGCCACTGGAGAGGCTGCAGTGGAGGGCGGAGGCTGGAGGCGGGCGCTCCAGCTGCCATCTCTTTCTGCTCAGCAGGTTTATAGTTGAGTGTGTCCCCCACAGGCCAGCTGTTAGCACTCTGCTGGTGGCCATTTTAGTATGGTGACATTGAGATAGTCAAGAGTATCTGAGGCTCCTACCTAGAGATCAGTCGTGCCCAATCTCCCTTTACCCGTCTTGGGTACCCTTCCTTACCTGTGCCCACTAGCCAAGGTTGGCCCCTGAAAATACCCTGCAGGCTAGCACCATCTGCCCAGCTGGTGAAAGAACATTCATTGACCGGAGCCTCTCCCTCCCTTCCAGACTGAGCACCCCTCCACACCAAATATCCCTGCTGGAGGACAGAGGCCTTTCTGCTTCTGCCTTTTGTCCCTCCCTAGAACAGGCCAGGCCTAAAGAAGGAGGGAGAGTGAGACTCCAGGGAGGTAGGCAGCAGTGTGATGGGCATAGCCCCCTCCCCAGCTGCCCTTGGGTTACAGGTCAGTGCTACCACACCCGCACGCTGTGATAAAACCAGTCAGGCCACAGGAACCATGCGGTAGCAACATGCCCTCACAAGACTCAGAGTCAAAGCCAGAAGAATCCAGGAAGGGGTCGACATGAATGTCCGGAGCTTGAGGCCGAGGCACCTGGGAAGGATCCGTGACAACACGCAGGGGGAGGGCTCATTTTACCTTGCAACTATGCTAGCTCGTACTTGAAGGATAAACGGGAGTGGGGCCTTTCAGCACGTTCCTGACGCCACATGTGGAGTTCAGACTGCCCAGTAAAGCACAGCAGGAGGAAGGCCTCCGTTCCCGCCTGGCTCTCCTCTTGTTCTAGATCAAGCTTTCTCCTGTCTGTCCTGGCTACATAGAGTAACTGGTGGCTCTGGAGTCACCCAGGGGCTCAGTGACCCCTTCCTCCCAGCTGCCTTGGGGCAGGGCTCCCTGTGTTGGAGCTAATGGATGAGTACCGGGGGGGCTGGGGGGGGGGTGACCCAGGCTCCCACCAGACGTCCAAGGATGGAGCCCTCGGATGTGTGACCAGTGGTGGTGGTTTAAGTGAAAGTGATAAGCAGGCTCACAGCCGCCAGGCAGGTGTGCCACAGCACCGCCAGCAGACACTGGCCCTCCAGAGAAGATCTCTGGACAAAGCAGTGCTGTCTCAACTCTGAGGGGAAAGCGACAGCCCCTCCCTTGAAAGCTCTAGAGACTTCCATTGGAGCAGCAAGAAGCAGCCATCACCCACCTAGGAAGCACCTAGAAGGCACTAAATGGTGAGGGGAAAAACCACATTCACAAGGTTCCGGGCTGTGCCTGATAGGCATAGAGCCCCAGTTGGGCCCAACAACCCATTGCTGTCAAGTGAGTTTCTTCCCAAACATCATATACATACACACACACACACACACACCCCCTAACCAGTTACCTCCTGCCATTCCCTGCGTCCTAGCCCTACATGAAGGACTTCTTACTGATAACAGAGACGTGGACTCATGTCTAGGTTAGCATAGGAGTGCCTTCACAGCCCTGTTTACGTTCCCTCCTACCCCCTCTCGGCCTTGTCCCCAGGCACTTTCCAGGCCATTGTCTCATGATGAATAGCACTTTAATATGGGTATTAAAAAATATGGGCAAATGTGTAATGCTTGCAAGCTGTGTTCCATTATTGACGCTATGCTTGAGAGCCAAGCAGGCAGCTCAAGCCGGGCTGGGACTCAGCAGAGAAGTGATGATGCAGCAGCCCTGCAAGGCAGCCATCTGCCAAGCCGCCCGTGGGCAGGGACATACACAAGACGCAAGTGATGAGGACAGACTCAGGCCAGAAAGCTGAATCCTGTGTCTAAAGTCTCCATTTTTCCCTCCCCATCATGTGCGTGACCAGCAGCGTGGTCCTCCCTGAACCAGAGACTACTCTTCTCTGCAAACTGCAAAAAACACAGGAAGACCTGCTCACTCCCAGGCTAGGCACATGGAATCTGTGGCTGCCTGTGCAGTCCTGTGATAGGATTTAGGGTTATCCTCCCCTGCTTCCTGACAGAGGAGATACAGGCATCCTGTTCTGACTTAATGCTCTCTCAAATATGTTCTCATTCTCTCTCTCTCTCTCTCTCTCTCTCTCTCTCTCTCTCTCTCTCTCTCTCTCTCTCCTCCCTCCCTCCGTCTCTCCCCTCATGCAGGCTTGCCTCCTAGCCTCTGGACTAGACAGAGCTGCTCCTCTTGCCCCGCCCTGTACTGTCCTGCCGTCTTGTGTTTCTGACACAGTGGCTCCACCCTTGCTTCCTTCCCCTTATCACAAGTCCTAGCTGAAGGTCTAGAAATACACACCCCCAGCAGGAGTCTTGGGAGCTGCTGGCCAGAAGAGTCCCCCGGGTTATCATCAGATGTCCAGAGCATCAGGAGGGCTGAAGGTCAGGCCTTGGCAGGGGCTTCCACTGTTGCCCTCTAGGGACCAGTTCCCGGCTTCCCACTTCCCACTATGACCTTTCACAAAGGACACACCTGGTGAGAAGATACTGTAGTTAGAACATAGGTAGTGCCTCCCAGAGGTAAAGATTTGGTCCCCAGGATGGTGCTGTTGGGAGGTCACTGGGAACATGCCCTTGGAGGGGATTGTGGGGCCTCAGTCTCTCTCTCTGCTTCCTGGCTTCTGGTGGAAGTGTTTTGCTCCACCCCCATGCTCCTGACATGAGAGTCATCCTTGACAAAAACCCAAAGACAGGGCAGGGAGCCTCCAGGCTTGCACTGGGACCTGCAGAATCACGAGCCAAAGAAACCTTTGCTGTTACTTCAGGTGTTTCATTACATTAGCAAAGTCGGGGGGGGGGGGGTGTGGGGGACGGAAACACACGGAAGCTCTGGAGACTTCGAGGGTAAGCTGGCCTCCCGGGGTCAGGACACAGGGCAGGGCAGCTCCGGGTGGGTGCACTTGGGGTAAGGTCAAGCCTAGATGTCAGTTCTCTGCTACCAGAGCATTTCCAGCATGCTGTGACCTGTCAGAAGTGGGGACAGTAGTCTCCATAGGCCTGTCCGTGGCCCTTTATTCTTTTTCCACTTTTCATGTGTAAAGGGAGCTTGTTTTTCATATGTGCGTGTGTGCACACACTCGTGTAGAGGCCCAAAGTTGATGTTGGGGATTGTCTTCAATAGCTCTTCCATCATACGCATTAAGGTGGGGTTCTTTGATCAAACCCAGAGCTTACAGATATGGCTAATCTAGCCAAGGTACTCTAAGGATTTCATTTCCATCTTCTGAGGCTTTCTATCACACATACCTGACATTTTCATGCATTTGGGGAATCCAGATTTAGGTCCTTGCACTTGCATAGTGGATACTGTAACCACTGAGCCACTTCCCAGCCTCTGCACATGAAACCTTTGAACAAAATGGGCACAGTCCCTTTGTGCAATAAAACCCAGCCGTGGTCTTAGAGCAGCCGCTGCGAGTCAGGCCCTCTTAGTTGGAAGCACTTGAGGGTCACAGGCAAGACCTTGCCTTTGTAGCTCGTAGTCTAGTGTAAGAGACCAAGCCTAGCAAAAGCACAGCTACAGTGACCAGCGCTCTGAAAGAAAATGACCTGCTCTTAGAGGCTGGCAGAGAAGGCGCCTCAGACACAGGCTTCCCCGGGGTGCAAAGTGGGCTTGAGACCATGGCCAGAAGTCAGCAGCATAACAGATTTGGTGAGGTCCACATCAGAAGGCCAGCCCAGAGGCCGAGGTGTCCCTAGCAAGGCGTGTCTAGCTGAGGCGGGAGAGGTTTTGTGCTTAGCCACAGGAGCTAGGCTCCACAACAGATCCAACAGGAGGCCATAGACAGGCCCTAAGAAGTGGAGAGGCTGGCTTGGGTTTGCCTTTAGATTTGTCAGAGCTGGTTAGGAGGAGCTAGAGAGAGGAGGCTCCGCCATGTGAGCTCATGCTGCTTTACCGAGGGCCAGGTGGGTCCCAGCACCCACCCACCCCAGGCTCTCACAGCCGTGAGTCTCCAGCCTCTACGGGCACCTATAAGAAGACACACATAATTAAAAATAATAAAAATAAGTATTTTTAAAGTAAAAAATTTTAAATGAGCAGGAGGTCAGACTGAGAGGTGTCTTAGGATTGACCCAGCAAGACACGGCTGGCTTCTTCCCGGGCAGTGGACCATTCCCAGAGGAGGCAGCGCTGAGGTGGGGTGCGCGGACAAAGCCAAGTGCATGGCTGGGCCAGGAGGAGGAGCTAGTGACCGTGAAGCTGGGTGGGCAGTGCAGTGGTGTTTACTGCTACAGGAAGGTGAGTCTGCAGGGACACCAAGAGTGGCACGGTGGTCCTGTGAAGCTCAAAATGCCTGGGAGACATCCACAGGGACTGTCCCCTCTGGAGTCCCTTCAGTGAGGCCCATGTGGAAGCCACTGACTCTAGGCCACTTTGAACATATTCATGGGACTGGAGCCCACTGGGAGACAAAGACCAGAGAAAGGGGGCGTGGCCGTCGGGTGAGGTTGGGAGGAGCAGGTGGCAACAAGACTATATACAGACGACTCTCATCCTGACCTGTAGAACCGTCAGCATTTCCCAGGTTCTCTGGGACAGCTGGAGACCGCAGTCCCTGCCTGCCCAAACCATCCCTAACCCACGCGCACACAAGTGCCCCAGGTGCCGGCTTCGGCAGTCCCAGCATGGCTGACCTGCGGTCCTTGGAACGCACTGCCTGGCAGCCACTCAGCTGCTGCTCTCTGTCATGGAGACGGCGGCAGCTGCGGGCGATGGACACTTGCAGCCATTTGTCAGTACTCCCTCCCCAGCCTGCTGCCCTTTTTGAACATTTCTGTGCCCTGGCCTTGGAGACAGGGCTCCTCCAGGGGTGCACGGGGATCGGAAGCACTATCTTAGTGCTACAGGAGGACTCCCACCTGCCTGCTGGCTGTCATCTGTATCCCAGAGGCTCTTCTCCCCAGGTGCCATGAACCGAACATTGTCTTCCCACCTGCCTTCTGGCTGCTCCCCCCATTTTAGATAGGTTTTGCCCCCCATTTAAGAAATAAATTGTTATGCTGACATACTGGGGTCACCTGGCTATGTTGAGACTACAGGGCTCCAAGGCCTTTGCCCATCCACATAGGAGTGGCCATTTATCAACTGGATGGGTGTGCAGTGGGGATTCAGTAACCCCTTGTTCATGGGTCCTCCCTCCTCCCAGCTCCACCCCCGCCCCTCGCTATGCCCAGACCTCATTTGGCTATCTTTCATGGTCTCTCCCAAGCCTGCTGGATCTAGGGATCTAGGCTGGACACATTTGGGGTTCATGGTTTTGCCTCTATATTACCAAGTGCTCTGGGGTTTCGGGCTGGAGCTGGGGGTGTGGCAGAATTGTTGCAAGTCTAGTTGCAAAGCCATGGTTGGTGTTCATAGTGAAGCAAGAAATTCAGCCCTGGTCAAGTCCCATACAAGACGTAGCTCCCAGGCATGATGCCTCAAAGGGTGGTTCGTGTCATTCAGTACACGACACCTTGAACCTCTGCCCCTTGTCTAGTTCTGTGGTGTTGCTTCCCTGGTACAAGGACAGGGGTGGGCAGAAGACGTTATCACCAGACCAAAGACCATGTGGACAAGGTACCGTGATCACTAGCCCCTGTCCAACAGGAAGCAGGCACACTTAGCTGCTCACTGCCCCTTGCCCACCCCTGCTCTACAACAGGCCCCTTGCAGTCCAGCCTCAGTATGTGTCCAATCTGCTGTTATTTCACTTTGCCCCAGGGATCCTGGGAAACCTGCTTTTCCTCATTCTCTAGGTTCCTCTCTCTAACAGAGACTCTTTCTTAGAGCCCGGTTCTTACCCCAAGGCTCTTACTAAGAAACGTGCGGGGCGGGTGGAGCCAGGCACCACTGTGGTCCAGTCGCTTTTCCTCCCTATGCCCACAAGTGCCGCTGGGCACAGCAGCCTGCATCCATCCCTTTAAGTAAGGCCAGAACTGAACAGCACAGACATTCCCACCCCAGGAGACTTGTGTGTGGAGACATTCTCAGATGAAGTCTGGAGAGAAGATCTAAGAGGGGCAGAACCACCTTGGTGTGGGGAGGCGTTGTTGATGTATATGGGAGACACACATGATATAACTTACAGACATGTTGCTATATGTGAAATCCCAGGAAGGTATCTCAGCGCATTCCTAGTAGCCAGAGGCCTGACCGTTTTCTGGGGGAGGAGGGGCACAAATAGAGTTCGTGTGCCATGGTTTCTAGGTCAAGGTAAGATATTGGGAAGTAAAGAGATCTTCTGCGTGTTGCTGCAATCCCTGGGGTCCTCTTCCCATGCACACCCCAGCACTGAGGCCCCTGCAGTCCTGGTAAAGATCAGGTTCCTCTAGGACCCTAAAAACCTCCGGAGGGTAACCTTCCCTGGCCTGTTTTCCAGGCAGCTCTGCCTCCTGCTGAATGCAGAGAACATCTTCCATTCAATGGCAGACATCCTGCTCCGGGAAGAGGACCTCAAGTTTGCGTCCACCATGGTGCACACCCTCAATACCATCCTGCTCACCTCCACCGAGCTCTTTCAGCTGAGGAACCAGCTCAAGGACCTGAGGACTCTGGTACTGCCCTCTGACCCCAGCGTTAGGTACCCAGCTCACTCCCCAGCTGATCCCAGGAGAAGATGGGTAAACTGGAAGTCATGGCTGCCCAAGGCTAGGTCCACATGCTCTTCCCCATTCCCCCCCACCATTCACTGTCCCTTCAGAAACAGGCTCTGCTGGTTCTGGGATGCTCTGCTCAGCAAAGTCCCTTTCTCATGGTAAAAACTGAAATATTGCTGGAAAACAAGGGGTTAATTGCTCCCCCTGTGTGCCTCCCTGCTCTGGCCCTTCTCCCAGCTGGACACATCTGTCTCACAAAATGCCTATCATCATAAATGCATCAAAATGCATGACACCCCATTGCTTCCTGTCCCAGGCCTTGGGTTAGGGTGCCCAAAGGTTGGTCAGAAAGAGCAGTGATTGCCAGGAAGCCTGGGCTTCCCTTGGCTTACAGGGGCCGGTGCCATCTGAGTGCCAGGGACTTCTTCCCAGTCTGGGTTTGGGTCACTGTCCCTCTGCCCCCTGCCCAGCATGGCCCTACCTTCAACCTCTTCCTGGGAGTCTCAGGGCATTTAAGCCCATGTCTGTGAGGACATCTGAGGCCAAGTGGTTTGGAATGGTCCAGGCCACAGCTCTGCCTTCCTCCTGTGGTTCCTTGCAGACATTTACAGAAGCCTGAAGAATTTTCCTCAGGCTCGGGCTCCCTCAGTGTGGGCTCGTCTGCGGGACTAGTTTCCTGGTGTACTGAGAGCTTGAGGTGGACCTTGAGGGAAGATGGGATTTAAGGATGGAGAGAGGAGCCCGAGCCCAGAGGAAACTTCTTCCCAGCCCAGGCTCTGGGATCACAGAGTTCCAAGAGACAATTACTGTCATTTTGCCAGTGGGAGAAATGGCAGCTTACAAAGGGTAGGCTCACTTCTGACTAGGGCCTTGCTGCCACTATCACGTGGCTCTGTGAGGCCAGGAGGTAATGACAGGGTCTAAGGAGCTGTCAGCATTTCCTTTGTGACAGCTCGTTCCCAGCTGGGCTGCCAAACACAGCCCAGTGCTGAGCTGGCATCCCAGCTGCCCCCAAGAGCCCCACGCCACAGCCCCTCAAGGTCCTTCCCTTAGGCCCTGTGAGGACCCAGTGACAGGGAGTCAAGCCTTCTAACTGCTTCGCCTCTCCCCCAGGAAAGCCAGAACCTCTTCTGCTGCCTGTACCGCTCCTGGTGCCACAACCCAGTCACCACCGTGTCCCTCTGTTTCCTCACCCAGAACTACCGCCATGCCTATGACCTCATCCAGAAGTTGTATCCTCTCATTGTCAACCATCACCCAGGGAGGGACAAGAGTGGCCCTCCCGCCATTTCCTGTGTCCACCTTCCAGGGCTTGGGACATCACCAAGGCCTCCCACCAGGAGTGCTGTGTGCGGTGGTGTGTTCAGGAAGGAGCTGTTAGCAGCTCCTTTTAAAGGCCCCTTTAGACCTCCTGAAGGGGAGGAAGGCCTGGAAAAACTTGGGGAGTGGAGACCAGCTGAGGTGCGGCCTACCTCCTCCCTTAGGAGAGAGACAGGTATCTCCTGCTAGCCTCTCCACACCAACTTTTTTTTGGATGGAAAAGGCCTTAGTATGAGAACACGTGGGGGAAACCCGCAGGGGTGGCTTACATGTCTAAACTTTGGAAACTTCCTGAAGGACCAGGAGCCCAGCACACGTACATGGGATGCATAATGGCCTGCCTCACCAAAAGGCACCACAGACCTAGGATTAGAACAGTGTCCAGGATGTAAGGCTCACTTCCTGCTGGGACGGGATAGAAGCCGGGCATGAGGGCTTCAGGGAAGGGGCAAGTATTCTCGCATGGCACCCTTTCACAGCTTAAGTCTGCCTCAGCCACACAAGACAGAGCCCACTGGCCAGTTCTAAGCTTCCCTGGCCTGCTAAGGGGATGTCCTCTTAGGCAGACAGCAAGAGCCTCTCCTGCCCAGCTGCACAGTCACACTAAGTGTCTTCCTGGGCCCAGATAGGCAGAGGAGCACTTCAGGAGCAGAACCCATGCAAAGTACCCATGCTAAAGGAATAGCTGGGCCACACCCCAGTTAGAGGGACAGAAAAACAGATTGGATATATGTCCTTCATGTGCTAAATCCCACTTTGAAAGACCCAGACGTTCTGAGTTCGAGGCCAGCCTGGTCTACAGAGTGAGTTCCAGGACAGCCAGGACTACACAGAGAAACGCTGTCTCGGAAAAAAAAGAAAGACCCAGACTGCAGTGGAAACCAGGTCTGGGGAAGGGACGCACGGAATTCTGCACCCAAGCTCAGGCTCCCTGGAGTCCATCCTTTGCCACTCCTTGGGCAAAACACTCCCAGTAAGGAGATTTTCCTTGACTGTCCACTCAGTGGAGACCTGGAAGTCACAGTGGATTTTCTCACAGAGGTGGACAAACTGGTGCAGCTAATTGAGTGCCCCATCTTTACATGTAAGATCCTGTCAGGGCCATAGATCTACCTCGGCCTTTTGTTGGCCTGGAGACAGAGCGGGAGGGAGGGATCCAGTTTCAGATACGACTCTTAACTGAGCTTAGAGAGGGAAAGAGGGTATTGAGCGTAGGAGTCGTCGGGAATACAGTATCTGGGAAGGTGGCGATTGGTGATAAGCAGCCAGCTGGAGTGGGATGGGGTGCATGGCATCAGAACTTAGTTCTGTCTGTCCCTCAAAATGGACATACAGACAGGTTAGTGCTGACGTGAACCCATCAGGATGTTAAAACCAGACCCTGCCCTGGGCTGTCCCTAGCTGCCCCTCCCCAGCCTGCTGCTTCTGCCCCGACTTTCTGGGGTTATAGGTATTCCTGCTTGCCCAGGAGCTGGCATGTGCCAGGAGCCAGTGGGCGAGAGCTGCCTGGTGAGTAACACCCAGGCTAAATGCAAAAGCAGCGGCAGCCTGGGCAAGCATAGCTCTTGGCGCCTCCACACATGCAGCGCCTGCTCCCCAAGGCAGGCAGCACTCCAGGTAACACGTGTGTTTACAGTGTAGTGGAGAAGCCAGCGGCAGCCCTGGCTCTAGCCACCTTCCTAGCCTAGGTAGCCACTTGGGCCTTTGTTCCTTGGCAGCATCTCTGGCCTTTACCCTGGGACCCAAAAACAAATGCGGGGCTCAGGGATTCCCCCCTCCCCCAACTCCCTCACATTTAAAGGACCAGCTGCTCTAAGCAGCAGGTGCTGCTGTGACTCAGGCCCTGGAGACAGCAGAACAGGAGAAAGACCTCAACCTGTCCAAAACATGCCCTGCCTAGCATCTCACTTCCTGAGGGCCCCACAGGGTAGAAGGATTCACTTGAAGGCAGGCCTAAGCTAATCAAGAGGAAGCCCTGAGCAGCTCGTCCCGGGTATAAGGTGAAGAAGGGACCGACAGCAAGGTGCTAAGCGAGCCAAGCTTCCTCAAGCCCAACAGGAAGGAAGACCCGGAAGGAGGTTCAGGTTCTCCACAGCTGTGTACATGGTAAAAAGCTTTCCTAGTCAGGCAGTGGAGGCACACACCTTTAATCCCAGCACTCAGGAGGCAGAGACAGACATATCTCTGAGTTTGAGCCTAGCCTAGTCTACAGACTGAGTTCCAAGACATCCAAGGCTACACAGAAAAACCTTCTTGAACAAAACAGTTAGCCTCTGCACACACCTTGCAGATCAACTCTTCTGTAACTCCAGCAGATGTTCCTCCTTGTTCCTACTGCTGACTAAGCATCTTCCAGTGCAGCTCAGTCTTCACAGAGCCTGCCTGCAGCCAGCATCTACTCTCACCAGCCCTGGGCTTCTGCGCACCCAGATACAAGTGAGGGCTCACACACGCACTTAGGTGTGATGAGTGTCTCACAGAACTCTAGGAAGCACAACTGTTAAAAGACACCACAGTGGAAATGGGGGAAGAGGAGAGTGCCCCTCTCCTAAGCCAGTCCTGAGTTCTTATGGGAACTTAAGCATGGTTGGTTTCCCTGGGTCATGGCGATCCGCTGACCCTTCACCTCATCAGCATGGAAGACTTTGTTTTAGAGACTCTGAGGACTGTAGGATTCTGTACTGGGAAACTTGGATGGATATCAGATATGTATGTTACAGTATCATAGGTGCTGGGACTTCTGCCTCTTGGGATAAGAGGAGGCACTAAGAGGCCACCCAGTCCTCTGCTACCTGGCACCAGGCTCAGGCTCCCAGCATCCTCCCAGACCCCTTGTTCTACTGGGAGGCAAGACCTCGCTCCAAGACTCAGGTTTACTCTCTGAAAGGTGTGCCTCATTGTCTACAAATAATCTCTACCAAGGGTTAGGATGTGGGCAGAGCAGTATTACAGAGGCCCAGGAGGGAAAGGAGAGCCTTCCCACAATCTGGTCTCCCTATCGGGCCTTGGGTAAGCTGTAGCCACCTTGGGAGCAGCAGGTAGACTTCTAGGATTGACACAGATGCTGGGCAGAGGACGAGTGGCCTGCCCTTGCAGGGGCGAGGTGGTAAGTGCCTATGTCTAAGTTGGATATCCAGATCACCTCCAGGACACTGGGCTCTGATGTGCATGCACCTCACTACACACAAAGGCATTTCCCCATCAGCCCTCCCTTAGCAAAGCCCTAATCCACTCTCTCTAGCTCATCCTATTTATAGCTCACGTGCTGGCACGTGCAGCGCCAACTGGGGAATCTGTTACGCTACAAGCCCCCAGCCCCCAGCCCTCATTATAAGGAAGCAGCTGAGCCTAGGGAGGAAGGTAGGCTTAGCCCAACAGCAGGTTTGGGGATCTTAGGCTGAGGGGGCTGCTAGATAGGTCAGTCAGATGGGTGGGTACGTAGGGAGAAATTGGGTCATGGAAATGGCTAACCTTCTCTGAGAGAAGGGAGCCCAGGCCTGGCTGCCGGCGGGGTGGGAGGGGCAACTGCTTAACTCTAAGGCAGGTATGTCTCAGCCTAGCAGTGCTAGCTCCAGGATGCTTCCAGTTCTTTCCCAGATAGGCTGAGGCAGGGGATCTGAGCTAGTGTATTCTAGAGCAGGGCCAGGATCCCTGACCCCTGACTTGTGCCCTGCTACAGATCTACGCCTGCAACTGCTGGACGTGAAGAACAATCCGTACCTGATCAAGGCCCTGTACGGCCTGCTCATGCTGTTGCCCCAGAGCAGTGCCTTCCAGCTGCTCTCTCACCGGCTCCAGTGTGTGCCCAACCCTGAGCTGCTGCAGACAGAGTGAGTGCGTGCTAGCCCTGCACTGCCCTCCAGGCCTGTTCCATGGGAGAGCCAAAGGGGTCACTAGGACCCTGCCTTACCCTCTGTCCTTTAGCCTTCTTCACTCCTCAGCTGCCTTTCTATTGTCTGCAGATCCCAAAATGGAGGGTCTGGGAATGTTTAGAGGGCAGAAATATATAGGCATGCTTTCCCAAGCAGGCTGGGGGAGGCTTAGACCAGGCCTAAGTTTGAGACCTTTGCCCAGCATCAGTCCCTGGAGAGAGGAGCCCAGACAGCCAGATAGAGCCGTGTTGGGCACCTCACAGGCTTAGATACCTTGCTAAGCCATTCTATGAGATGCTCAAACTTGGCCCTCTGAATGCTCCCGCATCATCAGGACCTGCCCACCATCATTCCAGAGGAATAGGAAACAAGAACATACCTGTTCCACTCTACTAGGGACCTGCTCTCAGGAAGAACATGGCTGGGTTGCCCAACCTGGCACCCTCTAGGCAAGGGGTTCCAAGCTCCCACCCTGAGCCCTCTGCTGGCCCTGGCCCCACAGCCTGTTGGGCTGTGTCTATATTTGGTAACCCTTGGAGGCTTTGCCTCATCCACAGGCATTTGGCATCGGAGATGGAAAATTTCACTTGTCAGGTCACCATGGAAACAAGCAGAGCCACTGAGAAGATTTACGCTGAATGGAGTGCACCAGCTTGCATCAGCTGCCCTGTGTGTCTAGAGTTCCCTCCTAGGCCAGCAGAGCCGGAGCCGCTCAGCAGGCCTGGCGCCTTACTGCAGTGATGGCCTCAGGCAGACAGCCTCAGGATAAGCCTGCTGGACTCGGGTCTCTGGTGGCCCTGTGTCTTCCAGGCCGGCCTTATAGGTTGTCCTGCCTGCTGCCTGGTGCACCCTCCCTGCCCCTTTCCCAGTCAACCTTGTGCTGACTGTGTCTCATCAGCCCTGGGTGTCAACCAAGTGAACTCTGATGTGTTTGGGGAGTGCAGCCAGGGTTCAGGGACATTCCTCCCAAATGGATATCTCCTGCTTCTGAGAGTAGAAAGATCTTAAGGTGACAATACACCTCCTCAGCCTGACGTCTACCTTGACCCGACAATATCCAGGTAGGCACTGAGGGAAGGAGGAAGGGAGAAGGGAGCTGGGAAAAGGGGGCAGGCCTCAGGCCAGGAACCCTGCTACTTCCCAGAGCCCCTTTCTCTTTTGGCAATGTCTTGTCTGAGGAGGGGAGGGAAGGCTGTCTGAGTCAAGGCAAGATAAATCCCCAGAAAGAAACTAGGTAAAAAGATTTCCTCAGGAAAATCTTGAACCCAAGGAATGAGTCTTCTGTGTAGAAGACGCTAATGTGGGTCCAGTGGCTGGTTTGAGGCCTAGAGTGGCATCTGGGCCAAGTTCTCCGTAACTTTGCTGTGTGACCTCACACGGACTCCATACCCTATCTGGGCCCCCAGTTACTTGGTCTATGCATATGTGTACTGAGTGGGCAGGCGGTGTGGGGTAATCCCAGCCTTCTAGCTTCTGCAGGCCTAAGAAAGTTGAATATAGACACAGCATGGGTACAGTAGGTAGGGAGGGACTTCAGACTGCTCGAGGACGAGTCATGTTTCAGGGTTGGGGTGCAGAGGGGCAGTTCACACTCTGGAAAGGGGCTGTGGCAGCCCCAGCCGAGGGTGGGGCAGGCAGCTGGCGGGCAGGCAGCCTGCAAGCAGAACAGCTGGGGAGGTTTTCACACTCACCACTCATCCCTGCCTGCATTCTCACTAAGGGTTGGGGACCATAGGCCACTCTCAGACTTTCTAACCATTCCTGAGTGAGGTAAGAAGGATCCTCTAAAAGAAAAGCTAGTGGTTGCCGGGCGGTGGTGGCGCACGCCTTTAATCCCAGCACTTCGGGGGCAGAGGCAGGCGGATTTCTAAGTTCGAGGCCAGCCTGGTCTACAAAGTGAGTTCCAGGACAGCCAGAGCTACACAGAGAAACCCTGTCTCGAAAAACCAAAAAGAAAAAAAAGAAAAAAGCTAGTGGTTGATGGACAGGTAGGATGGCAGGGGAGAGAGCCAGCTCCAGCCTTGCGAGCCGCCATCCACCCTGCCGGCCAGGTGTCCCTGTTACCTAGTGCCCGAGTGTTGGGAAGAAAGCATGCCGCTGTGGTGGGTAGGGAGATGCTTGTAATCCCAGCACTGGAGAGGGAAAGGCAAGAGAGTCATCAGTTCAAGGTGTTCTTGGCAGTAAAGGCCAGCCTGAGGTACATGAGACGCTGTCTCAAGCAAGCAGCAAGCTGGTCGTGATGGCTAGGAAGGACCCCTATCATGGAGGAGACACAGCGCTTCCCCAGCCCCCGGTCTGGGTACCTTGTTGTTCTAGTTTGCTTTCTATGGCTATGACAAAACACTGACCAAAAGCAACTGGGAGGAAAGGGTTTATTTCATCTTACACTTCCAGGTAATGGTCCAGTTACTAAGGAAGTCAGGGCAGGAACTGAAGAAGAGGCCATTGTAGCGTCCTTGTTTGCTCTGTATGTTTTGTTTGGCTTGCTTGCACAAGCCAGGACCACCTGTCCGTGGGTAGCCCAACCTACATCAATCATTAATCAAAAAGTGCCCCACATGCATACCTACAGGCCATTCTGCTGCACCAATTGCTTCATCAAGGTTTCCTCTTCCCATGTAACTCATCCGAGAACATCCTTCAATTCCTCAGAATAGTCCTTCTCTGGACCTCTGTCCCCACATTTGCTAATGGTGTTGTTATGGCAGCATGCAGACTGATGGGCACACTTCCCACCCTATCCCCAGTGTCGTCTCTATGGCTTGGATAACAGCCACACCCTGGACCTAGGAATACCTGTTCTAAGTCCCTCTGTCCCCTTAGGAGTTTGGTTGTTTCCAGGACAGCAGTACCTCTACCAATAGCTGCTGGGCCAGAGAGGCTCCTTCCCTCATTCCCAGGAGGCCACCAGCAGCAGAAGCCCCCAAATGACAACCAAGTGGGCATCACCAGGCCACTTTCACTCCCCAGCCAACAGTAACCAAGTCCTGGCTCAGGAGGCAGTGGCTCAAGGCCCAGGAAAACATTGGCCACAGATGCTGTCGAAGATGTTTTCAGGCAGTGTGTGTCCTCCTCAAAAGAGGAAAGGAGCAGCAGTGTAGGCCGGGGTGTGGGGGTAGACTCGGGTTCCCAAAGCTGCATCTGGGAGCAGTTGTGCCCTGGTCCTATCCTGAAACTCAGCAGGCCACAGCAGTGCTTTCAGGCTTAAAGCCATTGGTTTTTCTCACCGGGGAAGGTGCTGTTGTGGGAACTCTGTTGTGTCTCCTTACTCTAGACAGAGCAGCCAGGTGTGCCAGACCTTGGGCTCCTGCTCTCAGAGTGATAGAGCTGGATGTAGCTACCTATCTCATACCTGAGCCGGGGCAGGACACCAGGCAAGTTTCTTCCATGTCATATCAGGAGGAACCTTACACTCAGGCCATGACATGTCTCCTGTGGCAGCCTCTTTTACAGACTAGGAAATGGAGATCCGTGTCTAAGGTCAGATGTCTAGGCAAGCCTGCTTATTCCGTTTCCTCAGCTGCTGTCAGCACCACCCATGCCGGGGCCTCTTCACCAACCCAAAAGTCCCAAGGAGTCTGCCTAGCTGAGCGGGTCACAGTCTTCATGAAACCCTTTGCCAGGCCTCTAAGCCAGTGCGCCAGAATGGAGTGTGGGGAACAAAATAAGGATCTGCTGGAGGGACAGTTAGGAGGGGGACAGGGACCTGAGTGGCAAGCTGAACCCAGCTGATGTGAGGCAACAGGATTGGTCCAGGAGCTGGAAGGACCGTGTACACCGTACACTGCTGTGTACAACAGCTAAGGAGAAAGGCGGCCACAGGAGTGTAGGTGGCTCAGCATGTCCTGTGGTAAGACAAGCTCTTCCCTGGGAGCAGGTAGTGATCGCAGGCCTGCCAAGTTGTGGGTCCAACAGAGAGTCTTCGCCGATCCCAGCTGTCTGCAGCCTCAGCCGTGCTGCAGAGAAAAGGCTGGGCTACCGCCTCCCCCTTCTCCCCAGACCCTGTTCCAGGCCCCAGCTGCCTTCCTGGCTGGCTGCTAGCCCTGGCCCTCACCCCAAAGGGAGCCACTGGTAAACAGGAAATGCTTCCCCATGCAATGCCTGCTCCGGGCGCCATCAACAGCCCACAGGCTGAGACACATCCAAGCAGTGGGTTGGCTGTTCCCACCAGCTGCAGGGAAAGGGGGTGGACATGGGACCCTAAGCACTATGGGTCTGGCTGCTGGGAAGATGTTGGTGGGCAAGGACCCACAGATGCCCGGAGGCTGAAGCCCACCAGTACCTTCCATAATGCTGACACTGACTGACTGGCTTCTGTCCATCTTCCCAGAGACTGTCTGAAAGCTGCCCCCAAGTCCCAGAAAGGTGACTCCCCCAGCATCGACTACACAGAGCTGCTGCAGCACTTTGAAAAAGTCCAGAAACAGCACCTGGAAGTAAGACACCAGCGCAGTGGGCGTGGGGACCACCTGGACCGCAGAGTTGTCCTCTGATGTGCCTAGCATGGAAAAGGGCCTAGTGGCCTAAGACGCACTCAGGGTCTCTAGGCTGAGGCCACAAGGAGCCCCAGAACCTGCCTCCAGCAGGGCTGGACCCAATCACCAGCCGGGGGGGGGGGGGCAGTATTGGCTCTGTCAGCCCCTGCTCCTCCCAGCAGAATGCCTGGACCCCAGCACTGTCAGCTACACCCCGGCCTGGGACCAATGGCTTCTCTCCTGAGTTGGACCACAGCCTCAGAATCCAGAAGCAGCCTCTTTCTAACCCGAGTCTGTGAGAAGAGCTTGACCTTGGCCCCAGATCACTGGCATGGTGTGTGTGCATATGTGCATCTGTGTGGATAATGCACAAAGACCTCTACAGAACCATGTCCACCCCTGCCCCAATAAAGAAATGACAGAATCCTTAACCTAGCCTGCCTGCTCCTTCTCTGCTAGCACCTGTGCCTAGCCTGGGGCCACACCTATCCTGGAAAGCCAGCTTCGTTTTGGGCCCTGATGGGCATGTGAATCGGGGCCAATTCTTCCCAAGACCAGCACCTTCCTCCTGGCCTTACTCTCATTCCTTAATACTGCTTTCTGATTCCCTGTGCAATGTGGATGTCCCCATAAGCAGGCATGGCACAGCAGGCCACTGCAGATCACTGAGCAGTGGGAGGAAATCAAAGATAGATGCCCCAGTCTTTGACTTAGCTCAAAGAACCTCTGCGTCTGTCACCTAGCTGTGGGTTCTAGTGAACTCCTAATTGCCTGCTGTGGCCCTTTAGTTGCCAGGAGCTTGTGCCTGCTTTCCCCTGGAGCCCTAACTATGTGTCCCCCATGAGAGTAGGTTCACCTGGAGTCTCCTGGACGACAGCAGTACTTGTCCTCTCCCACGTGCACATGCGTGCATCCCCACACACTACACTCTGCAGGTTCAACACAGACCCCTACTCACGAGGAAGTTGGGCCGGGACACCATCACTATTTCCACCCCCAATCCAGGTGACACCGGCACTACTTAGAAAAGGAACTGAAGGACATTTGTGCAGGAGGGTTGCACTTTATGGATGGTCTGTGGTGGACAGCTCCAGTGCGGCCAGTTCCCGTTCCCCTCTGCGCGATGCTCGGTACTACTCATCAGGCCAGGGTGCACTAAGGATCGCATCCGCAGCGGGTTTCATCTTTGTCGAGCCCAAGGCCTTGAAGGTGCAAACCCGGGCCGCTCCCGCCGAAGGGTTGGGGGCTGGCCGGGCCCCGCCCCTGCACCGCCCGGACCCGCGGTGGCGCCCGCTCCCGCCGGGCCCTCTTGCCCGACCAGTCTGGCAGCGCCAGAGCTCGGATTTCAAAGCCCTGGTTTCTGGCCGTGAATGGGCCCTCGCCCGCCCGGCCTTTCCCACAGCCCCCTCCCGTGCTCCCTCCCCGCGGCCCTCCCTCCGCCGCGCCCACGTGACGCCCGAGCCTCGGCAGCTCGGATTACCGCCGCCGCTGCTCCAGTGCCCGCGCCGAGGCTGCGCTGCGAACTGCCCGCGCCGCGCCCCCAGCCCCACCGAGCCATGGCCCGCGCTGCCTACCCACGGCCCGCAACCCCGGAGCGCGGCGCGGCCGGCCGCTGAGAGCGCGGCCCCGAGGCGGGAGCCCCGGCAGGGCCTCGGAGCAGCGCCCGCGGCGGTCCGGCCCCTCCCCTGCACGGCTCCCCGCGCCCCTTGCGCGCCCTGCCGCGGCGCGCCCGGCCCCAGCATGGAGACGGCGGAGAAGGAGTGTGGCGCCCTGGGAGGGCTCTTCCAGGCCATCGTCAACGACATGAAGGTACCCCGGGCAGGCTCGGGTCTCCTCTGAGGGACGAGTGGCGGGCAGTGGTGTCCTGCTATGGCGTGTGTGTGTGTGTGTGTGTGTGTGTGTGTNTGTGTGTGTGTGTGTGTGTGTGTGTGTGTGTGTGTGTGTGTGTGTGTGTGTGTGTGTGTGTGTGTGTCTGTGTGTCCTACTGCGCCCGCCTTGCGCCCAATGCCTGTCTGGGTCCGAATGGTGGGGGTGAGTGCTCGCAGGTTGGGGTGTCCGTGAGATCGCCCCGTAGGATCCAGACCCAAAGCTGTGCATTCGCAAGCTCTCGGTCCCCCAGACCCCTAAACTGTGAATGGGGTTTGTCTTTAGGGACCGACCTTTAAGGCCCTTTAACGGATCCAAGGTCTCTCGGGCCTCCGCCCCCTTCCACCACAATGCCCCCCCACACACACATACCCCAACGCCCCGAAGCCCAGACAATGCTGTCACCGCCAAAGCAGGAAAAAAATAATAAAGAAAAAAAAACTGTTAACTCTTGCCCCGCCAGCCTCGGGCCTCTGCATGGATGCAGCCCCACCCCCAAGCCCCCCACCCCCCACACATACACGCACCAACAGCTCCAGCAAGCTCCAGTACTCCAAACCTCGGGTGGGGTCGTCCCTGCAGCCCGAGGGTAGGACAGAATCCACCTTCGGGAGGAGGAAGGCTGTGTGTTGGCTAAGCAATCTGGGGAGGGCTTTCAACAACCCCCACTTCCTGATCACTCAAGGTCAGACTGAGCAGGCACCCCTTTCAGATGGGGAAACTGAGGCCTGGGGATGGCTCAAGGTCATACGGCGACCACTGGATCCTGCTTCTCGGACCTCAGCCCTTACTATCCATCTGGTAATTTACTGAATTCTCCCTCGCCCCAAAAGAGGCCAGTATTTGACAAGGCTGCTCCAAACTGCCGAGGCAGGGAGAGCGCCATTGGCAGGGTAGGAGTTCCAGTGTCCCTGCCCTGCGCTGTACCCCTTGGTCTAGGGACAGGATGGAAAGCGGAAGAAACTAGGCCCTGCACTCCTGAGCCTCCCCACACCCTCAAGCTTAGCAAGAACAAACCAGAATCCTACCAGACCTTGGGGGGGGGGGTGGAGTCCATGTACAGGTACACCTACCCAAGGGCTCCAGAAAAATGCTTTAGGAAAGTGGTGCCTTGCAGAAAGGCAAGAAGTTGGGGCTCCCCTCCCGGTACTGCTTGGTGAGGAGAGGCATCTGTCAGATACCTGCCACCTAAAAAGGCCTGAAACCCTTACAGGTCTGGGACTTGTATACTTTCCCCTGGGATTACACACACACACACACACACACACACACACACACACACACACACCTATCTCTGGCAACTCCACCTGAAGCCTCATGCTGTCCCTCAGCACACTTTACCTGTAAGCATTATATCTCGGTACCAGCATCCCTCTCTAAAACCCAGGCCACCTCCCCTCGCTGGCGCTCCTGGGCAGGCAGAGGGTGGGAGCCTCCCGCACTGCCTCCCACTGCAAACACTGCAGCAAGCAGCCGCTTCTGCCCAGACGAGACAGCAGGACTGTGTCCTCCATTTCTGCCCGTTGCAAGGAACTCCGTTGAGATACAGGTCCTGCCTCAGCAAGGAGCTTGAGCTAAGTGGCAGGCAAGATTTCTAGATACGTGGGGCCAGGATGGAAGAGACTTTACCAAGTACCTTCATAACACATGTAGGGTGCCCCTGTCGATGACAAGCATGTATCAGGGACCCTGAAAGGACCAGCTACCTGCACCGATTGACTGGACTTTAAAAGATACTTCTCACTGTCTCATTCAGTGACCACCCTCAAGAAGTTCAAGGAGACTCAGATTGCCTGAGGCTGACCCCCAGTGACCTCTCCACCACTCTCTCTGGAGCCACTAGAAAGCCCCAACCCTCCCCTGAGGGATGGCCTGGGACAGAAGAGGGTGCAAACCCAGGGGCTAAAAGGGCCCAGGAGAGCTAGTTAGCTTGCCCTGCCTTCTCTGCCTCAAGCCAGCTGAACTCAGAGACTTGAACTTGCCTGAACCCCTAGGCCTAGTTGACAGAGCCAATGGGATCCCCATATCCCGCTATCCAGAAAGTGGGCTCATCCTAATCCTGAGTGAGGAGTGTCACACACACAGACACACAGGCTCTGGCCATGGGGACAGGCTCCTGACAGAGAGGTGGGGCTTTTGCCCTTAGCAAGGGCTCCCTGAAGTCTACACACAGGCCCTGGTTTTACAGCTGAGGAAACCTGGGGCTAGGGGTGCATACCCAGGGTTACCCCTAAAAGCCTTTTCTGAGACTAGATCCTGGGTTGCTCACACACACCCCAGCCACACCAGTCTCATCCTGGCCACATGAACACCTCCCCTCTGCTCCAGAGCGGTCGCCGTGCTTGTGGCCAACCTGGTGTCTCCCCCTTTCTCTCAGTCCCTGTCACCTCCCCACACAGAAGTGTATGTAGTTGTTGCTCACCCTGCTTCTCTAAAAACAGGGTCCCTTCATCCTGACACGTCAATACCCTAGGGCCTCAGACAAATCAGCTAACCTCGCTGAGCCTCCAGTTCTCCATCAGGAAAATGGAGCAATAGTGAGCTTCATTCGGGAGAGTCCCTCAGGAGGTGGGGGAGATGCGTGAGCCAGGACTTGGTGCAGAACACCTGGCCAGCAGATGCAGTTCCCATGACTAGTGATGACACTTAGGGGCTTGAAACCTGGGCCAGGTGGGGCCACGCTCTCCCTGGGGCACCTGTCATTCTGGCCTTTCTCTCTCTTTTGCCCCTGGGGCTCTTTATGAACCATGGAGGATGGAGGAAAGATGCCAGGCAGGCCCTTAAAGACTGAGGTGTGCAGATCTATCTACTGAGGGTGAACTGGACTTGGCCCTCATCACGAGGCCCTTACTCTCTGAGACTACCCAGGGGTTGCCGAGGGGGACCAAGCTTTCCTGGGGACCAGGAGAGCTAACCTTGGACACCCTGTTCCCCAGCGTTTTCTCACACTCTAGAGTGAGGTCAGCGGGCTTCCCTGCCAAGTAGCACTTAGGAGGTGTGAGGGTGCCCCATCTTGAAAAACCCCTAGAGGCCAGTGCCTGGGTTAGCTCCTAAGGACTGCCAGGGGCAACCTCACGACCCAGTGGGCTTTCATCCGGAGCTGTGTGGGTGGGGACAGCCCACCCACGGCCTCCTCTTCTTGTCCCAGCCTTGCTACGCTTCTCAAATATTTGCTTTCCCTGACATTGACTTGACTGGGCAGGAAGAGGGTGTTCTGGAGGGTCTGGGAAGCAGCCCTCCTCCTTGCTGTCCCTGGAGAAGCTGGCTAGACCTACCCTGGGGCTCCAGCCAAGCACAGCCCTCCCAGAATCCTGGAACCTGACACTCTCCTGTCCCCTTTTACCTTGGTACCGAGAAGCCTCAGTCCCAGTCAGCCCATATGGGACAGAGACTGGGTCTTTGCTAGCCCTGAGCTACCCTTCAAAGAGCAAGGTCCCCCTCAGGGTCCCCCCTCCCCAGGCCAGGGCTGAACTTTCTCCAGGCATGGTGACCATGAAGGGAGCACATTAGCCAGAAAAGCCCCTTAATCAGACTGGACAACTCAGTCACCAGGAGCCCAACCTCCCTGTTGGGAAACCCCCTCTGGCCAGGCTAGGATAAAGGCCACACTGTTCCCCTGGAGGGGAGGGGAGGGGCTGGAAAAAGGTGGCTCTGTTGACCACACAAGGCCCCATTCAGCCTGGGGCCTAGTTGTCCTAGGCAAGCTGACCAGCCTGTGGAGCAGCCATGGCCTCCTTGGTCTGTGAGCCACCAGAGCTGGCCAGAGATGACGGGTCTAACGGAAGCAGCTTCCGGGCCACATTAGAACTGTGTGGCTTTAATTCTGCCACCTTCCATCACACGGGATAGGGGCCTGGTGCCCAGAGCCTTATGGGAAAGCCCCCAAGGAAACTGTCTGCCGTCCTCCATCTCCCCCAAGGGAGTATGGGTACTACTACCTGGTTACCAGCTACCGACAGGTAAGGAAGACTTCATGCCATCCGGTGTCCTGGGCGCTCTCTTGCCCAGTAGGGCTCAGACTACCTCCTCTCTATGGGCACAGAGCCCCGTAGCCCCATCTCACAATACCTTTCTTCCTCTCCCACCTCACCACAGAGCTCCTACCCCATCTGGGAGGACTTCAACTCCAAGGCTGCCAAGCTCCACTCTCAGCTGAGGTGAGGCTGCCCCAGGGGTGTCCAGGCTGGGGAGGGATGGGTGGAGGATGACCTCTCTCACCCGACGACCACACACTCCAACTGCATATCTCCCCCAGGACCACCGTGCTGGCTGCTGTGGCCTTCCTCGATGCCTTCCAGAAAGTAGCTGACATGGCCACCAACACCCGAGGTGGGGAGGGGGCGTGGTCAGAGGTGGGGGATGCGCCCAGTGGGCCGGGAGGCTGGAAAGGGATATGGGCCGTGGGAAGGACACAAAGCCCGAGTGGAGACCTTGGCTTCTGCTGTGATGGCGTGGGGCAGGTGAGCAGTGACAGGGATGTTACCAGGAGGTCCTCCTCCAGCTGTCAGGCAGCTCAGTTAACCCTTCAGTGGCAGTTAGTGTGTCTGTGGTTCCCCGTCCATATGCCTTCTGCAAGTTATATGGGACAGGTGAATAGTCCTTGGGGACCTGGAAGGCCCTTTTTCCTCCCGATTCATCTAGCAAGCACCTGGGCTTCTGAACTTTTGAGTGATTAAAAACACAACCCAAGCCTTATCCTCTGGAATATACACATGCCCGGGTCTCAGTAGATCCAATCGGAAACTTTGCTGGCTTCTCCTTGGGTGACTGGTCTTTGTCCCAGCTAAGAAAGAGGGAAGACTCCAGGGCTGGCCAGCAAGACACCCAAAGCCACCAAAGGCTAGGATAGCCCCCATGTCCCGGGAGGGCTACAGGATTGCTAGTGATGGGGGCGGGGCAGGGGCGGCCTTTGTGGAGCAGCGCGCCGCCTAGTGGCCCGAGGCCGGGACTGCAGAGGCCCCCAGCCAGGCCCCTTCCCATGCAGCTTGCTTCCTTGCCAGGGGCCACGCGGGACATTGGCTCAGCACTCACGCGCATGTGCATGCGCCACCGCAGCATCGAGACCAAGCTGCGGCAGTTCACCAAGTGAGTGGGCACAGCAGATCATAGGGGATATCCTAGTCTAGAGAGGCCATCCTCGCCCCGGCTCAGCCCCCTAGCCCTCACCCACAGCTTTCTCCCACAGCGCGCTGCTGGAGAGTCTCATCAATCCACTGCAGGAGCGCATTGAAGACTGGAAGAAGTCAGCCAACCAACTGGACAAGGACCACGCGAAAGGTAGGGCGGGGCTTCGCGGGGTTTCCTGAACCTTTCTACAGGGACCCCTTACTATAACTCCCCTCTTGCCCCTGCACAGAGTATAAACGAGCCAGGCATGAAATCAAAAAGAAGTCATCTGACACGCTGAAGCTGCAGAAGAAAGCACGCAAAGGTAGAACGCACAGCGCCCCCCTGAGGCCCAGCCCCTTGGGCCCCATTCTATAGCCCCAACCACCCTCTGAGGCACCCCCCCCCCAGCATCATCCTGGCCAGGGGGACCCTGTCCTCCAACATGTCGGGTGGGACTGAGGGAGCACCCAGCACCCCAGACTRCCCAGGCCCCCACCCCTCCCCAGGAGTGGCTCATCCGGCTGTCTTTCACACATTCTTTCTTTCTCTGTCTCCTCTCCTCCTCCCACATCCGTCCTGTAGAGCTGCTTGGTAAGTCAAATGTCGGTCCCTCCAGCTGCTCCGTCCCCCCTTGTTGCATTTGTCTGCCTCCGCCCCCCCTCCCAGCTCAGGGCCATTGGAAAGAACCTCTCCAGTCCAAGAAGGGACAAGAAAGGCGGTTGGTCCACCAAGGGAGGGACCTGGGGCATAAGAGTCCCGAACGACTGCTGGGTCAGTCTGCCTGGCCAGGAGGGGTTCACTGGCTGGGCAGGGTGGGGGGGTCACAGGCCCTGGCTGCCCAACTGCCACCCGGCCAGCCAGGTCCTCACTTGTCACCAACTCCGTCCCTGTCACCATTTCCTCCTCCATGTCATGCTCTCACCTCTCTCTGTCTCTGTGTGCTGCCATTGCTGTCCTTGTGCCTTGGTTCCTGAGCTGAGCTATGACCCATGCTGAGACACACTCCTCTTTGCTCTCTAGGCCCAGCCATAGCTCTCCTGACCCCTGCACCTCTTAGTGGCCTGGCCTGAAGCTGAGCAGAGCCCCTCCCCTGCTGTCTGTCCTGCTTTCAGCCCCTCCCCTCTCTCTACCTCTTGGGGTCAGGGTTCTCATGATCGGGCCGGGACGGCATCCTGAGTGATAGAGGTCTCCAGCTGGCCTCCCCGTGGTCTAGCCTACCCCAGAACCTGGGTGGCTGTGCAGCTTGGTGTTGCTATGTGTGTCCATCTGTCTGTCTGTTTGTCTGTCTGTGTGTATGCCTGTCTTCTCTGCCTGCTCTGGTGGGACCAGCCCCTCCACAAGCCTTAGGAGTCTGCTCCGTGCTCCCCGGCTCCCTTGTTCCCAACCCCACAGCCGAGAACACTACCACAGGGGCCTAAGCCGTGGGTGCAGCCAACCAGGCCGGCGTCCCCAGCGCGGCCTCTCTTCCCAACCCCTGCAGGGAAAGGAGACCTGCAGCCGCAGCTGGACAGTGCCCTGCAAGACGTGAACGACATGTACCTGCTCCTGGAAGAGACGGAGAAGCAGGCTGTGCGCCGGGCGCTGATCGAGGAGCGGGGCCGCTTCTGCACCTTTATCACCTTCCTTCAGCCTGTGGTGGTGGGTCTCTTGATAACTTGGAGCCTCGCCCTGGGGAGGGGCAGGGGAAAGACCCAGGATAGACCTCTTAACCCACTGTGCACCTGGCCTGAAAATCAGGTCTCACAGCTTGTGACACTCCGGCGGAATCTAAACAGACGGTTACCTCGGCTGTACAGTTTCAACCTGTGTCAGCATCGAATATCAGGGAAGGGGGAACGAGGAGAGGCCTAGCAGGCCTGTTTGTTTCCTCAGAGTGGGTGGGCAGGTGTAGGGGCTTAGACACTGACTGGCTGCTTCCTCAGAACGGCGAGCTGACCATGCTGGGAGAGATCACCCACCTGCAGGGCATCATTGACGACCTGGTGGTGCTGACTGCAGATCCCCACAAACTGCCTCCCGCCAGCGAGCAGGTGCGGCCAGCCCTGGGATCGAGGGTCAGGACCAGGACCAGTGAAGGGATGGTCCTACCCTCATGTGGGGACAGTAGAAAAAGGAGGGAAGGTTTGAGGGGAGGCCCTTGTGGGAAGAGGACCAGATAGTCTCCAACAGCCCCTGTAGGATTTCTGGGAGCATCTGCTCTGATGACGGATTGAAATGTTCAGAACCCAGTAGGGCTCAGACCGACACAGATGGACAGAAGCCAGGCCCCGGGGCTTGGCCCTTCCAAACACAGAACCAAGCCCACCCCACATAGAGATACACACACTGTACTGGGCAGCCCCTGTGGTGGGCACTTCCTATGGACCCCACAATCTGTAGCACACTCCCCTTAGGTCAACGCTGAGTTCTCTCAACAGAACTCTAAGCTGGCTCCGGCTCACAGGAGAAAACAAGACTCAGCTCTGGAGACACTTCCAGCCCCACCCGACCCCGTGTCCTGGCATTCCCAGCCCCGAGTCCCCAGAACACCTGCTTGACCCTTGTCTCCTGCCTGGAGCCAACTGGGGCTCAGTAAGAAGCCCATGTTAAAAGAAGGCTGAGGTTGGGCTTGGTAGCGTCAGGTTCATCTCCTGAGGCGTAGTTCATACTTGGGGACAGGGTGGAAGATGCACTGCCCTGCCAGCTCTCCAAAGCATGACGAGACGCTCTACAGGCGAGCAGCTGCCTCTAGTGACCGCCCCCCATGCCTCTGTCCAGGTGATCAAAGACCTGAAGGGCTCTGACTACAGCTGGTCGTACCAGACCCCACCCTCGTCACCCAGCAGCTCCAGCTCCCGGAAGTCCAGCATGTGCAGGTGGGTGTTGGTGTCAGGCTCTCGGAGGGGATCCCAGGAGGGTCTAGGGAGACCCAGCAAAGCTGTGTAGGCGGTTGCTTAGGGCCCCGGAACTCACACAGCATCTAAGCATCCAAGGACTTCTCGTGTATAGGAGACATGGGTGCACACGTTGGTTGGCAGGAGCAGCAGGCAGCATCTTCACCGATGGAACATCCTTGTGTGTCTGGCGCCAAGGTTTTTTCCTTCGGTGAATCCTGGCACCATTGTGTCAGGAGGGGAACTAAGACACTTGAGTCATGATTTAACCGTTGGTCTCAGCCAGGCCTGGGACAACGGGGTATGCAAGTAAGAAGGTGAGGTCAACCCGGGCACGACGATGCAAGCCAGTAATTCTAGTGCTTGGAAAGTGGAAGCAGGAGGGTCAAAGATTCAAAGCCAGCCTGGGTGACTTACTAAGACCCTGTCTCAAAAAATACACTTTTGGAAGCCAGACAGAGTGTCAGTCGTGGTGGTGTGTGCCCTTAATCCCAGCACTTGGAAGCAGAGACAGGAAGATCTCTGAGTTCAAAGCCAGACTGGTCTATCTACATAGTGAGTTCTCAGACAGCCAGGGCTACCTAGAGAAACCCTGTCTCAAAAAAAAAAAAAAAATGAAGGAAGGAAGGAAGGAGGAAAGAAGGCAGGTGGGGTGACACATATCTGAAATCCCATCATCTGGCAGGTTGAGGGAGCAGGAATTCAAGGTTACCCACAATTATATACCAAGTTGGAGGCAAGCCAAGGCTATATGAAACTCTGCCTTAATAAACAAAACTCAACAAGAGCCTAAGATGAAGAAGTGGTGTGGTAATTTCCAGGAATCTGTGTTTGTGCTTCAGAGTAAAGGACACTCTAGCCTACGCTTGTCTCAAATTGGTCCCAGGCAGTTGCCACAGGCGTCGGCACTTACAGAGTCTCACAGAGATGGGGAGAGGCTAGGAGTCTTGTTCTGGCCCCTCAGGTTGGACTTAAGGAGACAGTCATGGTTCCAGGGTCCTCAGATAGGGGAAGCCATGAACTCAGAGCAGCTCATAGATTAGGGAGGTTCTGCCCCAGGTACCCTTCCTCTCAGAATTCTGTCTGGGCACTGGGAGCTAGAGAGAGGCTGGACCCAGTGATCAGTGTATCCCACAAGGAGAGGTGAACCCATAACCTCTGGGGCATCTCCAGACCTTGAGTGGCAGTGGTTGTCCCGGGAGGAATGTGATTATAAAGGAGATGTTAAGGGGTGATGCTTGGGAGACCCAGGGTGGTGGCCAGGAGAGTGCTAGCCACAGGTGTAATGCTGGGCAAAAGGACGAGCCCCAGAAAGCCAGCCTCCCGAAGGAGGGACAAGGTGACGATGGGGTAGGACCTACCTGGCAGGCAACTGCCATTTCCAGACCGTCGTCTCAGCATGTGCCAGGTACTCAACGGTGACCAGCCAGCAGCAGACTGTGAGGAGGCAGTTTAGAAACTACCAGGCTTGTATCTGTTCTCAGCTTTCAATGCCTGGTGACTCAGCTTCCCCGTCAGGAACCTAAGAACAGCCAATCTAATGACGCTGTGGGAGGTGGAGGAATACCCTGCCTGCCTCTGAGTAAACCTAACCTTGGGGACTCCCCGGCACGGAGACGTGCTCTCCCAGAACTCCTCAGTAGTGCCTGGGCCTCGGGACCTCGTCGTCTGACACTGTCTTTTCCTTCCTTTGCTCCTCATCTTTTACCCTCCCTCCTCTGTCACCCCTCCCTCTCTGTATTCACCTCTGTGTCTTCCCGTCTGGCTGCTGTGCCCCCCTTCACTCCCTTAGTGCCCCCAGCAGCAGTGGCAGCGCCAAGGGTGGCGGAGCCCCATGGCCTGGGGGTGCCCAAACATACTCACCCAGTCCCACCTGTCGCTACCGCAGCCTGGCGCAGCCGGCCACTACCCGCCTCTCCAGCGTCTCCTCCCACGACTCTGGCTTCGTCTCCCAGGATGCCACCTACTCCAAGCCCCCTTCGCCCATGCCTTCAGACATCACCAGCCAGGTGAGAGAACATCGGGAGGACCACGTGGGTGGGGAACCGGAGCCTCATGCTGACCTCACTCAGGCCGTCCTTGAGAGGGGAAGCAGTTAGCTCACGGAGACTGGTCACATGACCTTCCTGGTTTCCCATGGTTCAATGCTGAGCTCCAACTCCATGCTTAAACAGTGTATCACCGTGTTTCAGATGAGTCTCATAAATAACATACACCTGAGTTTCCTTGTTTTGTCCAAACCCAGGACATTGTACAAACTAGACAAACCCCCATCCCTGAGCTACACCTCCAGCCTTAGCTATTTGTGGTAGTTTTATTATTACTTTATTGGGGGGGGGGGGTGTTTTGTCTGTACAGCGCACATGCCCGATGTCTGAGGAGGCCAAAAGAAGGCATTAGATCTTCCAGACTGGAGTTACAGTCAGATGTGAGCGACAGAGTGGCTGGTGGGAAATGAACCACCGCCCAGCTTCTGGGCATGTTTAAGATAGATGAGATTCATCTCTTTTAGCCTGGAACTCCCGGTTCCAGGGGATCTGACACGCCCTCACACATGCATCCAAGCAGGCAGAACACCAATGTACATACAATAAAAAATAAATCATTAAAAATTGTTAAAGGCTGGACGGTGGTGGCACACGCCTTTAATCCCAGCACTTGGGAGGCAGAGTCAGGTGGATTTCTGAGTTCGAGGCCAGCCTGGTCTACAGAGTGAGTTCCAGGACAGCCAGGGCTACACAGAGAAACCCTGTCTCAAAAAA